>JAPPVO010000007.1:121356707-121505164 GCA_030407325.1 Camellia japonica
TTTCAAGATTGTCAGCCTATGCAAGATTTATTTTAAAAAATCAAACCTGCTAATAGGGGTGTAATTTTGGCCCGCGACCCGAGGTGGGCCCGACCCGATTAGGCCCGAGGCCTTGGGCCAGGGCCTGGACCATCGTTTTAAAGCCCGGCCCGCTCAAGGCCCGCCCAAAAGCCTGGACTGAGGCCTGACCCGCTTGGCCCACCGAGGCCCAATGTTATTTTTAATGGAAAATAATAAAAATTTGGTGGAAAAAATAAAAAAAAAATTAAAAAATTTGTTTAGGCCCGCCCAAGCCCAAGGGCCCCACCCACTGGCCCGCCCAAAACCCGAATATCTTGGGCCTAGGCTTGGGCATGGGCCTAGTTTTCTGGCCCGTGGGCTGGGCTGGCCCAGTTTGATTTTTTGACTGGAGCCCGCAAGGCCCGACATGGGCCGGGCCGAGCCGAGCCGAGCCGAGCCAAAATTACACTTCTTACTAACTACCTAATCCCTAATCTATTCTCTCTTCCTTTGTCTTCACCCCTACTTTCTCTTCTTCTTTTTTCTATCTATTGTTTTCTTGCTTCCCTCCTCAAGTTTCTTCCCTTTTTAGTTTTTCGAAATTCCTCCTTTATAGTCATGTTGTTGATTCTAATTATCGAGATACAAGTTGAGGCTCTACAATGGGAAGGCTCTACATTGGTATAACTCATCACATTCATTATTTGCATACAAGAAAATGTTATTACTAATTAAATCTAGTGATTTTGTCTCTTTTTATTTGACAATGGTTGACTTGAGTTGAGGCTCATCTCTAAGGGTGACTATGTTACTGTTTTTGTTGGCTTTTAGTGCAAAAAAGTAGAGTGGGAGACGGCTCTAACATCTCTTCCTCAAAAAAGTATAAGAAAACACAACGAACCAGGATAAAGGGAAAATATTGTGCAACCCAAGGCCATAACAAGGGAGAAGAAAAAAAAAAAAAAATAGAACATGATCAGGGGGATGATAATTGGAGAGGTTCCAACTTAAAACTACCACCCATCAACTAAGGGGCAACTCTATATCAACACTGTTCCTCAACTTTCTTAATGATGGAATGGAACTGGCCTTGTTTGAAACAGACTTTTTTAGTAATTTTTTGACTTTTTGACTAAAATATGATGTAAAAAAAATTAATATATTTGGGATTCTTTTTTGACTTTTTACGAAAATATATGCAAACAGTAGAGAGAAAAAGGAATCTTTGACTTTTTGGTATAGGTGGTTGGCTTTTTTATTTTTTTAGTGACTTTTTGATTTTTTAGCTAAAGAAGTCACTGGTCAAACGAGACCTAAATTCACATTTCATTTGGACAAAGATTTTGCAACTTCTCTCAATTCATGCATGACAATTTGATGTTTCTCCCTTTTTTGCCTTTTTCTAAGTTGTGGAAAGTGTTTGCTAAGTTTATGGCTTTAGTGAGTTAATTTTATTTGTACTGATGAACCTCTTTCTTATACAAACAAAAACATTACACATAATAACATAACACATTCGTATCTTATTATTTTAAAACCAAAATAATCATCCAACTATAATATTATTTCAAATGTATCAAGGCATCAGTAATTTTTTCTCCATAAAATATCATTTTTCTTATTATCTTTATGTTAAAAACAAATTAAGATCCTCTAGAGTAATTTTTTGTAAAGTAATTTCAAATTGATTTTTTGAATGGTTAAGATTTAATTTTAGAGAAGTTGAGATTTGGCAACAATAATACTAAGTTGAGGGTACAATAGTATTAACAGTTACTTTTGAAAAAAAAATCTCAACTACACAAAAAAATTCATTTCCAAATTACTTTACAAAAAATCACTCTACAATATTTGGACTCGTTAAAAATAATAAAAATGAAGCAACAATAACAACCACTCAAAATTTGAAAAATCCAACGGTTGTGTTTGCTATATCGATTTGGAAAATGATTTGGAAAAATGAAAAAGAAAATATATGTAAGATGTAGGTGAAATATTATATTTTATTCATATTTTATCAATTTTTTCTTTCCTTTTTTAAAATTTATTAACCAAAAACAATCTAAGAATAGAAATAACAAAATCATTTGGACAGCCTATGAACCAAACACCAAACACAAACCCAAACCCATTTGCGTGAACCCATGACCCAAACCCAAACCCAAACCCAAGAATAGAACAACAAAAATGTTTCATGCCCCCTTTTCTCCCCACCCCCTTTGACCCCTCTCTCTCTCTCTCATTGGTTACATTTTCTTTTTCTTTTTTCTTTTTTTTCTACTCTTCCAATCACCACCCGCCACGTGTGTGTGGGGGTTGTGGGGGTGGTAATTGGAGGGGGTTTCTATCATGACTCATAGAACAAACCCATCTGCGTAACACAAACCCAAACACAAAAAGAATGGAAAACACCGAATCATTTGAACAACCTATGAACCAGAGCCAAACACAAACCCATCCGTGTAAACACAAACCCAAACACAACCTATGAACCATGTTGTGGATCGTGGGCACACCAGGAGACACTCACAAGCAAAAACACAAGAGTTTTAACGTGGTTCGACACTTCGGCCTACGTCCACGGGAGCGATATTGTTATATATCAACAAATGGAGGAGATTACACCACTCTCAACTCACTGTCTCTCTATATAACTGATGCTCTCACACTCTCTGATAACACAAACAAAGTGTACACTACTCTTGTATATCACTCTCTCTTGTCTGTGTGTCTCATACTTGCCTCTTGCTTGTTGTGTGTTTCTATTCACCATCACCATCTCTATATATACACAAGAATAGAGATGGAGAGGCCTTCAATGGTGAGTTGGCTGCCAACCCACACCCTTCCTTTTGGTGGCTTTCCAGTTGAAAAGCTTCACATGGCCAAACTCCAATGTTGTCCCACCATGTGAATAGCTTCTCTTGGCAAACTCCATGTTGTCCCACCATGTGAATGTTGAGCTGCCAACCTCCATGTGAGTTGATATCCTACAAATCACCCCCTCAACCCATATGAGGTGATCTATAATAGCACCCCCTGCTTGGAGTGCCCGGCACCCTCACTGGGGTACCATGCAAAGCTTACTTTGCAACTCTTTGTGATGGCATCTCTCCTTCCATACAGTCTTGGAGAGATCCCAATATGTCTCTAATTCAGGAGCAAAAGAAACTCTTTTCTTCCCTGGGACATGTTTTGCTGTCTTGGTCTCTTTGCTCTGAGCTGTCTTTAAATTGGCCGCAATGGTCCGTCTTGTGCACCTTCGAACTGCCTCCATGCATTCTTGTACACTTTGGTTGCCATGTCTGCTGAGCCTATGTCTCTTCTGTGCATGTCTTGTACTTCTTGCCTGGTAAGTGACAGTAGCTCCTTCTATCACAACCTTCTCAACAAGCCTGTACAGATTCCCCTCCAATCGTCCATGTAGCATCACCGTATCTCCATGGATAACTTTGAGATTTCCTTTGCTAGATGAGAAGCTATAACCCTTCATGTCTAGCATACTTAAGGAAATTAGATTCTTTTTCAGTCTCGGCACGTGTCGGACTCCATCCAACGTGAAAATTTTTCCATCTTCCATTCTGAGTCGTACTGTTCCCATGCCAACAATCTTACTCACAGTGTTGTTAGCCACTCGAACAATACCTCCGTCCTTGGCTTGGTAGGTGGAAAAAAGTTTTCTGTCCATGCATATATGGTATGTACTTCCGAAATCTAAGATCCAATCAGGTTTCGTCATACTCGACGAAACTGTAAATGCATACTCATCCTTAGCATTTACTGCAGCAGCGACATTTGATGAGCTCGCCTGTTCCTTGTTTGCCTTGTCCTCCTTGAGCTTTGCACAGTCTTTGATGAGGTGATCCTCCTGATCACAGTAATAACACTTTCTCCTGAAGCCTGACTTGATTGCGAACGTCCTCTTGATTTGGATCTACCCCGTCTATCATTGGACCTGCCTCTGCCTTGTTCATTGTCTGATGCAACCATGGCATTTCCTTTGGGTGTTTGCTACTTTCCTGTTTCTTCATCGACTCATGAGAAATGAGCGTAGCAACCACCTCATCCAGTCCAAGAGCATCCTTCCCGTACAATAGAGTAGTCCTGAGATGCTCATATGATGCAGGTAGAGAGACCAGCAAGATCATAGCTTTATCTTCTCCTGGGTCTTCACTCCAATGGTGTCCAATTCCATTGTGATCCTGTTGAACTCGTCCAGATGTTCTGTAAGATTCGCACCTTCTGGCATTTTAAGTGTATAAGCTGCCTCTTCAAAGATAACCGGTTTGTCAAAGACTTTGACTTGTACCTCATTTCTAACTTTGCCCATAGCTCGCCGGATCTACTTCACTGATGACTTCTCGGAGTGTGTGTTGTTCCCGAGATACAACTGAATTGTTGTTTGCCAATTCTCTCAACTCCTCCCACTTGTCATCCTTCATGTCTTCCGGTTTGTTGGACTTTTTGAGAAGAGCTTTTACCAGACCTTCTCGTGTTAAAATATTTTTCACCCTTTGCTGCACAGGGTAAAGTCATTATTGCCATTAAAAGGCTCAATCATGAAACTTGCCCCTTTTCTTGCCATTGCAAATTTCTTCCCTTTTTACAGAAATTTCGATTCAAGAATCTAACCGTACAGATGTGTCCGGAATATTCCAAATAGTTGGAACGCACTATTAGATCGCCAAAAAACGGACTCTGAATGGCTTAGATCTAGCCAAAACAGTTTGAATGCCTCCGATTCAAAAACTGACCGTACGGATGTGTCCGGAATACTCCAAATAGTTGGAATGCACTATTGGATCGCCAAAAACGGACTCCGAATGGCTTAGATTAGTCAAAAACAGTTTCGACGGTTCGGATCTGCTGAATCTGGTGCGCCTGAGATACACCAGATAATTCCTCCGGAATGGCTGGTCAACGGCGCGGTCAACAGCGCAGGGGCGCGGTCAACGGCGGTCAGCGGCGCCGCTCGGCGCCGCTCCGGATTGGTCAACGGCGGCGGTCAACGGTCGCTCGGCTCGGCTCGGCTCGGCTCAGGCTGACGTCAGCTCCGCGCAACGCCACTCGTCTTCTTCCTCTGGACGGCGCGTGTGGCGACTGAGATTCACGCGCTTTCTTCCTGTAGCGCGTGAGGGCGCGTGTGAGCTCCGATTGGCCTGTGGTTTGAAGTTTTGGACTCCTCTCCTCCTGACCTTCCTCCTAGTATGCTCAAAAGTGGATTTCGACCACTTCGAAATCTGGGCACTTTCGGAAAAAACTCGATTTTTCACCACCCGAGCTCTGATACCAATTGTTGTGGATCGTGGGCACACCAGGAGACACTCACAAGCAAAAACACAAGAGTTTTAACGTGGTTCGGCACTTCGGCCTACGTCCACGGGAGCGATATTGTTATATTATCAACAATGGAGGAGATTTACACCACTCTCAACTCACTGTCTCTCTATATAACTGATGCTCTCACACTCTCTGATAACACAAACAGAGTATACACTACTCTTGTATATCACTCTCTCTTGTCTGTGTGTCTCATACTTGCCTCTTGCTTGTTGTGTGTTTCTATTCACCATCACCATCTCTATATATACACAAGAATAGAGATGGAGAGGACTTCAATGGTGAGTTGGCTGCCAACCCACACCTTCCTTTCGGTGGCTTTCCAGTTGAAAGTTTCACATGGCCAACTCCAATGTTGTCCCACTATGTGAAAGCTTCTCTTGGCCAACTCATGTTGTCCACCATGTGAATGTTGAGCTGCCAACCTCCATGTGGGTTGATATCCTACAAACCAAACACAAACCCACCTGTCTAAACCCACCACCAAACCCTCTTCTTCACTATAACCATTTAAAAAAAAAAAATCCCAAAAAATAAAAATTAAAACAGAGAAGGAAACACTACAATATGTATGTACACTAGAAGCAAAACCCTTGCAAATATGTGTTACATTGTGTTTGTGTAGGGATTATAGGGGATAGAGGATAGATAGTCTTACAGAGAGAAAGAAAGAAACTCTTAATTAGAATTAGAGAAAAGGAAGGATAACAGAACCCAAAAACTCCTACCCTAACCACACTGCTGGCACCGAAACAGCAAAAAAAATCATCATGCTCAATTTCATTGCACATGTATATATCTATATCTATATCTATATCTATGCCATGAAAAAAAAAAATTAAAGAAGCACCACCATGGGGTCAGGATGGCATTCATATGCAATATAACTGTCAAAAACTCAAATGGCCTCTCATTAAAAAGACTCAGGAGGATAATCACATAAAACTCAGTATTTTCACATAATAAAACTCAGTATTTTCACATAAAACTCTAATGGCATTTTTCGACATCACCAATTTATTTTCACCCCAATACGAGTTCAAGTTTTGATCGCAAATTGTCAAAAACAGTTTCCGCATTATCGTAGGATTCATCGCCGTCGCCGGGGAAGACTATCGGCAGTGACGTTCCAATCAAACGGTGTCGTTGCATGGAAAGAGATTGTCCTTGGGGCCGAAGATTCCGCTCGGTTCTTGATTGGGCCTTTTAATTAATTCTGAATGGTCCAGCCCACATCAGATCCGACTCATTCGCGGGTCAACTCGGTCAGTGAGCTATATAACCCAGTTTTGTTTTGTTCCGTATGTGCTCTACTTGTGTTGTGAGAGGGAAAAATATAACAGTAATGATAGAAA
The DNA here is from genome assembly GCA_030407325.1 of Camellia japonica. Taxonomy (NCBI): domain Eukaryota; kingdom Viridiplantae; phylum Streptophyta; class Magnoliopsida; order Ericales; family Theaceae; genus Camellia; species Camellia japonica. The sequence goes on from JAPPVO010000007.1 coordinate 121,363,403, forward strand.
TTCTTACAAAATATAATTTTTATAATTTTTAAAATGATCTGAATTATTTATATCATTGTCAGACACAACTCTTCAAAAAAATTCAAACACATCAATGATCAATAAATTAATAGGGTTCATAGAGGTCGTCTTTTATGGGGGTCCTAAATATTTTCCAAAATATAATTTAACCTATTTGACTAAAAATATTTATAAAATTATGGAGGTGCAACTCATTTGCTAATTTTCCCCCTACCCCAACCTCCCACTATATAATAATTTCCCCAAATTATAATTTGATCCAAGAATTTGGCCAGTTTGAAAGGTGATTTTTTAGTAATTTTTTTACTAAAATATGAATTAAAAAAATAATACGTTTGTTAAAAATTAAAAAAAAAAATTGACTTTTTACCAAAAAAAAAGTGTAAAAAATTTGTGGAAAGGAATGAATCTTTCATTTTTTTTATGAATTTAATTTTTCTTTTACTTTTTAACCTTTTTAATAATATTTTAATTTTTTTACTAAAATAATTTTTTCCTAATAATATATGTGGTATCCCAACATAGCAGTTGTATTTACTACTTTTATGTGTTTTTTTTTTTTTTTTCCAAATACAAAAAAGTAAATAACTTTGTAAGTGAAATGGGAATTCACTAACGACATGACGTATTGATCTGGTTTGGGAGTTTGGCAACTGTCTGTCTATCTGAGTATGCAGGGTAAGATTGGCTGCTGCTGGGGTGATTCTGGTTTGGGCATCTGTCTGGTTGAGTTTGTTTTATTTGGGTGTATAGCAACTGTTGGATTGTTTTGTTTTGCTTTGTATCCTATTTGGTAGTTGGGGATTTTATTTTTTGTGGTTTTTTCCTAGCTTGGTTTGGTCTCTCTCCAAATCTTTGTGGTTGAGCTTGCAGATAGCTGGACTCTCTTCTTGATGCCAACTTAGCTGGAATTGGGTTAGTTTGCTATGATACTCGTGCTCTTCCCTCCCTCGGTTGATGTAATTTTATATGAATTTATGTTCTTATTATCAATAAAGGTTTTTTTTCTGATAAAAAAAAAAATGAGAATGTACCAAAACATGACCACAGCATTTTTGTATTTGACCAATGTTGGATTACAAAAATTTCTACTGACATTTTTACCAAACAACTAAAGAACTTCTTTGTAAGTCAAATGAGAATTCACTAACGAGATGATCACAGCATTTTTATCTTTTAATTTTAATGTGAAATTTTAATAATAGGACTTTCTTATATACATGAATCTCACCTTTTTATGCGCTCCGCTCCACTCCACTCATATAAAAAAAAAATATTATGTCTGATTTTATAATTAATATTTGTGCATACAAAAAAATTGTTATAAATATATTAATTCAATTAGAACATTTAGATTTAAGGATTTATGTAAAATTCCAAGTGTCAGTGCAAGTGGTGCAAAAATGATAACTTTTGTACTCAAGAAAAATAAGCAGCAAATTAAGCTCTACTAAAACCAAATTTTTTATTTTTTATTTTTGGGGTAGAGGGTAACAAAGGGACTTGACCTATTTTTGAAATTAAAGTAATATTTGGATCACGGATCAAAATAGGGAATTGAAATGAGAAAGGAATAAAAAAAAATGAGTAAAATTTCGCTTTTTCTTTTCAATTCTCTGTTAGAATTTATAATTCAGTCACAAAGTAACTTATCATTTGAGAATAACATTGTGATTTTTACGATCTATATCTATTAACTATTTTTGCCTGCATAAAACTTTTCATAGTTCTCCTTTTTTTCTTTTTTTTCTTTTTCTTTTTTTCCTTCATGATGGTTGAACATTTAGGCTTTTTTCCAAGAAAAATTCACTTTAAATTGATTAAAGTAGACCATATCAAATGTAAATAAACTATATCAATTGTGAAATGAGATTAAATCTTTATGTTATAAATGGGATTTGAGATAGATCAAGAGAGAAGAAATTAAACATAGCATACTGTGTCAAGGCAATAATGTTGCTTGTGCTCAATTTGTTAGGCAACGAGTCTGACTATTTTTTTTTTTTTTTTTTTAAAGGTACATTTGGAACTGATTAATATAGTTAAAAATATCCAACTCATATAAAAAGTTAAAAGTTACTTTTCTCTTTAGAGACAGAGGAGTAGAATGGAGGAGAGCGAGAGAGTGGGAAGGGTACAAGAAAGGACAAATGAAGAGCAAAGAAATCTTTGGCGTTTTCTTTATGTATAGAGAGAGAGAGAGAGGGAGAGAGGGAGGATACACATGTAAACACAGAGAGAGAGAGAATATGATTTGTAGAAAGATAAACAAAAGATTAGTACAAAAACTAGGCTGCACCTAGGGGGTAGGGGATAATTTTAGAGAGAGAAACAAAAGGGGGAGAGAGAGAAACAAAGAAATAAACTGTGAATTAGAAAAAGGGAAGGATTACATAACCCCAAAACCCCTACTCCAATCACACCATTGCACTGAAATAGCAAACAAAACCCTTAGGTCAATTTCACTGCACATGTATATCTATATATATATATATATATATTTATATTTATATCTACATGTATGACATGAAAAATACTGTAATAAATTTAAAGAAGCACCAATATATTTTCATGGCAATAAATTTTTTTTAAAAAAAATTGACATTTTACCCCAAAAAAATGTGCATGTGGAAAGGAATGAATCTTTCATTTTTTTATGAATTTAATTTTTTTTTTTAACTTTTTAACCTTTTTTATAATTTTTTGATTTTTTTACTAAAATAATTTTTTCGTAATAATATATGTGATATCCCAACATATTTTTATTGCTTAACAGTTGTATTCACTACTTTTATGTTTTTATCTTTTTGTTTTTTTTTTTTTTTTCTCCCAAAGATAATAAGGTAAATAACTTCAGAAGTCAAATGACAATGTTCTAAAACGTGACCACAGCATTTTTGTATTTGACCAATGTTTGGATTACAAAATTTTCTACTAAAATTTTCACCAAGCAACTAAATAACTTCTTCTTTGTAAGTCAAATGAGAATTCACTAATAACATGATCACAACATTTTTGTCTTTTAATTTTAAGGTGAAACTTGCTTTATCAAAAACAAAAAATTTAAGGTGAAACTTGAATAATATAACTTTTTTATATAAGTGAATCTCACCTTTTTATGCACTCCATTCCACTCATATAAAAAAATTATGTCTGATTTTATAATTAGTTTTTGTACATATAAAAAAAAATTGTTATAAATACATTAATTCAATTAGAACATTTAGATTTAAGGATTTATGTAAAATTCCAAGTATCAGTGCAACTGGTGCAAAAATGGTGCAGAAATGATAACTTTTGTGCTCAAGAAAAATAAACAGCAAATTAAGCTCTATTAAAACCAAATTTTTTATTTTTTTATTTTTGGGGTAGAGGGTAATGAAGAGACTTAACCAATTTTTGAAAGTCAAATAATTAAAGTAATATTTGGATCATGGATCAGAATAGGAAATTGAAATGAAAAGGAACAAAAAATGAGTAAAATGTGGATCAAAAATCGAAGTAAAATTTCTTTTTTCTTTCAAATATCTATTAAAATTTATAATTCAAACACAAAATAAATTATCATTTGAGAATAAAATTTTAATTTTTACCATCTGTATCTATTAACGTGTTTCTTCTTACATAAAACTTTTCATAGTTCTCTTTTTTTTTCTTTTTCTTTTTTTTCCTTCATGATGGTTGAACATTTAGGCTTCTTTCCAAGAAAACTTAACTTTAAATTAATTAAACTAGACCATATCAAATGTAAATAAACTATATCAATTGTGAAATGAGATTAAATCTGTGTTATAAATGGGATTTGAGATAGATGAAGAGAGAAGAAATTGAACATAGCATACTATGTCAAGACAAGGCAATAATAGTGCTTGTGCTCAATTTGTTAGACAATGAGTCTGACCAATTTTTTTTATTTTATTTTAGGTGCATTTGGAAACTGATTAATATAGTTAAAAAATCAAATCATCACTGAAAAAGTATAAAGGAAAAAAAATTCAACTCATATAAAAATAAAAAGTTAGTGTTCTCATTAGAGACAGAGGAGTAGAATGGAGGAGAGCGAGAGAGTGGGCAGGGTGAGAGAACAGACAAATGAAGAGTAAAGAAATCTTTGGCGTTTTCTTTCTAGAGAGAGAAGGAGTAAAAAAAAAGGAGAGAGAGAGAAAGACTAGGGCGATACAAATGTAGAGAGAGAGAGAGAGAGATTTCTTTCTAAAAAGAGAGTAAAAAAAAGGGAAGAGAGAGAGACTAGGGGGATACAAATGTAGAGAGAGAGAGAGAGAGAATGATTTGTAGAAAGATAAACAAAAGACTAGTACAAAAATTAGGCTACGCCTCTTGCACAAAGGGGAACAGAGGACGATAGTACAGGTGACACGCCTCTTGCACAAAATGTCTCAGATCTGTTGAATCTCTTTGTATTATTTGTAAGTGATTTTTTTTAACAAATTTGTTGTGTTTGATCTGTTGTGGATCTCAGAGGAGTGGCTTTCAATTTTTTTTTATTTTTTTTGCGACCGGGTTTGTTGTTGTTCATGATCTAATTATCTTCTTCTTCTTCTTTTTTTTTTCTTTATTGCTATTGTTGTTGATGATAATTCCAACAAATAGTGGCTAAAAATATGTGTTGTTATTCAGCAGATAGATGTGTTTATGCTTTCTCAGATCTGAATTTTTGGGTTTAGGGTTTGTTGTTGTTGTTGTTCAGATAGGTTTAAAAGAATTTATATTAGATATAATCAATTTTGAACAGATAGATTTCAAGAGATAAGGAAAAATATGATAGATTTTAAACACACACATAGACAGAGAGAGGGAGAGAGAAATTCATAGATTTTAAACAGATAGAGAGAGAAATTTACAAACTTTCAACAGATAGGGGAAAAATTGATATTGATGATGATGATTGCAACAGATAAACAAAAAAGTTAACATAGATTTTCAACAAATAGAAAAAAAAAAATTAAATAGATAGATAGAATTTAGGGAAAATTTTGAACATATAGATAGAATTTATGGGGGAAATTGAACAGACAAATACAAAATTGAACAAATGAATAGAATTTAAGGAAAAAATTGAACAGGTAGATAAAATTTAGAAGAAAAATTGAATAGATAGGGGGGAAATTTGAACATATAGTCAAAAATTTGAACAGATAGATAGAAATTTAAACACAAACAAAAAATTTGAACAGATAGATATAAATTTGAATAGATAGTCAACGAAAAATCAAACAGATAGAAAAAAGTCAATGGGTAAAAATTGGAAACAAAATGTCTTCCAGGAGTTCTCACCAAACTATTTCACAACGCGTGGATTTCTCACTAACAAAAAATATTCGCTAGACTAATGCCTTACATCCTCCTTAGATTGGATTTATTATCAATATTCTCTGTTTATAATACCAAAGGGTTAATCTACTACTATTATAATAGTGTGAAGAGCCTGTCATGTATTTTATTTTTTTTAAATCTTAATTTTATCTTCTCAAATTTACTATATTTTTTAAAAGTCGTGAAGAGTGATATATAAACCAACTATCTCTTTATTTTTAGACTTGAACACTCAAAAATATTATATTTGCTTTCAATTGAAATTTCAAACTGTGTAACTGCTTCCCCAAGATTAAAATTAGAACATTTAACTAGGATTTGAAAAATAAAATGAGGAAACAATGAAAATTTTAAATTTTAAATTTGAATTTAAAAATAAAAATAAATAAATAAATAAATAAGAAAAAAGAAAGAAAGAAAAGAACAATATGATCACAACATTCTGTTAACCCAAAACTTCAAATTAAAAATTAAAAAAAATACAAAAACAAAAAAGAGGAAGAAGAAGTACAAGTAACCCAACTGATAACTAAAATTGACAGTGGAAATATTAAATTCTACTTTATTATTTTGGTTTCTATAATCACATTATTTCAAACAACATATTTAAGATTTCAATGCGCAAAACTACAAAAGAATTGCTAGACTTGTAACCAATGGTACCCATAGTTCTAAAAAACGATCAATTTGTAGCATGCTGGCCAATTCATATTGAGAAAATTAGGTCCCCTTAGGGATACCATTGGTATCGTAGTGTGACCGAAAATCACAGCCGTATCGATCAATACCCATTACGTAATGGGTCGTAACCATTTTTCAAGCCGTGATGGACTGATATTCACCGCGGCAAAGGTATGGGATAGAAATGGACGAATTGAGCCAATCTCTAGATTAGATAATTAAATGATGAAGATAAACCTCAATTATGGGAAATTCTATTTCCACACATCATATTACCTCAATCCACACACTTAATGAATTATTTTTATATTACATTTTTATCCTAAAATAAAAATACCAAAATACCCATTTATTAAACCACGCGCACATCTCTCTCTCTCAAATCCCCTGTCTTTCTTCCTAGATCTAATTCACTATCTCTCTCTCTCTCTCTCTCTCTCTCTCTCTCTCTCTCTCTCTCTCTCTCTCTCTTTTCTCCATCAGAGGAGGCGAGGGCTTTGATCACCGCCGGCCGCCGTTCTCATGGCTTCCGTCAGCCGTCGCTCCTCTTCGACTTTTCCTCCTTCGATCGCCGCCGTCGCACTCACTCTCTTTCTTCTCAGGTAGATCGCACTCACTGTCTTTCTTCTCAGGTGTGAAGTGGAAAATATACAAGAAAAAGTTCTCCTGTAATTGCTCAAAATAGAAAATAATTTATGTGGCATATGGTTTCCAAGAAGAACATCTAAGTTTGAGAAGCCTTTTGGAAGTTTTAAAAGCATTGGAACTATTTAGGAAAAAATTCTTGATCTGTAAATCATAAATGTTAGTGCTTCAGCTCAGAGATCATAATTTCTTGAAATGATCAGATGTTGCTTCCAATTCAATATGTTGTTTCAAATATTCTGATTTTGTATATTCTGAAGTCATGAATTGATGTTCATGAATTGAAGTCATGAATTGCTTCAAATATTCTGAAGTCACGAATTGATGTTGTTCTATCATTTGTTTAATGTGACTACAACTAGCAAACCCCCCTCTCTCTCTCTCTCTCTCTCTCTCTAGCTTTCTCTCTCTGGGACTCGTCTTCATCATCCTCTATCACTGCGGGGCCCCAACCCCTGATCTTCCTTGCTCACCGTCGCTACCACTAGTGCAGGATAGGAATTGTGTGCAGTGGGACGATTGGGAGTGGCAAAAGACTGTGGTAAGGGTGGTGTGGAGAAGGAATGAGATGAGGGTATTTTTTGTATAAATAAGTTGTGTTATATGAGTGAAAAATGAGATTTTAAATTTATTAAGTGTGTGCTTTGAGAAATGTTGTACACAAAGAAAATGTTAATGTGTGGAAATAGAATTTCCCTCAATTATATAACATTTATTTCTTTCATTTTTTTTGACACGTATAAATTAATCTCGTAATATATAATAATTTTTTTTTTCTTCTTTTATATTAGCAAAATAATAAAACGATATATACTTCTAATATTTAAAAGAAAAATAATACATAACATCTATTTTTTTTCATTTTAAATTTTTTTAAACATGTGTAAAATTTAATATCATGATATAACCGTCTCCTCTCTTTTTCTTTTCTTTTCTTTTTTTTTTTTTTCTCTCTGTATTTGCAAATCATAAATGAAATATAATTCCAACGTCGTATCTACACAAAATTAAAAATGATCTTAGCAAAATCAAATAAATAAACTTCAAATAAAAAATAACAAAAATGCCTCAGACCCTCAGTGGGGGTCACTGGGGGTCATGTTTGTGGCCTTCCCATTGGCTAAAAAAAAAAATTATTATTATTATTTTTTTTTTTTTGGTTTTCAGCGAATCATGGCCCCCCACCTCACTGGGGGTTGACCCCCAATGGGGGTCTCCAGCATTTCCGAAAAAATAAAATATATTTCAAACATCATCTGACGACATTGTTCTATAAATATTAGTTTAGATATTAGCTTAGAATATTAATCTAGACATATACTAAATCAAGTAACAACATAATTGTCAATATCCAAAGTTTTTGACGTCAACAAACCAAGTTCAGCCTAACCAACACAACCCTGCTACCACCACATATGTACAAAGATTCTAATATTATATTCATTTTGTTTCATAGTAGCACACCCTTCCAACAACTGACTGGGGTTGGTGTTTGGGAAGTGGTGTTTGCGGGAACCTAAGTTCCAAATTTTCTCATTTTTTCCACTAAAAGACAAACTTTTTACAAAAACCAAAAAAAAACACATCCAAACAAATATCACATCCAACTCCATAATCATTTCACTTTTTCTCTCACAAACATCACAATCCAACCACATTAAAAATCCAACTATCTTCCCAAACACCAAAATTTTTTATCTAATAAAACCTACAACTAAAAAAACCTACATAAAAACTCACTTCCCAAACACCATCTGGGACTCCATATGCATATTAACCTTCGTGAAATCTTCAATCTCACCTGCAAGTAACCAAACTATACGATCAGCAATAAAACAGAGGCATCTAAAGCAACCACTTGTTCACCAATGTTGGATTATACAAAACACTTTTATGGCTGTACAGTTTTATATGTGATCAAAACAAATATGCAAGTGCTTGCAACATCAATTCTTAGTGTTCAGCTATTGCTTCACCCACTATATTTGCCATTTATTAGTATAGATTTTATTCAAAATAAGATACAGGATAGTAAAGCCATTTGTTTAGACTATGGGCAACCCAAATTGGTGTTGGCTCTCAGAATCTCTAATCATTTCAAGTTGTATCCTCAACTTTTACTCGGCCATCTAAACATTTCCAGCTCGTAAATGCCAGGGCTCTAAGTCTATGTATGTCATTAGACTACCTTCTTGTAAACATGACTAGTCAATACACCAAATACAAAAAATTGAAGACGTTATTACACAAATTACAAACACAAACCTCATAGAAGGAAAGCTGATGAATTTTATTGCATTGAACGAGAAATTGGAAAATATCCAAACTGAAATGATTAGTAAGAATAAATATAATATATGACACATACATACAAAAACGCAAGAATAAATGAAAATGAAAATTAAACATACTCATAAATAACCATTTCTAAACACAAAGTTACTCAGATCTAAAGTTGTAAAATCTGATTACATAATGACTCAGGTTATTTATTTTTGTTTTTAATTGGTTTCCTAATATCAGATCAGGATATTGTTGTACATGCAGACCACATTTACTTTTCTTCTTTTTATACGGATACACAGTCAAGAACAATACAACATCAAGCACAACTCTTTCAACACTAGTAGAAATATAAAGGGTAGGTTTGGTTTGTGTTTCTGAAAAAAATTTCAGAAATTTTCTACAAACAAATTTCAGAAATTTTCTCTATCAAACAAATTTTTTCAAAAAAATTTCCCAAAACACCACAAACCAAACAAGTTTTCCAAACAAATCTCTCTCACACACATCAAATCAATCACTTTTTCCAAAAACTCTCTCTCAAAACAATTTTCCAAAACAAATTCCAAAAAAAAACAAACCAAACATGTTTTTCGTACTTTTTATCTCTAAAACACATCTCTCAAACACAAACCAAACATACCCAAAACATCCCTATCAAATTGCTGATTAACTGTGCAGAGATAAAATTGAATAACTGTCCTGTGAGGCTATGACTCGTAAATTGTTCATCTATCATCTCAAAGAACTTTTGATGTGATATAAATTGGAATTAATTTTTGAAATTGGGATGCACATGCAAGACATAGAATTAATATTTGATCTTTGTATCCCGCTAATAACAAAATCAAAAGAAAAATATTAGAAGTTTCACCTAAACTCAGCATTGTTGAAACAGATATGGGAACAAAAAAAAAAAAACAAAGTCACAATGTGTAACTAAAATACAAACATGTTAAAGAGTGTGATGCATAAGATACAAAAAAGCAATGCAGATGAGCATTGCATTAACACGGAACAATGATCCATGTGAAACCATACATAACATAGATGTGCTGAAGAAAAAATAAAAATGAAAAAGAATGTCATTATAGCAGAAAACTTAAAATAAGAATAATGCTATATGTACCAATTAATGTACTAACTAGTATACTAACAGATGATATGGCATAATTTTAGAAGTTTTGGGTATTTGTAATTTGTATAATAGGTGGGTCAGTAATAATGGCATAACACTAGTTGGTACACTAGTGTGTACATTAATTGGTGCATGTAGCACCACCGAAAAATTAATCGTTAACAAACAATCAATGTGCTAATAAATAACACATAAATTAACCATCCACACACTTGGTTCAACTCGACTAAGACTTAATTAAAAAAAGACATAAATTAGACTTCCACATTTCACTAAAAGCATAAATAGCATTAACATCATAGATGGCCACCAATATATCCTTAATGTTCAGAGATTTTATTAAATAGAAACTCCAATCCCATTTCAACTATACCTGATTTCAGCCATACACCAACAACATAAAATTCCAAATTCCAAATTCCAATGTTACCTTGTACAAAATAAGTAGGAAAAGTAACCAATTAGTCCTATTTTTCCTAGAAAAATACTAACAAGTCCTATAAATTTTCTAGTAGGACAATTAAGTCCTACTTTGAAAATTTTGTTCCAAAGTAGTTCAATGGTAATTCTTTCTTTCAACTTTACCCCTTGTCATGGCCTTTAATCACTACACATAACTCAGTGATCATTGACACATTTCTATCATCCTTTTCTTCCTTTCTCTCATCCATCTTTACCAATTCAACATTAATTTTGATCCACAGGTAATCCCCATTAACAACCCAGCCACCATGAACAATTGTATTTGCTGTTGTCAAGAAAAATATGAATCAATAAAAAGGTAAATTAAAGGCAAAATATGAATCAGTTCACAACATCAAAGAAAAAAATGTTTGAATCAAAATTATAACTGTACTAAAGGTGATTGTCAAAAAAAATTTGCTAAAATAATCTCATATTAAACAGCGATGATTTATTAGGCTAAAATGGTAGGAAGAGAGTGGGTGGGTGGGTGGGTGGGTGGGTTTATATGAGCATCTTCACCAAGAATGGAGCTATGAGTATACTGATATTGACAACACATGTTTGCTGCAAATGCCAGGAGTTAGCTATAAAGCAAGCTATCATTTTTGCTCCCAAGGCAGATGAAGCAAGAAATACCAGAGTAGGTTTCGTTGCCATCAATGTCACAAGGACAAAGCTAGAGTGAGATGTATAGAGCGATGCTTTTAAAGGCAAAAGTGCAACGCAAGGCGTTTTACCCTTGTTGAGGCGAGGCGTAAGCCTCAAGGCGGTGAGGCATACGCCTTTTGAATTTTTTAATTTTTATAAAATACAAAATTAATTTAATATAGCATAAAAAGAGTAAAAAAACAAATAAGAATTAGCAAATAAAATTCATAAAAGCCATTCTAAGCATAAAATCAAAATTAATTAATAAATTCAAGTATTAAAAGAACTTTCTAAGTCATTCTCATTAATACTATAATAAAAAAAATAACTTAAGTAAGTTATAATAATAATAATAATAATAATAGATAATAATAATAAAATTAAAGAAGAAGAAACTAAGTTATAATAATATTAATAATAGTCTAGATGAGTACAAAACAAAAAGATACATAAATACTCTCTATAGATATTTGAAACGACAATACAAAAACAGGGAAACAACGAGAGAGAGAGAGAGAGAGAGAGAGTGAACTCGAGAGAAAGCGAGAGATAGACTTCGTACCTTGAAACCCTAGTTCGTTGGAGAAGATTAAAAGACTGATTCAAAGTTGTTGGGACTTTGATTTGAAGAAGATCGACTTAAAGGTAAATACTCTATCGTTTCCGTTTTTTATTTTTGAAATTTAACTCCTCCAAGGCTTGAGCCTCACCATCGGATGCGTGAAACGCGCATAAAATGCGAGAAATGTGTACGTCTCTACGATTGAGGCATGCGCATAGCTGCAGTCTCACCTAAAAAAGAACGCATCTGTGCATTTCTGTTGCACCTCACCTCAAGTCGCACCTCGTTTGTGCCTTTGAAAACCTTGGTATAGAGGGAGCGCTGATGCAATAAAATTCTAGTACGGCATTTTCATAATAAAATTTTAAAAGGTAAAGGAGGACTATAAGAAAAATAGGACTTTTCTGAAAATATTTATGAAAAGTAGGACTGAATTGTCGTGTAAAAACTTGATAGGACTGAACTGTATTTCCATGGGAGAAGTAGGACTCATCTATTACTTTTCGAATAAGTAAACAAATAAGTATTCATAGAGGTGCTGAAGTTGGTCATTTTCATTTATTAATGATAAATTAATAGTGCTTCTGATACAAAGAGTGTGAAGTTCCTCATGGGAGTGATGTCTTTTACTCGAACCTACCCACCACCTTGCTGAAAAAAAAGGTCCTAAGGGGAAGGAAGTGTGAATAGAAACCCATGAACTCATCAATAAAATTCAAGAAAGAAAAGGCCACCACCATATGTAACATTAACATACTCTCTACTCTCAAATTAATCAATATGTATTCCGATTTCATGTTTGTAGAAGGGCGGGCAAGACCAAATAAGATTGGCAAATACATACCTGACAAGAGTAAAAATCACTTTATTATTGTGAAGTCATGCTATATCATCCAAACTCAACTAAGGTTTAGTCCAAAGCTACACATTGTACAAAATTGGTGGCAACAAAAAAACAAGGTTAGTCTGAGAGCTTTAATTCCATTAAGAATATTGTTTTCAGCACAATCCATTTTACCCCATGTGGCATGGCCGAGAGCACTTTATCTCATGCCTTTCAAAAATAGCCAAATACCATCCACGTGATTTTGGCACTAAAGTGCTACCATTACATTTTCCATCTATACAGATAGATATTGTGGCACACGCACTTGTTAAGAGAATAGGATGAAAAAAAATTAATCAAATCAAATTTAATCGTTATCTTCATCTTCCCCTGCCATGTCTGTCCTCCTCCCTCACCTCCCTCATCATTCCTCTTTGATTTGCTTTCTTACCTCCCATTCTTCTTCAAAAGATCCACACCAAGAAGACCCCTGTCCCAGGACTTCCAGTCCAGGCTTCTCCTTTATAAAAGCCTCCATTTCCACTCCCACCCAATGTACAGTTGCTTCCTAGATTCATTTAACAAAGAAATCATTAACCCTTAGAGTTCTTATGTAACATTTTTCCCAACTACAATGATTTTATTTTTTTATTTTTTTTTTATCAGCAACAACAAAGATATATTAAGGCACAAGGCCAAAAAGAAGTGAGGATAAGGCATCCTCTACATGAAAGAAAAAACAGCGAAAAGAAAAACAAAAAAAACTCTCAGTGACATCTACAAAATACAAACTGACATCCAATCTGCAGCAAGCATAAAAAGTGGAATCCCTCGGAACACTGGACTTGCCGAGGCCCAAAAAGACTCCGAGTATCTCACTCTTTCCCATAAAAAATCCATATCACAAGAAACTCCTTCAAAGACACACCCATTCTTTCCAACCAAATGACTCAGAAAATTGCAAAGACAACACAACTCCAAAGCACTTTAGCCCTCTTCTACCTTCCCAAAACTTGAAAATCAAATAATACCATTTGAGTACTTTCTTTTGGGGCCACCCACATCACATTGTCCAATCCAAACACCCTATGCCACAAACGTGCAACCACCGAGCAGTGCAAAAATAGATGATCCAGAGATTCTCCACTCTTGCAACACATAATGCACCATTGAGGATTAAGATACCGCGAAGGTCTCCTCTTTTGCAATGAATCATTTGTCAAAATGCCCCCATGAACCAAGATCCACATGAATACCTTCACCTTAAGAGGAGCACATGCCTTCCAAATCTTCTTATGAAACAGCAACTGAGGTACATGAAGATTGTCAATGATTTTGTCAACAAAAGATTTACAAGTAAAAAACCCGACGAATGAATACTCCAAACCCACCGATCCTCCAAATTTGGAATCAAAGAAACGTATTCGAGCCTTGACAATAGAGATACCAATTCCCGAACTTCCCTCTCATGAAGATTCTTGAGAAAATTAAAATTCCAAGAAAAAGGAACCAACCAAGAACATGCCATAGACGCAATAGAACAATTATGAGACTAAGAAACTCTATACAAAAGTGGAAAGGACACAGCAAAGGAAGAAGAACCCACCCAAACATCCTCCCAAAATTTGGCCACTTCCCCATTACCCACCCTCACAGAAATGAATCGGGACCAGACTGGATAAATCTAAGAAATTGATTTCCAAGGAACACACCCATTACCCCTAACGACCACCTGAGAGTCTCTACCATTAACATGAGTCTCATATTTACTTTTAATAACCGCATGCCATAGTGAGTCACACTCAATTGGAAATCTCCATAACCACTTGCCCAACAAAGCCATGTTTCGAGCCACAATATTACCAATGACCAAACCCCCCTTCTCCTTAGGTAAGGACACCGTCTCCCATTTCATCACATAATCCTTCTTTTCTTCATCCTTCCCTTCCCAAAGAAAATCCCGCATCAACTTTCTAAAGATTTTGCCACCTTGACCGGAATCTTGAACAAATGAAAGAAATAAATTGGAATTCCACTTAGCACTGTCTTAACCAAGGTTCTGAAAAGCAGTTGCGGTCGCCGTAACGGTGGCGGTGGCGGTGGCGGTGACGCGGTTGCGGTTGCGGGGTGTAAAGGCCATAGCGTAACGGTTGCGGTAACCAGAACCGTGAATTTTTTTATTTTTTGCACAATTTGAAAAAAACTTACCGATACGCACATTTTTTTTCCATGATCATATTTATTGGGTTTTAAAATAAATATTGATCAATTTTTATAAATTTTTAAGTTTGATCCAATATATTTCGTATTTTTAAATCACTATAAACTGAGTTTTTTACATTTTATTTTAATAATTAATAATTTTATATTATACAATAAATCAATCACTAACTATTATATATAAGATAAACAATGACAAAAGTAAGAGAATAAATAAAAGCTTTATATATATATATATATAATCAAGCCAAATAGATAATGACCACACTTATTATTATTATTTTCAAACAATATATAGATAGACACACACAAACAAAATGGTTGAGTGATAGCAGCTGAATACAATAGCATAGGTCTTATAACTTCAACAAATCAATAACATGTTTTTCATCTTCCCTCTTCTCTCTCTCTATCTCTTGCTCCTCTATCTTCCCTCTTCTCTCTATCTCTTTTCCTCCATTTTCATTTTTTTTTTTTTTTTTTTGCGTGTTTTTTCGAAAGAAGCAATTCAGAACCGTTACGTAACGGTGCGTAACAGGCCGTTACGACCGCTATAGCGGCCGCTACGGCCAACACACCTGTGAATCTCAATCACACTGCAAAAGTGGCCGTAATGGGTGGCGGCAACCACCACAACCGTTACATACCGGCGTTACGAAACGGTTGCGGCCACTTTTTAAAACCTTGGTCTTAACCGAAGTGTACATAACCCCCTCGGGAGAGTAAAAGCCCTGCTCCACCCTTCTAACCTCTTACCTATCTTTTCCACAATTGGATTCCAAAACACTTCACCTCTTGGAATACCCCTGCCAATGGGAGTCCCAAATATTTCATTGGAAATGTCTCAATACCACACCCGAGTAGCTCAGCCACTCACTGAATCTTACTTAAATTTGTATTAATACCAGCTACACTACTTTTCTCTAAATTCACCCTAAGACCCGAGAGCAACCCAGAAAGCCTCACCACCGAAAAGAGGTTAACCATTTGACTCTTGTCCCCCGTAGAGAAGAAAATAATGTCATCCGCAAACTACAGATGTGTCAAACTAATCCTGTCTCTACCTACTTGTAAGCCTTCAAACAGACCTACCTCTTTAGCCCTATCCACCATCCTTCCTAACACATCCACTACCAAAATGAAGAGAAAATGAGGTAAAGGATCTCCCTGTCTCAGCCCTCGAGATGCCTATTTTTTATGATTGGCACCCCAACTATAATGATTGGCACTCTACTTTTGATGATGCCTTCGTGGACAATGTACCCATTTCAAAGAAAAAACCACGGGGTTAGCCTAGTAGCAAGGCCCTAGGTCTTGAGGGTGTACTGCTGTAACAACCCTACCCCCTTATATGTCTTACATTTCCAGTTATATGTTTAATTACTTATCTAATGTGAAATTCCATGTGGAGATGTACTTGCATATATGAATCATTTAATTATGTTTTTCTATTTGTTGGTTATTGGAAAACATCTGTCAAAATTAGGACGTTTGAACTTGAAAATTTAAAGCCATAGAGGCGCAATAAACTGAAATTGAGTATGTGAACATGCTAATGGGAATTTTTAGAGCTATTTGGGAAGTTTAATTGAAAATTTATTTCGTCTGATTCGCTAAGGCTCGTTTGGCAAGCACAGAAGCTAAAGACATATATGTGTTATATAAGTCCCTTTTGAACTCATCTCTTTATATATATTGAGTGGAAATTCTAGAGAGCACCCAAGAGAGAGAGAAAGAAGAGAAAAGAAAGGGAGAAAGGAGAAGAACTTGGAGATTGAAGCAATTGTTGGGTGAAAGTAAAGATTAGCTCTCAAGGTATGTGGGAATTAGCTAACTACTCTTAATCCTCCATCTTTTTTTTGGAATCAAGCCTTGGGATGAAGTTCTAGGGTTTATGAGTTATTATCATAGTTTAACTTATTCCATGGGATTGGATACCTAATCTTGGATTTGGTTCATAGAAGATTAATTCTTGAATTTGGGGTTTGTTTTGAGTAGCCTGAGAGGATACACTTTCTAATCATCAAGTTTTGCATGTTTTGAACCCTACATGTTGTATCTCCTTGATAAACCATAGAAAGATGAAGTAATATGAAAATTAAAGTAAGCTATAATTCACTTGAGTTTAGGGTTCATGTTTATTATGATTATATGTCATATTGTTTAAGTGAAATTGTTTGAACCAAGCCTTGAGAATGCCTTGAAAAGGGGCTTGAATTTACTGCAGTTTCGGACTGCCAAACAGGGTATATGACCACACGTGTAGGGCCCTTGGCCGCACATGCGGGAGGCACAGCCGCATGTGCGGGGCTCACAACCGCACGTGCGGGGCTCACAACCGCACGTGCGGAAAACAGGGAAGAAGGATCGGACTACGCTGAAATAAAACCACGTGCGGTGGGGACTTCCGCACGTGCGGCCCAAACTAAAAAATTCTGTAATTTTCTTTCGCTCTTCTCGACCCTCTGAATGTGTTATTATGTCCGTTCGATATTCCTATAATGCATTTAATTGCATGAAACTTAACGAATCAGATAATTGAGAAATAAGTAGTTAAGGAAAGATGATACACTAACGAATCGTGTGCTATGTGTACGGCACATACAGGAGGGGACTATCGTTCAACCGCATCACTGTGAGTGATAGTAGCATAATATCATGTTCTACTCGCATTTTGTGTTCACATATGTTGTTTGAGATTCTATTCACTCTTTAGTGTATACCTTATGTCATATAAGATATGTTTGACATATATCTCAACTTTGGCACGTGAGATATGGACCCGAGGTCGTTCTGTTTGCTAATATGATGGGCCCAAGGCTGTTTTGTTTATATGATGGGCCTAAGGCCGTTATGTTGGGCGCGAGGACGTTTTGCTATTATAATGGGTCTAAGGCCGTTCCGAACTACGATGGGCCTAAGGCCGTTCTGTCTTATGTGGGCCGAGGCCGTTCAGAAAAGGAAAAAAACAAAAACGAATAAGACCAACTTATGATTTACGAATATGCACTGTTAAATTATGCTTGTACTCTTAATCTGTTTGCATTGCTATCATTCACTGAGCCTTACTCACTCCATTTTTATGGATGTTTTGTAGTTAATCAGCTCGCGGGACAACCTTAGGTCAGCCCAGAAGCCTTTTGCTGGACCCGTTTTGCTGAGTCATCCGAAGTGACTCTTTTGTTTTATTTTGGGAAATCCCTATGATGACATGTTTTGTCGCAATTTGGGGAAATAGATATGTATATATATGTTGTCAATACTTAACTTTTGGGTTGTCCCCCTTTTTCATTCAGTAAAGTGAATGGTGCATGGAATGTTATGTATGTGTGGTAATGCAATAGGATCCTGGCATTTAGACACAGCTCAATGAATGTTTTATTCTTATATCATTTTGCTTCTGTTCAGGCTGGAGTAAACTTTAAGATAACTAAATTGAGGCCAAAGGTCAGGCCGGTCATGTCCAAACTTTTAGGGGCAGGTTTGGGTTGTGACAACTCCCTCCGAGGTTTAGGGGTCCAAGCCTCTTAAGTGCTAACAATTCCTTAAGATCATCTGACTGGGGCAAAACTCTTGAATTAACTGTGGTGCACTTGCGAGAAACTCCTTACCGAGGGCCTGTGCACCCTTGGGGAATAGTTAGGTTTTGATCAGGACACCCCGGTGCCAATCAAAAAGGTACCCATTTCAAATTAATGGCTTCTCTTATTCTAGTTTTGGATGTAGCTCTCTATTTGCCAAGTATAATTTGTATATAACATGTATTGCATTTTGGGATTCCCTTGTCATTCCGCACATACGAATTGGATATATGTATATGTATACCAGTGCATATATATTTGCTACAATTTACATATATATGTGTATCTAAGAAGTATGAACACTTCTACTGACACGACACTTGTCAAACACTTCCTAACACTTAGACACATGAAACACGTTATATAGAAAAATTGTCCTACAACCACTAATATAATATTTAAAAATGTCATATAATAAAAATGTCCTACATTTTTGAAAATTGGCATGTCTACGTGTCTGTGTTCATGTCCGTGTCCGTATCCATGCTTCTAAGTTGGAAACTAAAGTTAGAAGTGTAAATAAGGATATGGCCTTTGAATTTATTAATAGAAGCTGAAAAAGTGTCTAATTACAATGATCCACTTTGGAAAGAATATGGATCCTATGGGATCAAGATATGCTGAATGTAATGTGCATTAGCATGAATGATCAGCACCCATGGTAGGTTTGTGGGGCTCTGTTAAATGGCCCAGGTACATGCACGACTCCAATGACTGATTTGTGAGGGCTGAGTTCGATGATCTTAAATATCGAGGAAAGCAATTCGCACGAACAAATGGTCAGATCGGGAGAATGATAGAGCTCTCATCAATGAGGCTTGGACCATGAAAGTCCCGATGGCTGAGGCAAAATTCCTCCCTGCAGGAATATGCGACCATCATAGCCCTATCTAGGTTAAAGTGCTGCCTGCCCTTATTAAGCAAAAGAAGCACTTCACATTTTTTGGCTGTTGGGCTGACCACCCTGAATTCTTGGTTATTATTGCCAGGGTTTGGAGAAACCATGTTCGGGGCACTCCCATGTTTTGTCTATGCCAAAAGCTGAAAATGCTAAAAGTTGAGTTGAAGAAGCTAAACCAATTTAACTATGGTGACATCTCAAAGAAGGTGGAGGAAGTTAGATCTCAAATTTGAGGCAGCCCATAAAAGTTTTGATACCAACCCCAACGATGCATATTTGATTGGGGTGGAGAAAAGAGCTACAACTATATTTAATGAACTATACAGTAATGAGGACAGCATGCTAAAGCAGAAGGCTTGAGTTCAATGGCTCAATTTGGGGTACCAAACACTCCATTATTTTTCATTTTTATTTTTTATTTTGATTGGCAATGGGGTGTCTGGATCAAAACTTGACTAATCCCCAGCAATGCACAAGCCCTCGGCAACAAGTAAAACACTCCATTATTTTTTGCAAGTCTATCAATCAAAGACGGGGCAGAAATATGATTATGTGTATAACAAGGGATGATGGAGTTTCCATTACTGATGATGCCAAGGAAATGCTAAGATTATTACCTATTTTCAGAATGGTGGCGGTGCTGGGGCATGCATAGAACACATGAACTTGTACTGAAAGTGATCAACTAAATGATGCACAGAAACAGAAATTGGACATGGATGTTGCCATTGAAGGGATTAGAGAAACCTAGTGCTCTCCCAAAGATGAGAAATCTCCTGGCCCCAATGGTTATAGTGCCATGTTCTTCAAGATAGCTTGGCCTGTCATTTATAAGAATGCATGTATTCTATCACATCATTCCTTTTCTTTTCTTTTTTTCAATTCTGGTGATGGTATCTTCAAAGAAATTACCTCTACACTGATCACTTGGTTGGTTCCTAAGGTCCCTAATCCTACAAAATTAAATGAGTATGACCCATTTGTTGCTGCAACACAACACCCTATACAAGCATATCCAACGACAGATTGAAGTCCCTCCTCCCATCTATTATTGATCCAGCCCAATCAGCCTTTGTTTCAAGGTCGATTCATAGTAAACACAGATTTTCCGTCAACAGAAAGGTATTGAACCGATCAATTACCACACAATTCCATAAGGACAAATATGCCACCAAAGCAAACAAAACTTGATATCAACACGGAATATACTTGATATAAAAACAGTATAAATGCCAATAGAGGAGGCATGGAAAGGTGCCAGACCAATAAACATCATTACATAGGTACTAATGATATACCCAAAGTAGTCAATTTACCTTGATTAGGTGCTAGTTTTCAGCCTAGAAATGAGTACTTCAGTGTGGGCGATCCCATCCCAGACACAAGCTTGAAATTCCGTAGTACCACCATCAACAGCAGCAGCAGCATCCCTGATGTCAAAGGTAATATAATACATACAGCCAGCACAAACCGCGGCGTTTGCCTTGACAACCTTCACAAACTCCAAATTCGTATGCTGCACACATATTTTACCATATATATGAACAACAAAGCTAATTAAAAACATTGTCTAATATATGTATATATGTTATATATATATATATTCTCAATAAAACAAAACACACACACACACACACACACAAAAACAAAACAAAACTTCAATTGAATAAAGAAATACACCTCTTTCTCATTGTATTCCTTAAGAGCTAATTCGGAAAAAGCTTTGAGGTCGTCGGCAATCTCATTCAAATTATAAAGAGGGGTTGTTGTACCGCAAGCAAAGGAGCGTGGGAACGACATCACATCAAAGCCCTGTTTGTAAAGCCCACAAATTAATAATAATAATAATAATTTAATATATAATTTAGAAGAAAATTGACATAAATGAATCAAAGCGTACAAAAACAAAAACAAACACAAACACACACTTACATCGCTTTCAGTGATCTGTCGATTATATTCTTGGTATTCCCTATCAGTAAACTCATGCATTCCATCACTGTCATCTTCCACATCTGAATCATCGTAGTTATAGAATACAACTTTTGATCTAGGGTCTTCTTTTTCTTTTTCTTCTTCTGCTGATGAACAAAGCGGTGGTGGTAAACCGTAATCCTCGCACCTTTGCTTCTTTGCCGGTGAATCTCTAATCTCCCATTTGCAATCGTTCCTTTCGATGCACAGATCGGAAGCCATACACACCTTCCAGCACAGATAATATGAGAACGACAATGAAAACCTAGACGACGGACGGACAAGGGAACTCAACCCAACCTAAAACAAAAACAACAGACCGGACACAAAATAAAACAGGGCCGTGGCCGTGGGCACCTTTAAATAGAATTGAGGTAAAAAATTAAAATGTTAGGGAGGGATCTAGAAAAATGCTTGGGATTTTTTATTTTTTTATTTTTTTATTTTTTTGGAACCCTCACAACTCTTTTAAATTGTAATTATTGATGTATACGTGGGACTTACTTATAAATATGTATGGATTCACACCATTAATAGTTAACATTTAAAAGGGATTATGAGGTCTAAAAAAAGTCTCAATCATTATTGGGATTTTAAATAATTTATTAAATTTTTTATATGGGCTTGAGATTTATATATATGTTATATATATGTGGATTTGTGTGGATCTTATGTTTATGTAAGATGTTTGGTAAATTATTTGGGATCTGTAATATTTTTTAAAAATTAAAATAAAAAGGCCAAATTTTTTAAACTTTTTAAAAATTCGGTATCCAGCTAATGCGTTGACTAATTTCATCATCTACTTACGTGTTTAATTAAAGTTGGTAATTAAAGTTGGGGCTTTTGCCCCAATCCTTAAAACATTATATGCGCTTACAAACCATAGAGAATGCACACCTTCATATCTCACATCTAGACCACCAGACCAACCCTTTCAAAATTTTATTTTATTCTCTCGTGATTTAAGACTCCAGTATAATTAAGGATGGGAATAAAATATTAAATACAACTAAATTAAAGGAGAATTTAGTGAAAATTTTCTGGAGTTTGCTTATTTAGTGCATTTTTAGACTTTTTAAGAAAAAATGTATTAAAAAATAAAGAGGCGATATAACCCAAATAAAAGTATACTCATTTAGTGAATTTCCAAATAATGGAATTTTTCCAATCTTTTGCAATTTTAGTGATATTGGTCAAAGAAATTTCACTAATTTAAAGATAGTGAAATTTCTAACCTTGTGTAACAATCAATGAAATTTCACTTTACTATAAAGTCGCATTAGAAAGAGGTCACATGTAATCGACGATGGACACCAAGAGTCGACAGTTGTTGATGAAAGTCAAAGGTGAATGAGTAATAAAACTGCATTAAGGATAATTTTATCCAAAAAAAATTGTGTCCTCAAATTAACAAGTATGTTTTAATTGTCTTTAAACTCAAAAAAATAATCCATTTTTTATTGGGGATTTTTTTTTTTTTCCTTCCTTCTAAGTCCATTAGTATTTATAAGCCTATAGAGCATATATTTGGATGTTATTTACTTTCGTAGTTATTACATTATATGTTATAGATTCAAGTCTTAAAGATTATGAATGTATACTCACATGTAATTCACCTTTTGTAATCTTATAATGGATTGAATGAAATATAATCGAAAGTGGAGATTTACTATAATATGATTAACGATGTGTTAGAGATAATTTATCACTTTCGGATGATTAATACAATTGATATTTGGAATGTATAATGAATATGGACGAGTCGGGTCTTATGAAATTGAGGGCGTTACAATTATCGTTAATTTTTTCTATCGAAACTAATAGAAGTATCATAAAACACCATTATTTAGAATAAGTTTAGTTTTCTGAAAAAGTAAAGGGTAATTCTACTTACACCACTAATTTAACCCATTACATCCTTCAAATTGAATTTGTTTTTTTGTTACACTGCAATCCTTGTATAAAATTACTAAAATATGAGATGATCGGATATCGCTAATTATATTTTTAAATCAAATTTGTATTACAAAAAATGAATAGTTATTTTTGAAATTATTTTTGTCGTCTATTTTTGTAAAACAAATAGGAAAATTTAGTCAAAACCTCTCAATTTGACTCTTGTTTGGTGAAAATGACAGTCCAATATATTTTGCTTCATAAACCCCCTGAGGAGGAGGCACGTAATTGAACAAGAATAAAGTAAAACATCTTCTTCTTTTTTCTTGAACAATATTGCCAGAGTAACATATTACTGTGAGACAGAGTGACATGTTACTATCAAACAGAGTGATATCAAACAGAGTGATATGTTACTGTCAAACAGAGTAACATATTACTGTTTACGTCAATTTCGAGGGTAATAAATTATTATTATTATTTTAAGAATTTCATAGTCAAAATGGATCTTATTTTATAGATTTTGATGACAAGATTCTAAACATACTGGGCTTGTTTGGTTTGTGTTTCTGAAACAATTTTCAGAAAAAAAAGTACCAAAACACGTTTGGTAAACGTGTTTCTGAAATATTCTCTGAAGACTGTCTCAAAACATGTTTTCAAACTTCTCTCAAAACTCTCTCTGAAAAAACGGTCTTCTCTCTCAGTAGAACCTTTCTGACCTGTGATACAAAGAAGATCATTCAAGGCTGTCCAACGACTCTCTGCATATGCTGTGTGAAGGAAGATGATCCGCACCTGTACGCCAAGATCTGCACTCGCCCAAGTGCCTTCGAAGACCCTCTTCTCTTCCCTCCATCAATACGCTGTTCAAGATTTGATAAATCTTTCGCATTAGATGCACCGACACTGTCTATCACCTCCTTCATCTCTGTGTCGCATAGGCTTGAGGCTGTAGGGGGCTTCTACTCGTACGGGTCATCGTTGAATAGCCACCAATTCTCTGCCTCACAGTTTTCCCCAAATCGTGCCCTAGCTGTGTTCTTACTCAATCTGAATGAAATCTTCACAAAATCGGGACTTGTAACATCAATGTCCTTAGTTTTTTTCTTCAGGGCTCTATAACATGGAAACCAACCACCTTCGAACCCCACCAAGACGAAGCATAACTTCATCCTTCGCTGCGAAAACGGAGAGGCCGTGCTCAAAACTTCGTTGTGGAAGGTGGGATTTGAGGGCCACCAAAAGCAGGCAAGCAAGAGGTATGTGTAATGCATGTCTAGTTTTTTTTTGTTTTTTTTTTTGAATTTTCATTTCATTTTGTCACTTCTGAACAATACATTGACTGATTTTGATTTTGTCATATACTGTATCATATCCTTGCATAGCATGCACAAGCTTGATGCAATTTGTTGATTTAAGTTGAATTAAGTGACCAAGTAATACACCCGTGCTCTCTCCATGTCTAGGTGCTTGTCATTACTATGTTGCTTAAACCCTCGTACTATCAGAACTTTCAGAGTGCCTACTTTTGTGAATCTGGTGGGTGATTGGTTCAATGCCATTACCTGAGACCAGTTATTAATCAAAGCTTCATAATTTATTTTGTTCAAGGTGTTGGGTAAATATATATATATATATATATATATATATATATATGTTGTTCATCAGTCTGTGTATTTTATTTTTTACTGAAGGCAAAGTACAACAGATAAAAGAAACAAAACCATAGCAAAATACTGAACACTGATAACATATGATAACTAAGGAAGTTTGTTGTTTTTTTTTTTTTTTTTCCTGTGTGTTAACATTTGTTAATTTACATACAACCTGGGAACTACAATGTCAATGCTAAGTTGGAGTGATACCCACCAAAGTGTATAAATTGTAAAGAATAAAGTTTATAAATTAATTACAGAATAATGTTTTATCCACCAAATCCCTGGTGCCCAAGGTAAAACAGTCACTTACCTATGTTGAAAATTACAACAGTGCTCTCCTCCTTCTTAGTTTTGTCTCCCCATTGATTATTCATTACAGACTTACCCATTGATTAGTCATTACAGACTTACTCACAGAATTACTCACCAATGAGGCATTTGTTGATTGACAAATTTAATTATATACTGAATGTAACATGATGCCACAAAATACAAAACATAAATTCCCCTTTGATAATTCTGCTCAGTGTATGCCATTTAAATCCTGCTTATTCTGAAAATCTGGCTTTCATTATTCTGCTCATGTATGCATACATAAATTCTGTTCTTTCTCAAAATTTTGCTTCCATAATTCTGCTCATGTATGCGCACATCAATTCTGCTCATTCTGAGAAACGAAGATGCTCATAATTCTGCTCCTTCTTGCAATATAAATTCTGCTCATTTTGAAAAACCAGGCCAACTTCGTACTCCTCGGTCATTGTTCATTACACCGCGGTCGAAGAGGAAGAGATCACCTCAACCATCAGTCAATTCGTCCACTGCTGAAAACGAGTGTCCATATCCGGTAAACTTTTGCACGCGGACTTTGCTATTAAATATTCGTAATATTCTTAATGACTGTTATTATGCATATGCTTCATATCATGTACTACCAATATTGGTCTGCAACTTACGTTGTTCAAATATGAAATGAACTGTAATTTGTTTCACTTGTATTAGGCTAGAATGGCTACCGATAATGACGACTTTAAGATGTGGGGGACCGAAGTTGTCAAGATATTTTTAGAAATTTTGGTGGAGGAAATTAAGAAAGAGGGTACTGCCATTTCAAAGAAAGATAGGAGTTTTTTGCCAAGGCAGTGGCAAACAATTGATGATGAGATGACTAAAAAGGTTGGAAAAAATTATGGGCCACAAAAATTGAAGGGTAAGTTCGCGCGTTTGAAGGCGCGCTACAAAGAGTTTGTTGCTCTGAAAAACCACACGGGTTTGGGCTGGGATCCAATCACTCAAACAGTGACAGCCCCAGACGATGTCTGGGAAAATTACGTTCAGGTAATCCTTTTGATGCATACATTTAGCAGAACCATTTGCATAGTGGAATAATTTTCTAAATGATTACTTACAACTTGTAGGCACACCCAAATGCAAAACAATTCCAAACCAAGGGCCTTGAACATTATGAGCTCATGTCAGAAATATTTGCCAAGTCCTTTGCCACTGGCGCTTTTGCGCGTTCTTCTCGTCAGGGTGCACCCACATCTGATGACGAGCGAGAAATGGATGAACGCTTCCATGGAATCACGTCAGTAAAGGCGTACTAGATGAATCTTGCAGTTCCGGAAGTAAGCGTAAGTCGAGTAGCCAGGGTCAGTCAACCAAGAACCCGAAAATGGACGAGGCACTGCAATCATGGCAACGTTCATGTGAAGCACGTGAACGGTATTACGCTCAAGCAGAGGCCAACGCTGGGGCAGCTGATGCGTACTCCGTTCCAGCATGTATGACCATCCTAAAATCAATGGCCCTGGATCCAAGCTTGTTTTTGAAGGCCATGAACATGTTCACGTCACTGGAATGGCGAACCATGTTTATCACCATGGAACCGGAACTAAGGTACCTTTGGATCCTCAGTTTGTGAGAAGCTTGGTCATCCCACTGTTCGATGTTCGGTTTGAGGCGAACGAAATGAAGATGGTCGCAGAATTGTTTGGGTGTATTTTTCTTTGTTTGTCGCATTTGTTCAACCTGAATCATACTTGTTTTAATTTGTGTATTTTTCCATTTCGGTGTGGACTAAGTTGCTTGTTTTTATTAACTATCTATATCATGCTGTCTATGTCAATTTGGTTTACACGTATTTATTTGCAGTCGTAATATATGTTCGCCATGCTTTATTTGTTGCACAATCCTCATTTAATTGGCTTGTCCTATACTCGTGTCATTACTGTACCTTGACTGTTTCAATGTTCCCGCTTTAGATGTCGTCGTCACGACCTAATGGACAGCAACCGAACAATATGTACGACCCGTACAGTGATGACGACGATGATGTGATGGACTTATACATGATTTCTCAAATAACACGTGACATTCCTACGAGACAACCGCAGCGTAATTGTCCATACACCGGTGAGCAGTACATAAAATTCTTACTTAGTGGAAATCCTAAATCAATCCGTCAACAATTGCGAATGGAAGTCCCGACATTTGTGGAATTAGTTAAACAGATTGTCCGTAGCAATGTTGTAGACTGGTCAAACATGCGATTGTCACTTGAAGAGTCGTTGGCTATGTTTTTATTTATCTGTGGTCAAAGTTCAGGAACAAGAAATGCTGGAGATCGATTTCAGCATTCAAATGAGACAATTCATCGTCATTTTGTACTTATGATGCGGGCATTGGGAAATCTTGCGCCACTTGTAATCCAACCACCGAATATGGATGTTACCCATCATAAAATTCGGAATGACAGACGGTACTGGCCATGGTTTAAGGTAACTTTTGATGCAGTTCATGTTCCTTTTTTTTAATGCCTTACTGAGATTGGAAATTTGATAAATTAATTCAAATTAATGTCATGCAGGACTGTGTAGGGGCCATAGATGGGACACATATTGTTGTAGCACCAGAAGGTGACCAAATGCCCTATCGAGGTAGAAAAGTGCATACAACTCAAAATGTCATGGCTGCATGTTCATTTGACATGAAGTTTACGTTTGTATACACTGGTTGGGAAGGTAGTGCACACGATTCGAGAATTTTCCTAGAAGCTCTTACCACAAATTCTGCGGACTTTCCACACCCACCACCTAGTAAGTGTATCTGTTCTTAATTTACAGTTTTCCTCTTTCCACACCCAAAAATGCCATGACATGTTCTTACTGAGAGAGTTTCACTGTAGGCAAATATTATCTCGTTGACGCCGGGTATACTCACATGCCCGGGTACGTAGCCCCATATCGTGGCCAAAAATACCATTTGCAAGAGTTCAATCGGCGGCGTCGTTACCATGGTCCACAGGAGTTGTTCAACCATAGACATTTCTTTGAGGAATGTTATCGAAAGAACCTTCGGAGTGTTGAAGCAACGGTTTCCATTACTTAGACACATGCCGCGGTATGCTATGGTACGACAAGGGCCAATCGTTATGGCATGTTGTGTTCTGCATAATTGGATCCGGACGGTGCAAGAGCATGATGAATTTTTTGATGCGGAAGAATCAAGTGACGAAGGTGAAGATGACGTTCAAGACGAAGATGAAGATGAAGATGAAGATGACGATTCAGCTGAAGGTGAAGGTGGGGGTGAAGGCTCAAGTCAAGTTCAGGGTGAAGTTGGAGTTCCAAATGTTCACGGAAATGAAGATGGCGTACCATCTATGCAACAACACAACCATGTGAACATGTCACGTGAGCAACTAGTGCAGATGGGACAATGGCGAGATGAGGTTGCAGCATCTATGTGGGCGGCATACAACAATAGGTATATGATCTAATTGTTATTAATGTTACTATGAAGCGTACTGTATCCATACATATTTACTTGCATTATGTACTTTTTTAACATGCTTCTTATTCACTTGTTTGGGCATGTAAGGGTTTGAAGACAAGGATGTTTTATGTGAGGACGCGTGGTGCGGCTGCTGACTTCAAATTCGTTGTGGTGTTGTTCTGAATCTGTGTGCAATTCATCGGCGTGATGTTCTGTATCGATGTGATGAAGTCTGTTTGCTGTGTTGCTTCTAAATTTCGATGATGTAATTGGTGAATCTGTATTTTCAATTTAGATACAATGGTGAATCTGTATTTTACTAAATTTCGATGCTGTAACTGGAACAGTCCCGTCTGTGTTTACTCTGAATGTGTAACTGGAACAGATGTATTTTATATGTGTATGTTAAATTGGCTTATTATGCTGCGTTCTGTTTTCAGATCATGGCGCAGGTTTAGCCACTTACCTGTGTTGTGAATGTGTTTTTAAATTCCGTAGTATTGGAGGCTTCCTTCAGGTTGGAGACTTCCTTCAGGATTATCTTTATGAACAAAAACAAGAATAAGTTATGACATGGTCTTGGTAGATAATGCAGCAAGAATCTGTTATGACAAGAAATCTGGTCTGAACCACGCCGCTGATTGGAATGGTGTGTTGATCATGGATGGCATGGTTTTAGTGTATACTTGTTTTTTATGAAACATGTTGAAGCAGGGGTTCTGTTTAGTTTTTTGTAGTAGTAGTAGTAGTAGTAGATCCAATTCATGTTTCCTTATGCCACTGTTTCTACTGTGATGCATATTCTGTTGCTTGTGATGTAGTGATATATTATGCTACTGTGATGTAATTTTCAATTTATATTCATCTCAACATAACGAAGGAAGAAATCACTACATTCATAAAACAAATTAACCCAACAACAGGATGTGAACATAATAAAATACAACACAATGCAAATACATAATAGCACAATGCTCATCAGTCATTATCTTGTGGCGGTGGAGGAGGGAAGTAGTGACGGTATATGTCAGTCACGCGATGCTCAATTATGTCGATGCGATTGTTTGCCATATCATGACGTCTTCCAATGTCTAAACGGAACTCACCAAATTGTTCAATTAATGAGTTCTGTGCAGTGGCAAATGTATCAAACTGCATACCCAACGAATTGACCTGGTTAGCCATTTGATGTTCCCATTCAACGCGTTGATTATAACGTTGTTGTTCCATGGCTAAAAACTCAGTCCAATATTGAGGTGGTTCATTTGATGGCATCACATTGGCAGGAGGAGCTTGTGGAGCATCATCTGGTGGGACTTCATCTCCTGAATCTTCTGCAGCATTATCACTTCCTACTAAATTGGGGGCTGCACCAGCACGGTTCACTGTATACAGAGTAATGGGTGCACTGATTTTGATCTCCATTTCATTTACAAAGTCAACCTTAAAAAATTTCAAAATTTTTGTCAAGAGTGCACCAAACGGTAAAGACCGGCCCGTGTGTTGAGCTTGATTTGCGAGCACCATTTCTTTCATAATTATGTAACACAAATCTAACTTATGGCCAACTTCAAAACAGTATAACAAATATGCATTAAAATATGGGACCGCATCATGATGTCCTTTTTTCGGAGTGACATTTTCTACAATCCACCGGTGGAGGATCCGAAGATGAGGTTTTAAATCTCTTGCTTGTAGATTTGTTCCAGTAAATCTGTTCTTACATATAGTAGTATATACATCAGTACCATTACCAACAATATTAACTAACTCGGCCTCTGTCTGAAAGTAGATATTTTCATCACCTACTTCAACTCCAATAATGGGTGCCAAAGTAGGAACATCAAACTGTATACCTTGTCCTTTCACAAATGACAAAAGCATAAAATTTCTATGTTGTTCCTGAGTAACTCTTAGGTGAACATAAAAAAGAGATACCAGCCGTGGACATACCTTTTGGGGTAAATTAATTAAATTCAGCCATCCCATTGTTTCAAGTTTATTAACTAATAGTGCGTCATATTGAGTTGGCAAATTTACCCTCCTTCCTGTTACAAGAGGTCGGCTTGAGAAGTTTTCAAAGGCTAGTGCATGACTTTCGGTGAGAAAATCTTCAGTAGGGTATGACTGATTTCGAGGCTGCTGAATTTCACGCCGTGGAGGGTTTGTACTTGTACCACCTTGTCTCACTCTTTTAGTTCTAGGCATGATGTGAATATCTGTTTAATGTTAATGAGAATGTGTTAGTAATGTAAGCTGAATTACTATTGGCTTCTTATAATGGTGGTGTTACCTCCATCATTGTGCAGTAATTAACATATGTCAAGTACTTTGAAATGGTTAATGTAAACATGAACTTATAATGAAAATGTAGAGATGTATTTTTAATAAACCATGGCCACTGAAATTTAAACAACATACTAATGTAGTATTTAGCTATGCAGACTCCCAATTCAGCACATATGAAGTGAATGTAGCTTATGTGTTAATTAACGTTAGGACGAAAAGTGAGTACTGCAGTTCAGGTGTTTCTGAACATATGCCATTGTAAAAACATTAAAGTAACATGAAATAAAAAGCATCTTGTTTTGTGCAAGACAAAGTTGAACAAATATGTGGCATGCACACTGAAAGGCCAACCAACCGGTTGGGCCTTGAATAGCACCTTACTCTTTTATGCTGCCTTGTTGTTCTGTTTTGGTGATGCTGCCTTCTTGTTCTGTTTTGATCCTGCCTTGTCGTTCTTGTTGATGCTACTGAAGCTGCCTTGCAGATGATCTGCCTTCACAGTTGAATATGCAGAGTTTGAGGGGATACAGTTTGTGAATTGATTATGCAGATTATGCGCACATGAAGCTGCAGCTGATATAGACGATGGAATTAGGTGCTTGAATTGTTAGGTGGTTCATACAATGAATGGTAGGTGGTGTTCTCATGTGACTGGTAGGTGGCAACATCAACATCAATAATTGAAGTGTTCTGGCACAAATAATAGATGGCAGAAATAATGCACAAATAACGCATGGGTCAAATAAGAGCCTAGAAATGAATGAAGGGCACAAATAATGCAGAAATTGATATACGTACTGAAATGCATTCAATGTAGAACAAATATACATATAAATGCATTGAATATATATACTGAAAAGCAGATAAATAAATTTATTCACTTACTGGTAGATAATCCAAAACCCCAGATATGTAAGGAAGGGAAAAAAGAAATACGAAAAGAATTAGGAACAGAAATGGATGAAACACAAACCAAATGCAAATAATAATTGGGTTACCGGTCGCCCGGCGGGTCGCCCCGCAGGTCACCCCACCGGTCGCCCCTCCACAGGCCACAACGGTCACGGGTCCAAACAGGTTAAACAGGTTCAAACAGATCAATTTCCAGACCCGGTCGACCAACCGGTCTCCCTGCCGGTGGACCGACCGGTCGCCCCTACACCAGTTCACATCGCTCAGGTCACCTGGTTCAAAGAGTTCAAGGGTGTTTAAACAAATTTCCCGCCCTAGCCCGGGCGACCAACCGGGCGACCTAGAGGGCGACCATCCGGTTGTCCTGAAGGAGATATGATTCTGAACCGTATGCCGTGTAAAAAACGAGAAGGAAAAAATCAGAACTGGTTTAAGCTTTATCAATGACTGTTTGTATTTTGTATTTCTGAAAAAACCAACCAAACAGATTTTTGAGAATTTGTTTTGAAAGTTATCCTGGAAATAGACAACCAAACACATTTTTGAGATTTTTTTGGGAAAATCTGTTTGGTTTGGACAATCTCAGAAACGTGTTTTCAGAGAATATTTCAGAAAATTGTTTCTGAAACACAAACCAAACAGCCCACTAATTTTTATTAAAAACTGACTTCTAGATCAAAAGTTATATTATTTTAAAGTTTAATATTTTAGTAATAATGGTATGCGTTAGACTTTTCAATAATTTTTTTTTGTGCTTGTCATTAATGTATTAAAGTTTTATTATTATGAAAGGGTTTTGACCAAATCTCCAAACAAATATGATTCAATTATTTTGATTTTTTACATAAATATTTTACTTAATGAAGTGTTAAAATGTGAACAATTTAGATTACTGAAATTGGTTCTAAAATAGGCTTATCAAGCTAAAATAGGCTTATCAAGGATGCCGGTACTGTTGATGGTGGTACTATAGAATTTCAATTGTGCCTAAGATGGGGTCGGCCATCCTGACGTACTAATTAGTAGGCCAAAAATTAGCACCTAGCCAAGGTAAATTATGCTTATTGGTCTGATAGCTTTCTATGCCTTCTCTATTGGCATTTATTTTCCATGTTGATATCAAGTTTTGTTTGGTTAGTGGCATATTTGTCTTATGCCTATTTGATGATGTTTAGTTAAGTATTTATAGAAGCTAGATAACAATTTGAAGCGTACAAGGTTTGGATTTCTTGAAACATTCTTATATTTTACTCATATTACTGGCTTTGTTTTCAAATTTTTTTTTGTTCTTTTTTTTTTTTTGGAAATGAAAACAAAAATTTGTTTGATATACTATTTTTGTTTAAAAGGAAAAAAACAATCAAGTTCAAAATTTCAAAATTTGTATCCAAAAAAAAAAAAAATGTCTTCATTTGTTTTGAAAATGAGTTTTCATTCTCTCCTCTCTCTGCTGTCACCTCCAACTACCCCCTATCCACCACCTCTAGGGAAATTAAAAAACTCAGTCCACACATTTCCTTAAAACCTAGGTATTAAGGAGAGGAAAACTGAAACCTTATAA
Source organism: Camellia japonica (assembly GCA_030407325.1). Taxonomy (NCBI): domain Eukaryota; kingdom Viridiplantae; phylum Streptophyta; class Magnoliopsida; order Ericales; family Theaceae; genus Camellia; species Camellia japonica. The sequence goes on from JAPPVO010000007.1 coordinate 121,396,781, forward strand.
CTAGCACAGATGGGGTAACTCCATACGATGTGGGACACATTCCAACACATCCTTCTAGAGCGCAACATATACTAGTCAAACAAACGGCACACCAGTTACAAGCCTAACCAAGCTCTGATACCAAATTGAAAAGTCCAGCTAAACTCCGGTATTAAGGAAAGGAAAACTGAAACCTTATAACCAGCACAGATGAGACAATTCCATGTGATGTGGCACACATTCCAATAAGAGATTGGCCATTCTCCCGTTGTGACTGTCAGCCACCTTCTAGCTCCCTTTGATAGCGAGGTCTTGTAGGAGCCTTAACTGATAGCGAGGTCTTGTAAGAGCCTTGGTGTAACAAGCCCGTGGGGGACCTCGCTACAGCTCGAACTCGATTTGTGTCACGGTTCTCAATCTGAACCAAAGAGTCCAAATCCGGCAAATCGTTTTAAGAAAACAGATTTTTTGAAAGAAGTGCCAAACATGGACTGCTTTGCCAGATACAGAGTCGCCACCTAAATATTTTATTTTGGGAAATTTAGGAAACCCTGACTCGTTGCCTAAGGCCACGTGTCCGTCATCACCAAAGTTGCCTCGGCTCAGGAACTTGGGTACGATTGGGGAAGGTCACTTCGTGAGCACCCCCGCTCGCCCGATCAAAGATCGGCCTCTACTAACCATGATATCTAGTTTTGAAAACATTATGCGTTCTTATTCCGGTTATTAGCCTAGATTTACTATGTGATGCACACAGCATACAAGTATAGACTGAGTCGCCTAGATTGGAACAAAACATTTCATGTTTGTTTGTTTGAAAATGGTTTGATGGTGCTACCCGCAGGTAGGCTAAGACGTGGATTTGCCACCCTCGGGTGGGCTTAGAAAACAATGGTTTTGCCACTATCTAGTGGGCTTAAAACAAACATTTGATGAATTGTTTCAATCCAAATAACCCAACCTCCACCCACAGGCATTCAGGCAGTTATATCACATAAGCAAATAGCCTCATGGTAAGCATGCTATTCATGGCAGCACTCACACGCATGCAAGGATGCTAAAGCATAAAACTCACCGAGTACTCCAAGCCAAAACAGAAACTGATTAGAAATCCATGCATGATCCTAAGTATACAGAAATGCCTAATGCAACACATGCAAAAATGCAACTATAGCAGGCTCGGCTATTCTAAACATGGCATATGGAATGCTACAGCTAACATGTATTCAACTCGGAATTGAAATACAAATGCAGTTAGTATGATGCGCCGAGCCCGGTGCATGCAAAACAGATGAATGAATGTAAACATGCTATCATACTGTATGCTAATTGAAATATGCCCTAATCTAACCATCATAAGCAGGTAAATAAAAGGGAAGAAAGACGTGGGGTTGGAAGACATACATCGCACTCACGCACACTTATTATAATTATGCCCTCGCGCAGAGGGTCCGAATAAATATACAGTCCCGAATAAAAGAATAGTACAGTCCAAATAATACAGTCCAAATATATACAAATTCCTAATTAATTAACAAATTAATTAAGAAAAACAATAAACTGGCATGCAAGCCAGGGACTGCCTTGACTCTTCTTCAGATGATGAATGGTGCATGCTTGGGTTGCCTTTGCGCGGAAATCCATGGCGATGCCCCAGTTAGCCTCTGTCTCGCAATTGTTTTTGGAAAGCGCGCCAAGCCCCGGAAGGCTGCTGATTCTTGATTTGCTGCAACAGAGAGCAGGAAAGGGGCATGGCAATGTATTTTCACAAATGTATGCATGCCTCGATCCTCGTGCCACCAATCGCGCATCTCGATGCATGATGGCCGAGGAGTCGAAATGCACAACTCAAAATGAGATGAATGCACATGAAAACACAACAAGACCTAACTCCATCTTGGATGATCCGGAGTGTCGGTGACTGGGGAATTGAGACACGTTCCGTCACTCGGAGTACGAAACGTACCTCGTTTCCCGTGCCCGGGCTAACTCTTATCCCGAACACGATGCAATATGCATGATATGCATGAAATGCAACTAAGATACAACCTAACATGCAAAATGTTATGGAATGGCATACACGATGCACGAGGTAACATGGCATACACAATGCGCTAACATACATCCTAGCCTACACAATGCTATGAAATGAAATGGCATACACAATGCAATATGGACTTACACCAACCACAAGTGGACCTCAGTCACACTCACATAGGAGGCCATAAGATGAAAATGAGACAACTCGAAGTGCGTGCACGCGTGCGCGCAAACCGAGGACCGAACCTACGGCACGGAATGCCACTCTAACAAGACATGGCAAAACATGGAATATGGCATATGATCATGCAATTTTCAGAGGCAAAATGAGATGCAAAACAGCCCCGAATCATGGCAAAATGATACCCGATGCATGGAATGAGTCCCGAAACATGAATTTTGGCGCATGAAATGGCCTATAGCTATGCAATGCATGTATTATCTGAACATGAGACCTAAAGACAGAAGCAAGGCAGCCCCAAAAAAAGCATGTTTCCAGTTCTAAGAAAGGCCAAACAGTGAGCATAAATAGGCCTAAGATAGCATGCAAAATTGGGGCCAAGAGAGGGGTAATGAAGCAACTCACAAATGATGGCCCCAAACAGAGAAGGGACCTTCTACAATATTGAAGAGGGGCCAAAAATATGATGTATTACATTTTATGATAAACCCCAAAAACAGATACAAGTATGCCCAAAATGCTATGCAAGAAATAGGCCAACAAAGAGCTACAACATAAAGTATACAAAGGGTGTCTCAAACAGCCATAGACCTTTAATGAAACATGAAGAGGGGGTCAAAATAGGGCCATTTTTAGTTCGGAACAAAGTCCAAAAACAGAGACACAATAGGCTAATAAATCATGCAAAAATGGGGACCAAAGAGGGATATAATGACAAGCAGCACATGGAGGTTCCAAACAATGATGAGCCCTTCTTAAATGTTGAAGAAGGGATCAAAATAAGCTCACTTACAGTTTATGACATGCCTCAAAACAGATTACATATAGGCCAAAAATACTATGCAAGATTATGGCATACAAAGGGGTAATGAAGCAAGTACAAAATGGGGGTCCCAAACAGGGTAAGACCCTTAATGAAAGATGAAATAGAACTCAAAAAAAAGACATTTCCAGTTATGGCCGGAGCTCAAAACAGTAAGCAAAGAAGGCTAAGAAATGGTACAAAAATGAGCTAGAAAATGGAGAAATGGTGCTTACCCTTAAAGACCAACTCTTGGCTGCCTTTTGGCTTGAGAAATGCTGCCTCTTAGCTGCTGGAAAGCCCCTCCTAGCTGCTGGAATGGAGTGGTGGAGTGGTGCTAGGTGGTGGTGTGAAAAGGGGGTAGGATCTTGGAGGTTTTGAAGCTTGAAGGGAGAGAGAGAGAGAAGATATGTATATGAGCTCAAAGAGGGTTTTTTCTAACCCTTAAACCAGCTGGGGAGGCTGGTTTATATAGACAAAGAGGGGGGAGAAAGAGGGGGAAAAATGGGGGGAAAAGAATTCAAGTTTCCCCCCTAAAATTTGGCCCTCCGGATACAAAATCTGGGGGGTCAAAGAGGTCATACTTGGACTGAACAGGGTGCAAGGAGTCTGGCCAGCTAGTTATTGGGCTTGCAGGTGGCCGGCCGGCCACCCCCCATGGCCGGCCGGCCAGGGTCAAAAGGGTCAAGGTGATTTAGTGGCCGGCCACCAAGATTGGTGGCCTCCCAGGTGTTCTCAACACAACCCTGTGGTCCAAAATTGGCAACTGTAAAACAGGAGAGAGAACAAGCCATTTTTCAAAGGGGTTCAAAAGGTCCAACAACAATTACTGGCCGGCCACCAAATATTGGTGGCCTCCCAGATGTGTATATCACAAATATGGGGGTTAGGATTGAAGAAAGTGACCCTAGGTGGTCAACATTGGCTTTGAAGTGTGAAAAACGGGCGTCGGAGGGCGATGAAGGAAATATAATTGGTTGCTGGAACAATTAATGGCCTTCCACCCTTCTACGGCCTTCCTGGTGATGAAACAGAGGTCCCTGCCAAAAATGAACGAAAACCGATGCAAAATGAAGGTTCGGGGGCCGAGACGCGCAGTCCGAGGCCCCAAAAACTGCCTGTTAGGCACCGGGAGTGGTGTTTGACCACGAAGTGGGTCTCTCAGACCATAGTGTCCCTCAAAAGGGAGTAAATAAGATGCATGCCAAAAACCGGGGCAAACGGAGGTGGTTAAGCGGTCCCGAACCGAGGCACACGGCCTAACGGCTCCGAAAACCGGGAACCGGGCTCCAAAATGGGAAAAATGGCCTGCGACCGCGAAACATAGCCTACGGCCACCGAGAGATGATCTACGAGACCTCCCCTCCCTTTGGGAAGAGAAACAGAGAAAACAGAGCCTGGTTCGCAAACCGAGGCAAAGCACAAAATAGTCCGGAAGTACGGAGGCAAGGCTCGCAGCCGGGACTCCGCAACCTCAGAACGAGCACAATATGCAACATCACCAAGTACTCAATCGTGACGTCTGAGTCTTAAGGTCGGTCAAAAATGGGGTGTCTACACTTGGGCTCTCCACTACCCGTAGAAGATGGCAAGGTCTTGCATTTCAAGAGCGAAATAAGACCTTCTGTTGTGTGTGTGTGTGTGTGTGTGTGTGTGTGAGAGAGAGAGAGAGAGAGAGAGAGAGAGAGAGTTTGCTGGGTTTGGTGTCAACGATAGAGGAAGGGAGTTGGGAAGGAAAATCGGTGGTCAGCGTGAGTATCGATGTTGCTGTCGGCGGTGGTCGGCATCAATGAGAGGATAGAGAAGAGAGGGGTGAAAAAAAAGGAGCATATAAGAGAGAGAAACAAGAGTGTGGGTAAAGAGAGAGAGAGAGAGAGAGAAGAGCTTTGAGGGGTTGGGCGAGTGGGCAATTTTTAGACAAAAGCTCTCTACCTCAATCGGCTAATTCGGACATCACAATTTGTGTGGATAAAATATATGTATATATTTTTTTTATTTTAGGTGCATTTGCAAACTAATTAATATAATCAAAAGGTCAAATAATCATTGTAATTTGAAGTATTAAAATGAATCCAAATAAATGTCAATTGTGATTTGATTATTAAAATGAATATAAATGTGAGTGGATGAAAAGGTTAACGATATCTGATTAACTTAATATGGAATGTTTACCTAAATTTGACATTGATTCAAATCATAAATGCGAAATTTGCGTTGAGGCAAAATTATTCAAAACTCTTTTTCATTCAATTGAAAGAAGTACGGAACCACTTGAATTAATTCATAGTGACATTTGTGATTTTAAATCAATTCAAACTAGAGGTGGGAAAAAGTATTTTATCACTTTTATAGATGACTATACTAGATATAGTTATGTTTATTTAATTCGAACCAAGGATAAAGCTTTGCAAACTTTTATTCAATATAAGAATGAAGTTGAAAATCAACTTGGTAAGAAAATCAAAAAAACTAAGAAGTGATAGAGGTGGTGAATATGAATCACCTTTTGGTGAGTTTTGTAAAGAATATGGAATAATTCATCAAACCACCGCTCCTTACTCATCTCAGCAAAATGGAATTACTGAAAGGAAAAATAGGACCTTAAAAGAAATGATGAATGCCATGTTAATAAGTTTTGGATTACCTCAGAACTTGTGGGGGGAAGCAATACTTTCTGCTAATTATATACTTAATAAAGTACCCCGAAAGAAAATGAATCAAACACCTTATGAATTGTGGCATGGAAGAGTACCATCCTACGAATATTTAAAAGTGTGGAGGTGTTTGGGTAAAGTGGCTATTCCTAGTCCTAAAAAGATTAAGATAGGTCCTAAAACAGTTGATTGCATTTTCATTGGTTATGCCAAGAATAGTAGTGCATATCGGTTTTTGATTCATAAATCAGAACATTTCAAAATGCATGTAAATACTATTATTGAATCTCGGAATGTATCTTTCTTTGAACATGTGTTTCCGAATAAGATTGGACAAGAGACTAGTAATAAGAAAAGATCTTTTGATGCTATTACTAGTAATGATCAAGAACAAGAGTAAGATCAAATTGATGAAGAGGAACCTAGATGTAGTAAACATGCTAGAACCTCAAAATCTTTTGGTCCAGATTTTCTAACTTTTTTGTTAGAGAATGAGCCTTTAACTTTTAAAGAAGCTATGTCCAGTCCTGAGGCTCCTTCATGGAAAGAAGCTGTCAATAGTGAAGTTGAATCCATCTTGAAAAATTACACTTGGGAATTAGTGGACTTACCACTAGGTTATAAACCTCTTGGGTATAAGTGGATTTTCAAAAGAAAAATGAAAGCAGATAAATCAATTGACAAATACAAGGCAAGACTTCTGGTCAAGGGATTTAGACAAAAAGAAGGTCTAGATTACTTTGACACATACTCACCGGTTACTAGAATAACATCCATTAGAATGCTAATTGCTATTGCGTCTTTGTACAATCTAGAAATTCATCAAATGGATGTGAAAACCGCTTTCTTAAATAGTGAGTTAGATGAATAAATTTACATGGAACAACCAGAAGGTTTTTCTGTTCTAGGAAAAGAAAAAAAAAAGTGTGTAAATTTGTTAAATCATTATGGTTTAAAACAAGTGCCAAAGCAATGGCATGAGAAATTTGACAAGGCAATGATGTTAAATGGATTTAAAATTAATGAGTGTGACAAATGTGTTTATATTAAAAACGTCGACAAAGGTTATGTTATAGTATGTCTTTATGTGGATGATATGCTCATTATAGGTAGTAATAATGACATGATAAAAACTACCAAGAAAATGTTAAATAAACATTTTGACATGAAGGACATGTGCATTGATGATGTAATTCTTGGTATGAAAATTACCAAAATATCAGAAGGTTATACTTTGTCACAATCTCATTACATTAAGAAAATACTTGACAAATTCAACAAAGATGATGATCATCTTGCTAGAACACCTGTGGATGTTAATTTGTTTCTTTCTAAAAATGTACATGAAAGTATTTCTCAATTAGAGTATGCCCAAATTATTGGAAGCTTAATGTACTTGATGAACTATACTCGCCCGAATATAGCTTATGTAGTAAGCAAATTAAGTAAATATACGAGTAATCCAGGAGTAGAACACTGGAAAGCTATTATAAGGGTTCTTAGATATCTCCGATTTACTCGTAACATTGGGCTAAATTATACTAGATATCCAGTAGTATTTGAAGGATATTGTGTGCAAATTGGATATCGGATATTAGAGACTCAAAGTCTACCAGTGGCTATGTCTTTACTCTTGGTGGAGCGATCGTATCTTGGAAATCTTCCAAACAGACTTGCATAGCTAGGTCTACTATGGAATCAGAATTCATAGGTTTAGACAAAGTTGGGGAAGAAGCAGAATGGCTTCGCCACTTCCTTGAAGATATTCCAATATGGCCAAAACCGATGCCTGTTATATGCATACATTGTGATAGTCAATCAGCAATATGTAGAGCACAAAGTCATATGTATAACGGTAAGTCATGACACATTCGTCGTCGACATAATACCGTAAGACAACTACTCTCTAATGGAATTATTTCCATTGAATATGTGAAGTCTAAAGACAACATAGCGTATCCACTAATCAAAGGATTAGCAAGAGAGCTAGTTGAGAATTCATCGAGGGGAATGGGACTAAAGCCTATTAAATAAGAGTTACCCCAATGGCAACCCAACCTAGTTAACTGGAGATCCCAAGATCTAGGTTCAAAGGGATAATTGAGTTTTGAATGACTCGGAAGGATCATTGGGGAGTCAAACTCCTACCCATTTCTATGATGAAATAGTAATGTCTGCAACGTTTTAGGTTAAGTAATACTTTTAATGATTCTTATATCTAGGTATACCTAGTGGAGTATGGCAGGATACACTTCATAAGAATCACCTATATGAGTGTGAACTAAGCCGATTCTATGAGATTTGTGAAGGGCTACAATTCTCTAGAGCACTCATGAAAGACCAAGGTTGTTTAGGGCCAAAATGAACACAATAGTAAGAACTAAACTGTGTATGGGATATACTGTGTGAGCTCTATTGTCTTGGTTTACACAAACGGCTAAACAGTTCAAGACATCATGTTACTAATTAGCTAGTAAATCCGATAGTGTCTTACAAGGGAAGGTTCAAACTAAAAGCTACATATCCTTTGCAGAATATTTCCAATTTCTGTACTCTCTATCTTTAGATCATGTTGTTGCATTTTCTCTCCGTCAAATTCCATTCATTTGGGGGATTGTTGGAAATTTGGTTTTTATAAGGCTTAATTTGGGCAAACTTTGAGCCCGAAATTGAGTAGGCCCCAAACGTTTTTTGGGAACGGTCCAAAGAGGTGACGTGTTCCTTGCCGCATGGCAAGAACATGGTTGAAGACGGTTCGTCAAAACCATTTATAAGTGAATGGAAACTTGACATCGTTTCGGGGTTCGTGGAATGGACAATTAAAGAAGTACATATGGGTTTCTTTGAAATGGTTGTCCCACATTAAAATTTTAAGAGAGTTTTGTGTGTATATAAGCTCTAGATTACAACACTTGGGTTGGGGCCCCAAGGGCACCCCAAGTTTGTAGAAGGGAGGAGTTATGGACAAATGGAACCTTGGCTCAAACCACTACACACGCGCTCGCGCCGCCGCCGTCCGTCGACCGGCCGATCCGAGCCGTGCCGGTTGCGGGTCGGGTCGGTTCTAATATTAATTTTTTGGAGAATTTATTTAAATTTTTCAAAAATTCTTAATGAAATTGAATTCAAATTTTGTACCAAAATAGAATTTAATTTTCTGTCCAAACTATATCCGGTTTTCAGTCCATTTTTCAGCAATTCAATAGGTTCAAACTGTCTAACAGATTGGAAAATTCTGTCCAGCAGTTTCTAGCAGTTCTGTCCAGGTTTTTTTGAAATTCATCTGTTCAAAGCAGTTGCATATCTATTCAGTTTTCAAATTTGTATCTGTTAGATAGATTTCATACCTGTTCGGATTTCCTGGGCAGGTTTTTAACTGCTAGTAGTTTGGACAGGTTCATAACTGCTGAACAGATTCAAAACTGGCAGCAGATCTGTCCAGTTTGAATCTTGCACCTGTTTATTTCAAATTCTATCTATTCGAGTAGGTTGAATGGTCACCAAGTTGCCTATAAATATAGATCATTTTCCAGCAGTCTTGACATCCTAAAAACATCCAGAAAATTATCTTTTTGCAGTCCATTTCTTGCTCTATTTGCATTATTCTTCATATTAGTTATTTAGAGATAAATTCAGAGAGTATTAGAACACAGGTTTTTGTTCGCCGAACAAATTGTTTGGAGTGCTACTACAATTTTTTAAGATCATTGTATCTTAGGAGATAGATGTCATTAGTCTGTAAGTACTGAAGCGGGGCGAATCTGTCTTAAGAATAAAGTGTCACACACTCGACTTGATTTTTTATTTTCCATTCGGTTCGATAAAATAAATTATGTAAGTTATTTATTTTATTTATTTGATTTTGTTTCAATTTATTTATTGTACACAGAATATTGTTCCAACACAACAGCTACCTCAAATCCATTTTTTTCACCTTAGATTTTATTCAAAAAGGTAAAAGTTACTAAAATCACCTATTTCCAAAGCAATCCTAATATAGTCGAAAAGTTTTAAAAAAAATCAACTCATAAAAAAGTTAAAAATTCATTCTCTTTCATTTTATTTTTTGCCTATTTTCGAGAAAAACACAAAAATGTTTATTGGATTTTTTCACTTTATATTTTAATTAAAAAATAAAAAATTATTAAAAAAATCACTTTCCAAACGAGCCCTTTCAAAATGATGCATTTTTAAGAGGTATTGGTTTAGAGATCACTTAATAGTTAACAATATTAATAAATCTCATAAGTTTAGCATAATTACACTAGGCTCCCTTAAGATTTTAATTCATATAACAATTGGCTCTATTTTTATTAAACATTCGTTAATCATATAAATAAAAATAATAATATTGGCGTCTCTTGTATATTGAAATGTACATTTTACATTGTGTATCATTGTATTGTGCCTTCAAACCATCTGCATTAATTTTGATCTTTTTAATTTTTTTAAAAAAGAAATTTATATGATTATGTTAAAATTGTAAAAATCACTATATTTTTTTGAAACTTTAAGTTAGTTTCATGTAACTTACCCTTAAAAAAAGTCTTGAGATCCTTTCTATTGTTGGAAATCTATTGACGCAATGATGGATTAGGAGTCTAGTGTTGTCCTTAAAAAAAAGTCTTGAGATTCTTTCTATTGTTAGAAATCTATGGACGCAATGGTAGCTTGGGAGTCCAGTGTTGTCCTTTAAAAAAAAATTAAATAAATTTAAAAGATTTGAGCACTCTAGATTCGAGTGGCATTACACACCTGACCACAAACTCGTTCACTAATTCTTCAACATCAATCGGTTTGGACACTTCAGCAAAATAGTTTTTTTTTTTTTCCTAAACCATTTGAAGAACTTGCTATTAAACAATCCTGACTTTTTTATTTCACTAGTTGGCCCCATGCAGTTATAATTAAGTTGCTTATTTATTAATTTTTTTAATATGGAAAAAAAATATTGCACCTCATATTATATTATGAAATTTTCATTCCATGCGTGGCACAAATTTGCTGCAAGTATTTTATAATGCCAAAGGGTCAATAAAACATAAAAGTAAGAGAAAAAAAGTTTTGTATAGAAAATAGAAACTCAAACAAAAAAACTTAACAACTACACAGATAATAAGATTTTGTATTTTCAAGGCTTTATTGATTTGCAGAATTAATAGTGAAGAAATTAAAAATCTATGATATTAGTGTAGGATTGGTCATTCAATTGAATTAATGAGATAAATAATTCATTCTTATCCACGTTTGTTTTGCAATAGATATATAAATATTTAATCTTAATTATATATATGTTTTAGGTTATTAGTCATAGCATTAAAAAAATGTGTCAATTTTGTTACATAAAATGACCCTGAAAATCTAATCCATATAATAAAATTTGTAACTAATAAATTAATAATCTTCCTAAATCCTATACTATAGTTCCCCCAATCAAACAAGCCCCTAATCCTTGACTTTAGTGCAAAGAATTTGGCCAACCGATCAAAAGCTGCATTGAAATTTGAAACTGTGGTAACTGCTTCCCCAAAAATTAGATCATGATTTTAACCGGGATTTGAAAATAAAATGGAGGAAACAATGAAAATTTTAAATTTGAATTTGAATTTTTTTTTTTTTAAAAAAAAAGAAGAAGAAAGAAAGAAGAACAATGCAATCATAACATTTTGATAACTCAAATGGGCTTTTCAGTTAGGTGGATCCAACTGATATCGTAATGCATATCTACTGTCCAATTTGCAGTCTTGATTAATGGTACTCCGTCCGATTTTTTGAACCTGCTGCGGGTTGAGACAAGGTGACCCTCTATCGCCATACTTATTTTTATTGGTAATGCAAGTTCTATCTGAAGGTTTTGTGCATTTGGCGTCTCTTAATATTTGCCGAGGTGTTGCTATTAGTCGGCAGTCGCCACCCATTTCACATTTGCTTTTTGCTGATGATTGTTTCATATTTCTCAATTATAAACCTTCTGACATATGGTGTTTCCATTGGTTTTTGAATGCATTTTGTCACTATTCCGGAATGCGAATCAATTTTCATAAATCAGAGCTTTTTCTTAGTCCCAATTTTGCCCATTCGGCCAGGGATTGGCTTGTTTCCCTCTTTGGAGTTAGAGTTGTATCCAAACCCGGCATCTATTTGGGGGCTAATTTGGGTTTTTTCTGGGCGTACGAAATCGGAAATCTTCATTCTATTAAGCAAAGTTAGTCACAAATTACAAGGATGGAAATGTGATCTTTTAAATTTTGCAGCCCGGGGAATTTGGTGAAACATGTTCTTCACTCCATTCCGGTATATCTCATGTCTGTCTTCCGTATGCCTGAATCTTTTCAGCATAAGCTCACGTCTATCATTCGCCAGTTTCTATGACTTCATCCAGGGTCGAATCTCTTGGAAAAAATGGGCATATTTGTGCCTGCCAAAAGACTGGGGTGGCCTGGGGTTTCGGCACCTCACGTGTTTTAATCAAGCATTGTTAGCAAAGCAAGCATGGCGCATTCTTTCATGTCCCAATTTATTATTTTCACGGGTTTTGCTAGGCAAATACTGTCAACGCCGTTCGTTTCTTGACATTACCCCATCTTTGGCCTCTTCCTGGTGTTGGCGGAGTATTTTATGGGGTCGTTCTTTATTGGCCTCTGGGCTTCAGTGGGTTGTCGGGAATGGACAACGTATTAATCCCTTTGAAGATCAATGGATTCCTCTAGTTTCCAACCCTTGTAGAGGTAGAAGGTGGAGCGATTTTTGGCCGAGCTTGCGGGTTGCCCACTTCATAGATCCATCACTTCACTCTTGGCGTACCAATTTATTGGGTCTATTTTTTCCTGCTCATGTTGTTTCTTATATTTTATCACTGCATCTCTCTCAGGTGGACATTGAGGATAAATTGGTTTGGGGTCCGACTAAACGTGGAGAGTATTCGGTAAAATCAGGCTATCGACAGGCTCTGACACGTCAATTTCCAGACTATTGTCGGCCTGATCCGGATTGGCAGTTTGAAAACGTTTATGGCAGCTCAAGATTCCCCCAAATGGATCTTGTTGTGTGGAAATGTCTCCATAATATTTTGCCAGTGAAAAGGGAACTTCACAAACGAGGGATGCCTATTGATTCCCTGTGTTCTCGGTGCTCTCAGAATGTCGAATCCCTTGAGCACCTATTTTTTGATTGCCCATTTTCCCAACGGGTTTGGCGCGGGTCAGTTCTAGGCTTAGACTTTGGAGTTGGCACACCTCTGTCTTTTTTCTCCTGGTTTCAGGGATGGGTGCAACAAATTCGCGACTCGGCGATTTTAATTCAATCCATTGCTTTGTTATGGGCTATTTGGTTGCAACAAAATTCTGTGGAATTTCATCGGGAAGCTGTGTCTCTCGAACAAACGATTATGATAGCAAATGATCTATTCTCATTACTTAATTCATCACAGCACAATGCTTCTGTTGAGTGGTTTCACTCTAGTCTTTCTTCCCACAACATATTTGCTAATCCTGTGTTCTTGCAGAACGTTATGCAACCCACTTTCTGCGGCTCCGTGTATGCGCATTGTTGTGGATGGTTCTTGGCTCTCTGTCGGTGACCGAACTGGTTTGGCATGGGTTTGTTTTGATGCAGAAAATCAGCGGGTTTACAAGGAGGCTATTGCAGGGCCACCAATGCTTTCGCCTCAGCAAACCGAAGCGGCTGCTGTTCTTAAGGCTATGCGCTGGGCTTACCACTTCGGCCTTACTAGACTGCTTCTGCAAACGAACTGTCTAGTCCTAGTTCTGTTATTACAACACGATGATCAAGACCATGATTGGAGATTCCAATCTATTTTGGCTGATATTTTGTATGTTACTAAGTTACTTGATTATGTTGTTTTACAAAAGGTGGAGCGTCAAGTTGTTCATGAGGCTCACCTTCTTGCTACTGCTGTATGTCACTCTATTTAGTTTAATATATCTGTGTTGTGTTCTCAAAAAAAAAAAAGAACTCCAAAAATAAAATTAAAAAAATAAGTACAATTAACCCAAGTGATATCTAAAATTGACAGTGGAAATAATAAATTCTACTTTATTGTTTTGGTTTCTATAATCACATTATTTCAAAGAAAATATTTAAGATTTCAATACGCAAAACTACAAAAGAATTACTGAAGATTTGTAATCCAATGGTATTCATTGTTTTAAAAAACGGCCAGTATGTAACGTACCAGCCGATTCATATTGGAAAAAGGTCCCGTTACGGGTATCCATCAGTATTGCAGTGTGACTGAAAATTGCAACGTATCGACTGGTTCCCGTTACATAATGGGTTGTAATCATTTTTCAAGCTGCGACGAGGGTGTGGAATAGAAATAGATGGATTAAGCCAACATCCGAATTAAAGTAGTAAATAATGAAATTGACCCTAAGATATATAACATTTTATTTTTTTTATTTTTTTTTAAACATGTATGTGATATATAACAGTCTTTTTTTCTTATTTTATATTAGCAAAATAATAAAAAGATGTATACTTCTAATATTTAAAAGAAAAATAATACATAGCATCTATTTTTTTCATTTATTTTTTTAAAATATGTGTAAATTAATCTCATGATATATAATAATCTTCTTCTTTTTTCTTTTTTTTCCTTTTGTGTTAGCAAAATCATAAATGAAAATATAATTCTAATGTCGTACTTAAACAAAATTTAAAATGATCTTAGTAAAATAAAATAAATATTCACCCCAAAAAAATAAAATTATAAAAAACTTCAAATAAAAAAAATATATTTCAAAATTTGGTATTATAATTCTAAACAATTCAAAAGGATAAAATAGTCTTTTGAGAAGTTATCATTCTTTATAATTTCCTAATCAAACATGAGATTCACTAAAATAGTAATTTCTAAACATCTAATCTCATGATAAAACAAATATAGGCTACACATCATTAAATATGTATAAATTAATCTCATGATATATTAGTCTTCTCTTTTTTTTTTCTTCCCCCTTTCGTATTAGCAATATCATAAATGAAAATATAATTCTAATGTTATTTAAACAAAATTAAAAATGATCTTAGTAAAATAAAATAAATAAACTTCAAATAAAAAAATAAAATATATTTCAAATTTAGTATCGTCATTGCAAACAATTCAAAAGGATAATGGTCTTCTGAGAAGTTACTATTCTTCATAATTTCCTAATGAAAAATGAGATTTTCTAGACATTTAATCTCACGACAAAACAAATAGATCACACATCATTTCTAGTTAAATAGTCCAAGAACTATTTATCTCGAGATTAATAGTCCGTTGCATTATAATTCCCTTTTATCCAATTCGCTCAAACAAACATGACCCTAATTGACTCGTCCTATCTATTTACTTTTTTTACTTTTAATTTTTTGTTTTTCTTTATAAATTGAAGTAGTAGAAACAGTTATTTGCTTTACTTAGGCCTCGTTTGGGAATAAGCTAATTTAGTAATTTTTTGGCTATTTGTCTAAAATATGAGCTAAAAAAAACTAGTATTTTGGAATGACTTTTTGGCTTTTTACGAAAAAATGTGCAAAAAATAGAGAGAAAAGATACTCTTTGACTTTTTGGTATAGATTGTTGGCTTTTTGATTTTTTTAGTGACTTTTTGACTTTTTGGCTAAAAAAGTCATTTGCCAAACGAGGCCTTAGTTAGTTGAAGCAGTAGAAACGACTTTTAGTTATTATTTTAATTTGTTTTCCTAGTGTGAGATCTTTCAATAAAAAAATATTTCTTTTAATTGACTTTCCTATCTTACTCTTTTGTCATTTTAAATTTTTGTTTTTTGTTGTAAACTCAAGTAGTAGAAACAGTTTTTTTTTCTTATTAGTAAATTGAAGCACAAGAAACGAGGTGGGTTTTAACCCTGTTAGGGGCACGGCTGGTTGTATAAAACGAGTATTGGAAAAAATAAAATCGGAGATCAGGTACAGACTATAAAATATAACCCTCTTCGCCTCATTGTCATTCCTACTAATGAGGTTAGTCACTCCATAGGATCTGTCTGCATCACCTTAGGGAATACAGTTGCACAACACATCTAGATCAATACGATACTTCACAAATCACTTTTGATTAGTCTCACCCTCTTATAAACATTGATTTGAGTCGTCATTGCACTATAGATGTCAACAATGTGCAAAATAGTCTCCAAATACTCATCAGATTCCCAACACAATAGTTATGCTACCAACTGAGCCTAGGGTTTGATTCTCAATCCATGCACTATCAACAAAATATGCAAAAAGGGGGGAATTCAATAATTATGCGAATGTTACTCAAACAGACCATTTTCAATTCATGCGAAACACAACATGTGGGCACAATTTTTTCACAGAAAACACCAAGTAAGCCATAGGCACAGTAAACAAACATCAGTCTGTTTAACTTCCATCACATTGAAACAACTTCTATAGACACTTCACATACTTTCCAATTTAACAGCATGCACATCCAATTTAACAGCATGCATATCAGGCATCTCCATCGTTTAGGATGCTTTGGGCTTACGTTCTTTTACATGTTTAAAGTTAAAAAACAACTTAGACAAGCAATCTGCTCTAGTCGTTATGTGTCATACATTTCACTTGTCAAACAAAACATCATCCGACGACATTGTTTTATAAATATTAGTTTAGATATTAGCTTAGAATATTAATCTAGACATATACTAAATCAAGTAACAACATAATTGTCAATATCCAAAGTTTTTGACGTCAACAAACCCTGACCAACACAACACTACCACCACCACATGTATAATATTATATTCATTTTGTTTCATAGTAGCACACCCTTCCAACAACTGACTGCGACTCCACATGCATATTACCTTCGTGAAATCTTCAATCATACCTGCAAGTAACCAAACTGTACGATCAGCTCTAAAACAGAGGCATCTAAAGCAAACTTGTTCACCAATGTTGGATTAGACAAAACACTTTTATGTCTGTACAGTTTGATATATGATCAAAACAAATATGCAAGTGCTTGCAACATCAATTTTTATTGTTCAGTTATTGCTTTCACCCACTCTATATTTGCCAGTTATTAGTATCGATTTTATTCATACAGCATAGTGCATTCATTTGTTTAAACTATGGGCAACCCAAATTGGTGTTGGCTCTCAGAATCTCTAATCATTTCAAGTTGTATCCTCAACTTTTACTTGGCCATCTAAACATTTTCGGCTCGTAAATGCCAAGGCTCTAAGTCTATGTATGTCATTAGACTACCTTCTTGTAAAACATGACTAGTCAATACACCAAATACAAGAAAAGTTGAAGACTGTTATTACACAAATTACAAACACAAACCTCATAGAAGGAAAGCTGATGAATTTTATTGCATTGAAAGAGAAATTTGGAAAGTATCAAACTGAAATGAACAGTAAGAATAAATATATGCAGACACATACATACAAATATGCAAGAATAAATGAAAATGAAAATTAAAATACTCATATTGAACCCTTTCTAACCACTTAAAGTTACTCAGATCTAAAGTTGTATCATCTGATCACATAATGACTCAGCTTATTTATTTTTGTTTTTAATCGGTTTCCTAATATCAAATCGAGATATTATTCAACATGCAGTGGTCATTTACTTTTCTTCTTTTATACAGATACACAGTCAAGAACGATATAACATCTGATGATGATGTAATTCCAACGGAAGATGGGTCAAACTGTTCCACACTTCTAACGGCTTTGCTAGTTTTGAAGCCTACAAAACGTTCCTGCAAAAATGTCCAAAGGGGGAGGTAATCCCCCGACGGACCCTCTGACAATCAAGTTAGAATATGATAGATTGACTGTGTAGAGAGAGAAGAAGGGAACGAAGAAAAACTAACTCCTAATGCGTCTTGGAAACTTCCTTATATCCTTTGCTCATCATTTCCTTGTCCACTCCAGACTGTCGTGTTAGCCGAAAGTCTATATTTTAGCTCGCATCGTTCATGGTGGGTTTGTATATTTCGACGTGAAGGGGTTGTCGTATTTAATGCTGTGAGAGCCTCAATAATTGCAGATATATGGGTGTAATAACTTTGCAGGATCTTTGTTTGCTTATGTGACTAGACCTCTGCTTGATAGGCGTTTGAATGCTATTGGTCTTGGTCCATCATTGATTTCTTAAGATTGCTAGGCCTTAATATCTAGTTCTTAGGCTGGGTCCTGAGTCGTGGACTGAACCCTTTTGTGGGCCCACCGATATCAGTAGTCCTCCATTCTCAAGTGCAGCTTTAGTCCAACAAAGGGAATAAGTAATGAGCCAATTGTGAGGAGGGCCGACCACCAAGGGGGTCGAGCAAGATAACCGATAGTGAGGAGGGCCGAACGCGAAGGAGGGCCGAGCGGGATGATAGGTTGTGAGAAGGGTTGACCCCGAAGGGGGACCGAGCTGGATGACCGATCATGAGGAGGGCTAAATGCGGAGAAGGAGCGAGCAAGATGACGGGGCTGCGCGGGATGACCGATCGTAAGGAGGGTCAACCATAAAGGGGGTCGAGGGAGATGGCCAATCGTGAGGAGGGTCGACCGCAAAAAGAGCCGAACGCGATGACCGATCATGAGAAGGGAACTGAGCGGAATGACTGGTCATGAGGAGGGTCGACTGCAAAAGGGGTCGAGCAGGATGGTCGATCGTGAGAAAGGTTCATCGCAAAGGGAGTCGAGCGGGATGATTGATCGTGAGGAGGGCTGACCGTGAAAAAAGGCTGAGTGGGATGATCGATCGTGAGTAGGGTCGAACGCGAAGGGGGGGAACGAAATGATCGATTGTGAGGAGGGCCGACCGTGACGGGGGCGAACAGGATGACTGATCAAGAGGAGAGCTAAAGAGGTAGTGAAGACGCACGGGGCTCGAGGAACGACGAAGCACGTGATGATATGAAGTGGAATAGACGAGGGAGAGGAAAGAGGAGGGATGGGCTGATGGACGAATCATGGCCATACACGTAGGGTAATCGGAGCCAATGGTAGGGAGATGATGAATTAGTAGGAAGCGAAGGGTTAGTATAGGATGTGGGAAAGACAAGGGTTTTAACTTGGTGAAATTTTCAAACTGGCTAATTTTAATCGCGATCCTTGGAAAATAGGTAAACCCTGGGCCTTTGAAGTAATACGCTTTACTTACCTAATTTTGAAAAATCATCGTATTCCAGACTTAAGTTCCTTCGTCGCAGTGGACTCTTCCCTCTTGCAAATCGCAGATTTCCTAGAGCCCGCAACCGAAGTAATTGTCAAAAACGTGGCAGAGATAGCCCAAGACAAAGCAATAGTGTGGGTTTAGAATCATTAGGAGATGATGATGTGGTAGAGTTGGCGGAGCAGTGTAGGGCGGGGAGGGGTGTGGAGCGGTCAGTGGGATCCGTGTCAACAACGATGATAGCAACGGTCCAGTCCATTAGCCTAGTAGCGCTTGACCTTTGGCACACGAAGGCGGAAAAATCTGTGTGAACAGTAGAAGATCTAGAGGAGATTTGGAGTAGATATCAAATTCCGAAGGAGGTGGAGTTGAGAGTGCTGACGGCGAAGCAGAGGGTGTCGGATGCATGACCGATGGAGTTTACTTTGTATGAAGAGGCGTTGCATGGGGGACTGAAGTTGCCCCTCCTGCAGTTAGTGATGGATGTGCTAAACATCTGGAAGATAATATTCTTCTGCGCGATCGTGTGGCAGTACGACTGGAGGGGATGCAATGATTGTGGATGAATTTTTTTCATGCTACAAAGCCTCAGGGCAGTAGGAGACTTGGGTGACGCTGCAGGCGGTGGCGGGGTTGCCCTCGTCGGTGAAGGGTTGGAGGCCGATATGGTTTTATGTGTCGGCGAATGGCCGGAGGAGGGTGCACATGAGTTGGAAAGTTCCCACTAAGTCACTGGAGCCAATGTTGGGGGCGGCGACAGAGAGTATGGTAAAACAGGTGAAGGAGTGGAAGGAAAATGAGGAACTGAAGTGGGACGATTTTGTCTAACCTTCGGCCCTCTTTGCCTTGAACCTGGGGCCTAAGCCAAACGAAGGAGACCTTGCTCTAGAAGAGATAGAGATGAGGAGAATGGCGGATGATAAGAGTGCTTTCGCGAAGGCTGAAAAATACAAGGAGCAGCAATTAGGCCCAGCGCCTAAGTTGGTCGTGAAGAGGCCGGTCCGACCACGACTGAAGCCTTTAGGCGAGAAGGACTTATCCGATTTAGTTCCGTTACGAGCTCTAGTGAACCCACTGAAGAGAGAAGCGATAAAGAGGTGGACCTGGTTTTGAAGAGGAAATGAGGAAGTGACGCAAAGGGGGAGAGAAGGACTCGTGGTGAAGAAGATAAAAGAGGGAGTGGCGGAGAGGCCCCCAAAAGTAGGGAAGAAGAGAGCAAGGTTGGGGGGGAAAGGGTAGTGGATGAGTAAAAGGGTTGCTGGAGGGCGATCAGGCAACAGACCTGCCCCCAAGGATGTGCGCTACAAATAAGTGCCGCTAAGGCAAGATATGGGTGTAGGGCGGTCGGGCAGAGTAGAGGGGGGTGCCGCGTTGAATACGCACGCACCATGTTTTGCGTAGTGGTGGCTACCTAAGAGGTGATGAGGGCGAAGCGAGGGTGGCCGCAGACCGTTTGTTGGGAGCTGTGGAAGATGTGGCGATGCGGAGTGTAGTGCGATTTACAGAGGTCGACCTCCTTGGAGGATTCTGCTCAACGCAGATAGAAGTGGCGACCGTGGCTGTAGCCCTTCTAGGTAAGGCAGTGGGGGCGAAGGTGGAAGCGGAGTCGCTGAAGGCCCAACTAGAAGAGACACGGGCGTAAGTCCAAAACTTAAGGGGGGGGGTACTGGCTGGAGAAAAGCGGGCAGAGTGCTTGTGCGAAAGGTCTGGCCCACGCTCAGAGGGCAAAAACGATGGAGGTGTTGTGGTGGTGCAGGGTTACTTGACTAAATGCGCCAGGATGAGTCAGGTTGCTTCCGAGCTGTTAGCCCCAAGTCTGAACTAGAAGTGGTACGCCACAAGGTGATATCACTAGAGTTTGAGTTGGCGAGCGAGTAAAAGAGGACTGACGAGGCTTAGCAAGCCTGTGCTACTACCAATGAGAGGTTGAAGGAGGCCCTTGTGAATAATGTGGAGCTGCGCTACTTGGTCGTGAAAGATAAAGAGGATGTAGATGCACGCATCGCTGATTTGGAGAAAGCCTTGGAAGAAGAGAAGTCCAAGACAGCAAAGTTGTCCAAAAGGATGGAATCTGAGAAGGTTGCCTATCCAGATCTGTGTACGGCAGCATTAGAACAGTTTAAGTTATCCTCAGAGTTCCAAAGGCTGTGGACGCAGCGGTGGCGAGGAGCTTGGCTAGAAAAGGGGATGGTGGGGCTAGACTATCGAACGTGGCCGCTGCAGAGCTGGTGGATGGGAAAACCAAAGAAGAGATAATTCGACAGTTTCAACAGTCGCATTATTACAAACATGAGATCAGCGTGTATTGGGATAGTGGCTGGACAAGCTTTAAGTATAAGGCGGAGGAGCTCTTCCCAGGCACGAATTTCAGCGGAGTGAGGCCAAGAGAGGAGGACATTGCCCAAACCTCGTTGGATGAGGGCGTCGAAAAAGAAGATTTGGTATCCAGAGAGGACGAGGATAGGGGAGTCTAGGCCTGAGGGTTGTTCGTGTCGTACCTTGTTTATTATTATTATATATATATATTTTGGGTGTAGAGATGTAATTTCTGTAATGAGATGTATGGTTTTTGCAAGATGTTAATAAATAAAAATTAGAATATCATTTTTGGTTGTGTGTTTTGTATTGTGTGAGGATGATTAATGCCTTAAACTATTGGAAAATATAGAAATGGCCTTGGGTAAAACTGGATAAATAGTTTAACTTGGGTAATAATGGCCTTGGATAGAAATGAACTTAGATTTAACTAGGTGTTGGAAATTTTGGCTGGTATATTTGAATGGACACATGAATAGGACCAAGCATTGTACGATTTAACTTAGTCTGGATGCGCTTTTCATGCTCAGTCTGACTGAGACTTTAGAGGGCTCAGTCTGGCCGAGCTATGGTTAACTCAGTCTGGCTGAGCTCTTCATGATCAGTCTGGCTGAGGTTTTGGAGGGTTCAGTCTAGCTGAGCTATGGTTAACTCAGTCTGGCTGAGGCTTTGTTTACTTTTTGGATTAAGACACAACACAGATAATGGGAATCTTGAATTGTTGTCATAGTCCTGCGATCATAAATACATGCATGGCATGGCAAGAGCCAAAATGGACAAGTGTTCCGATCACCAAAATGAAACATACAACAATTTAAATAAAAGAAGAAGTAGGAACTGCCGCTTTACTGGAAGTAGCGTTTCAAGTGTTCGGTATTCCATGGATGGGGAAGGTCTCTGCCCTCTATGTCTTGGAGACGGTATGTGCCTGGGCAGAGTCTTGCTTTGATGATATAAAGTCCTTTCTACTTAGCTGCTAGCTTGCTCTCGGTTGGATTTTTGGTGGCGATAGTGGCTTCGTGTAAGACGAGGTCTCCTATTGTGAATGCCCTCGATTGGACTCTGCGGTTATAGTGCTTCCTTACTTTCTATTGATATGAGACCAGTCGGACGGTGGCCGTTTCTCGCAATTCCTCTATGAGGTCTAAGTCGGCTCTCCAAAGGTCTTCGTTCAAGTATAGATTGGGGTGGATGATTCTGGGCGTTGGTAGGCCGACTTCCACAGGGATGATTGCTTCGGCATCGTATGTTAGGCAAAATGGGGTCTCCCCAGTTAGAGTCTAGGCGGTCGTCCGATAGGCCCAGAGGATGTTGGGCAATTCCTCTGCCTAGAGGCCCTTGACGGCCTCCAGCTTAGTCTTGATGATTTTCAGTAGGGAGCAGTTGGTAACCTCCGCCTGACCGTTGGCTTAAGGATGGCCTGGGGAGGAAAAACAAGTCTTGATGTTGAGTTCTGTGTAGAATTCCTTGAATTTCGCGTTGCAGAATTCCCTGAATTTGGCATTGTCGAATTGTTTACCATAATGGCTTGGGGAATCCCAAAATGACACACAATGGACTATCATATGAACTTAGTGGTATTCCACTCAGTAGTCTTGGCGAGAGGTTCTGCTTCGACCCATTTGGTGAAGTAATCGATGGCCATGATAACAAACTTTACTTGACCCCTGTCGGTCGGCAAAGGACCCACGAGATCAATTTCCCATTTAGCGAAGGGACAAGGGCTGCTGAGTGTGATCAACTCCGTTGGAGGGACGTGGGGGATGTTGGAGGGGTGTGGGGGATGTTAGCGAAGCGCAGGCATTTGTCGCATTTATCACAGAATCAGCGGCGTCCTGACTGAGTATGGGCCAACAGTAACCTATTCGGAGATTTTTATGAGCTAGAGATCGTCCCCCAGAGTGATTCCCACAAACTCCGTCATTTATTTCTCTTACTATATAGGTTGCTTGGTCATTATTGAGGCCTCTATTCGATGACTAAGTCTTGACTTTGGTGGCTTCGAGTTTGTCTGCTGGAAGTGTTCCTTGCTCGAGGAATGAGATAATGTCCTGGGCCCATGGGATGGGCTCATCCTGGAGCAGTTGAATTGTTCGTTGATCTAGTGAGACTGCTGGATGGGTCAGGTACTTAACCCGAACGCCACAGCAGAAGTTTAATTGGTGCTGAGGCTAACTGTGCCATTTTGTCTGCTTGGGAGTTTTGTAACCTAGGGACATGTCGGATACGAAAGCTATTAAAAAAGGGTCAGAGGAAGAGTAATGTCCCTGTATGATTGCATGGCTTCTTCTTTGGCATCAAACTCGCTTGTTACCTAGCCGATTACCAACTGAGAGTCGCTAAATACTTGGAGATGATCGATTCCGATATCTTTAGCCAATCGGAGACCTGCTATGAGAGCTTCATAGTCGGCCTGGTATTATTTGCTGCAAATAGGAATCGGAGGGGACATTTGAAGTATTCTCTTTCTGGGGTGGTAAGGATTAAACCGGCTCCGCTGCCCTCTTTGCGGGATAAACCGTCGACACAAAGAGTCCAAGAATGGGGGTCTTCCTCCTCAATAGTGACGTGTGCTAGCGGAGGGGGCGCCTGCAGGGTAAGATTTGTGAATTCCTAGATAAAGTCGGCAACAGCTTGGCCTTTGATGGCTGTTCTTGATCGGTAAGAGATGTCGTATTAGCTTAGTTCAACGACCATTACATGAGTCTGCCTGATGATTTTGGTTGTTGCATGATCTTTTTCAAAGGCTAGTAAATGAGAATCACTATGGAATGAGCTTGGAAATAAGATTGGAGGCATCTGGAGGCAATGACCAAGGCAAGAGCCATTTTTTTTCTAATAGAGGGTAGTTCTGTTTGGCTCCCTTGAGTGCGCGGCTGATATAGTAAACTGAGCGCTGTACTGAGCCATTTTCCCTGATAAGGGTAGCATTGACAGTGGTGTTGGACACAACTAAGTAGAGGAAGAGGGTTTCGCCTAGCAATGCTTGAGAGAGGAGAGGGGGGGTTGGCCATGCATTGTTTCAGTTATTGGAAGGCCTCCTCAGACTCAATGTGTAAGGCCCCGGTGTCCCACATTGGGAATGGAGGGGGAGTTCCTGGGCTATAAAAGTAAAAACCTGGACCCTTATATAGCATCGAGGCCTTTTCCCAAGTGGTGAAATCCTATTAGAACTTCCCAGTTAAGCGTGCTTAGACTGGAGTAGTTCTAGGATAGGTGACCCACTGGGAAGAACAAATCCATGCGGGCGTGGCCCAAAGCGGACAATATCGATGACGTGTAAAAGGTTGAGGCGTTACAAATGGTATCAGAGCCGACTCTCCGGAGTACCGAGTGTGGGCCTCTGGCGTCTCTCGGTGCATGTAAGCAGGCTTGCGAGCTGGCAGGCTACTGCACGGGGACGTGCAACCTTGTGGGGGGTGGATTGTAAGGCCCCGGTGTCCCACATTGGGAATGGAGGGGGAGTTCCTAGGCTATAAAAGTAAAAACCTGGACCCTTATATAGCATCGAGGCCTTTTCCCAAGTGGTGAAATCCCTATTAGAACTTCTCAGTTAAGCATGCTTAGACTGGAGTAGTTCTAGGATGGGTGACCCACTGGGAAGAACAAATCCGTGCGGGCGTGGCCCAAAGCGAACAATATCGATGACGTGTAAAAGGTTGGGGCGTTACACAGTGTTCCATTCAAAGGCCTGCCAGAAGACTTTAAAGGATAGAAGGCATCTGTCAGTCGCTCGCGAAATGAAACGGTTGAGGGCAATTCTACCTGAGCTGCTGAACCTCTTTGACCATTCTGGGAGACTGCATTTCTATCAGGGCCTTGATCTTTTCTGGGTTGGCCTCAATGCCTCTTTGGCTGACCATGAACCCTAAAAACTCACCAGATCCAACGCCGAAGGCACACCTTTCCGGATTCAGCTTTATTTGATACAGGTGCAAGGTTTAGAAAGTCTTGCGTAAGTCTGCCAAGTGGTCGGAGGAGAGTTTGCTCTTGACGAACATGTCGTCGACGTAGACTTCCATGTTTCGACCTATCTGGTATTGGAAAACGACATTAACCAGGCATTGGTAAATGGCTCCATCATTCTTCAAACCGAACGGCATGACACGGTAGTAATAAGTCCCCTTGTCAGTGATGAAAAAGTGTGCTCCTGGTCGGCTGCGTGCATTAAGATCTGCTTATAACCGGAGAAAGCATCCATGAAGCTAAGCATCTGATATCCCGCAGTTGCATTGATCAACAGATCTATCATGGGAAGGGGGTAGCTGTTTTTGGGGCAAGCTCGGTTGAGGTCGGAATAGTTAACGCAAAGTTACCATTTGTCATTGTTCTTGCAGACCAAGACCACGTTGGTCAACTGTAGACACCCCATTTTTGACCGTCCTCAAGACTTGGTTGTGCTTGCAGGTACACCCAACAAGTAGTTCGATCGCTCGTCGGGTATTCGACTTTCACGGCGGAACGTCACAGATTTGAGCTTTCTAAACCCTGTATCCTTTCTGCCCCATTCTTGGACCATGACTTGGTCATTTCAGAATGTGTTTCTTGGTGCACTGCCGGCCCCCTTTTGGGCCTGCCGGCCTTCACCTTGTTGCTGCCGGCCATTGATTGAGCCTGCCGGCCATCAATAAGCCACTGCCGGCCACCACTGATGGCTGGCAGACCCCCTATCTCAGCTGGTTTCACTCCAGATCTTTTGAGCCAGTTGGAATCCTTTCATCTCCCCTCCATACACGTGTATGGAGGGATAAAGCTCTTGCCAAGCTTCTTGAAGAAGCTTTGCATTGTTTTCCCTTTATATAAGGAGAGGCCCTCTCTCCATAGCAGGGGTCAACCATTTTAGAAGAGATATAGCTCTCTCTCTATATATTTCTTACTCTCTCTCTATATTGTTGTGGTTTAGTTCATTTTTCTTGCACTTTTACACTACAACACATAGAGATACACCACCACCATTGGACTGAGGTTCTTGGGAAGGTTACTTGAGCTCTGAAAGTGAGTTTTTGGCCCCTGAGGTTGCTGGTTTCAAAGTTGGTCTTCAAGGGTGAGTATTTTCCTTTTTTTAGCACTTTTTTGTATCTCATTTTGGCCATCCTTGCATATTGTTTTAGGCCTTACTTTCAACTAAAAAAAGTCTTATATTTAAGTGCTTTTGAAGTTTATTTAAGGTCTTTTGGGTGTTAGGGGTGTTTAACCCTCTTGTTTGCCTTGTTTGGCCTTGTTTTGGGCCATGCCTTAAGGCCTTTGAGCTAGCCTTGGTTTGGCCTTTTAACCACTGAAATCCAGTGGATTTTCAGTGGTAGACATATGGTTTTGAGGCCTCAAATCAGAGGGGGTGCCCCCCTCTCTTTTGATTCTTGTTTGCTTGCATTTTTGGCCTTCCAAAGGAGCATGCCTCTCTGTACTTTTGAGGCTTAGTTCAGGCCTTTTTTTTGTGACTTTTAGGACCTTCCTTGGCTCTGTCCATGGCTGGTTTGGTCACCTTTTGCATGTATCTTGTATGTGTAGTGTAATCCCATTTGTAGCTCATCAAAGTAGCATGTTTGCCTAGCTTGTGTTGAGTCCATTTCGGTAGGTTTTTGGTGATGTTTTACCATGCCTTAGATCTGTTTTGGGTTGGTTTTGTCACTCCATGCATATATAATACACTTGTAGTGTAAATCTTATAAACTAGCTTTATATGCTTCTTGCTTTAGCATGTTATCCTAGCTTATGTTGAGTCCATTTCAGCATGTTTTTTGTGATGTTTTGCCATGTCATGACTCTTTCTAAAGTGGGTTTGGTCATCTTTTGCATGCTCCATATACTTGTAGAACAAATCTTGCTTACTAGTTTTATGTGCATGATGTTTTGACTCATCATTCTAGCATGTTTTGGCTTTGCTCCAGCATAATTTTATTCTTATTTTGGGTTGTTCTAAGACTGTTTTGGGCTTCCATGGCCATATCACTTATGTTTTGTATAGCTATAGTGTAAATGCTTAGGTTAGCCTTGGGTTTTGAGGCCCCTACCATGCCATACATGTGATGTTTGCATGCTTTGCCATCATTCTAAATGTTATTTCTGTCCATGAAATGTGGTCATACACTTGCATTTGACATGCTTTTAATGCCTTGGAGCCTTGGCTCTTTATGCCTCATGAATGGATCATTGTGCATGCCATTAAGCCTAGGCCTTTGGGTCATCATATCAGTTCATTTTTGGTCTTGTTATACCATGATGTAACTCTGTTTTATGCTATCCAAGTCATGCCATGTTTGGTTTCAATAAGTGTAGTGCATTGCCTCTTTTGTAGCCTTGCATGCTTCCTGTTTTTGACCTTGTGTTCTAGCTTGTGTTGGCTAGCTTCAAGCTTGTTTTGGTCTTGTTTGGACCTGCCTTGGGACTATTTTAGGTTCCCTTGGCCCTTTGAGGCTTGCTTTGTATGGCCATGGCTTAAGTCTCTTTGCTAGTTCTTAGCTTTTGAGCTTCATGCATGCCATGCTTGTGTTATGTGTGTGATTTGGCATCATTCCTAACATCATTTCAGAGCATGTAGTATTGTCATACTTGCATGCTTTTCACTCCTTAAGTGTGCTTAAGAGTTGCATCTTTATACCTTAATTCTTGGGCCCATTGGCATGTATGCTTGTCTAGCATTTTGTACCAGCAGTTCAGCACATTTTGGCCACTGATTTGGGCATAGTTGAGGTCTGCCCATCTTGGTTTAAGTCCATCTCTTGCATGTTGTTGCATGCTTGTCTTGCATATTGTTGTATGCTTGCTCCATCTTTGCATGTTGTCGCATGCTAGTTCCATTATATGTTGTTGCATGTTTATTACACTGCATTTTGCATGCTTAAGTCATATTGCATGATTGCGTGTTCGAATTAGCATTGTGCATGCCATCCTTGCATTGCATTGTGTAGACACCCCATTTTTGACCGTCCTCAAGACTTGGACGTCACCGCTTGAACACTCGGTGATTGTCCGTGTTTGTGTTTGTTTGGAGTTCCCGGAGTTCTCGGCTGCGCGCGCCTTGCCTCAGGACCTCCGAACTCGACCGTTTGTGTTTGGTTTTGCACCAAACACTTGTGTTTTGCCTTGGAAGGGCAGGGAATGCTTTGTGATGCATCCCCACACACCACCGGCACTAGCTAGAGGCCACCGGCTGGCTGGTGTTGCTACCGGCACTTTGTTGTGCCGGTCGGCACTCTTTAGTGCCGGTCGGCACTCTTTTGGGCAAAATGACCATTTTGCCCTGCCGACTACTGTGCACTTGCTTTCTGGGATATTTTCAGACAGCTTTGTAGCTTTTGCTCCCCTCCATACACGTGTATGGAGGGGATACACTCCTTCCAAGCTTGTTTGACAAGCTTTACAATGCCTATAAGAGAGAGGCTTCTCCTCTTGGCTTTAGGTTAGAGTTTTTGAAGGCAAAAACCAGAGCTCATATACATATATCTCTGTCATATATCTATATCTCCATCTCTCTCCTCTTGTGTGTGTGTTTGGGACCAAAAAGTGTGATTTTGTCTTAGTTTTGCACCATTACACATACCATTACACCTTAGCTCAAGATTGAGAGACTTGGAAGGTTGTTTGTGTGATCTTGGACTGATTTTGACCACCAAAAGAGGGCTGGACCTCTCTTTCTTCAAAGGATCTTCAAGGGTAAGAACTTCACTTTATATTCCCCAATCTTGCAACAAGTTTCTACCCTTTTGCTTTATGATTTGAGCTTTGTGTTTAACTAAAAAAATCCTTGTTTTTACTTGCTCTTGAACCTTCATTAAGGTTGTTTTGTGGTTTGGGTAGAGACTCATCCTATTAGGCTTTGTTTGGCCATTTTTGGTCTCTTTTCCTTAGGCCTTCTTTTCTTGGTCTTCTTGGCCTTCTCACCACTGAAAACCGGTGGGTTTTCAGTGGTGAGGGAGTTGGTTTTAGGTCACATATAGGGGAGAGACACCCCCTTTCCCCTTGGCCCTTTGTTTGCCTTGGTTTTGGGCTAAAAGGGTAGCATGTGTGCATGCTTACATTTAGCTTTATTTCAGAGTTTTCTTGGATGTTTTAGGTCATATCTAACTCTGTCTAAGGTTGGATTTGCACCCCCTAGCATGCATCTTATACTTGCTTTGTAATGCTCTCTTATGCTAGGAAGTATGTCTTGCATTTAGGCCTTGTTCTTCGCATGCATTAGCCTCACTTCATGAAGATACTAGTGTTGTTTTGCCATGTTTAAGGGCTGTGAGCCACTGATTTTGTCACATTTGGCGTGCATGGTATGGTTGTTTTGCATGATGGCTTGTAAGCCTTTGAGTATATGATCCATGTACATGCATTGGTTAGGTTGTTTAGGTGATTTGGAGCCTTTTGCCATGCTATTTCAGACCCTAATCCATGCTTACATGCTCAGATTTGTCATCTCTTTTATGCTTTAAGGGTGTGTCCTTTAAGCCTTGAAATGTGCATAGTGTATGCCTTATGCTCTTGGGTTGTTTTGGGACTACCATATGTGGGATTTGGGTGTATTTTGCATGATAAATATCTTTTCTTTAGTTGTCCAACATGTGCCATGAGTGGCCATGATAATGGCATTTAGATGCTCTCTTTGTTGCCTTAGTTTAGGTCCATCAAATTGCATGCTTGCATAGCATTTTATCTATGTTTTGGGGTACACTTTGCCACTGTTTTGGGGAGGTTTGAGGCCTCCCTCATGGTGGTTAAGACCATCATTATATGCTCATCACATGCTAGTTGCGTACTTGGTTGATCCCATTGCCTACTTAGCTCATTTTTGTATCACACTAGCCTCTTTTGCATTCTAGTATTTTGCATGACTAATGTGTTAGTTGTGTGGTATTTAATTTGCTAACATCCTAGTTTGCATGTTTGCATGTTTGCATAATTGCATTTCATCACTTGGTTTGGGGTGTCAAACCAAGTATGGGAATTGAAGGGTGTTTGTACTCCAAGTGACTAAACACACCTCAACTCCCATGTCACTAAGGCCCTTGATATTGCCATGATAGGGATTTAGTTAGCATTTTTGTGTTGCATGCATTTCCACATCAAAATGCCACCTTGGTTCCTTAGGCTATCATGCATAAAGATGCATTATTGATGGCCCAAGAACCAAGGGTCATGCCTCCTTGAGTCCCTAAGCATGATAGGAGGCATTGACCATGCTTACATACCCCCAAAATCCATGCCATGCACTGCTGTCTTGTTGCTGCTGTCAAACTGTCCTCTGCAGGAACTTTCTGCCGGCCGGCATAGAATAGTGCCGACCGGCACTATTTTTGTGCCGATAAACATCACATGCGGCCGGTGGCCAATTCAAGCAGCCGATGACCACTTCCCCCAGCCGGTGTGGTACTACAGATCATTGTGAATGTATTCTGGGATTTTGAGAATTTTTTGGAGGGGCAGGGCAGCAAAACAGAAGCAGCAGTGCCATGACGTGGGTTTTCCGGGCAAGTCGGATTGAGCATGCATCACTCGCGCATCCCGAGGCAGGGCTGAGGCCCCTTTTCCTTTATTCATTTGGTTTAATTTGGTAGCTAGAATTCTGTAATAATTTATTTATTCGTTTATTTTCTTGGACTATATTATTCTTTTGGTCCCTCCGAGCAAGGGCGAATCTGTAATAAGTGTGTGTGAGTGGTGTGCATGTCTTCCAACCTCACCTCCACTTCTTTCTATCCCTTTTATTTACCTGCTTACGATGGTAGATTAGGGCACGTCTATTTTAGCATACCTTATGCAATGCATGCGTGCATCCATGTATTTGTTTACATGCATCGGGCTCGGTACATCATACAAACTGCATCGTACTTTCAATTCCAAATTGAATACGTGCTACGTGAAACATTTCACATGCCATGCTTAGGGTTAGCCGAGCCTACTCTAGATTGCATCTATGCTTGTGTTGCATTAGTCACTTAACAGGAACTAGGGCATGCATGTTTGCTAACTAGTTCATTGTTTTGGCTCGGAGTACGATGTAAGTATTTACGCTTTAGCATACCACATGCGTGTGAATGTTGCCATGACAGTATGATTGCCATACGGCTAAGTGCTTAGGTGAGATAAACTGTTTGAATGCCTGTGGGTGGAGGTTAGATTGCCTGAGTTGGGAAAATTCGTCAAAATCCGTATTTTAGCCTACTTACGAGTAGCAAATTTCAAAACGCTTTTCAAAACAAACGGATATGCAATGTTTGTTTCCAAATTAGGCGATCTAGTCTATACTTGTTTGCTGTGCGCATAACATAGTAATTTTAGGCTAATAATTGGGATAAGAGCATGTAATGTTTTCAAAATCGGATATCACGGTTAGTAGAGGCCGGTCTTTGGACCGGGGGTGCTCATAGCTGACCTTCCCCGATCGTACCCAAGCTCCCGAGCCAAGACCACTTTGGTGATGACGGACATGTGGCCTTCGGCACCGAGTCAGGGTTTCCTAAATTTCCCATTTTTAAAAATATTTAGGTGGCGACTCTGTAATCTGGCAAAGCAGTCCATGTTTGGCACTACTTTTCAAAAATCTGTTTTCTCAAACGATTTGCCAGAGTTGGACTCTTTGGTTCAGATTTAGAACCGCAACACAACACAAAAAGGGGAGTCCGAACTGTAGCCGAGGTCCCCCGTTCGGGCGCTGTTACAGTTTCTGGCGACTCCGCTGGGGATTTAGAGAGCTTGACTCGAACTCGTGATATCCTGTTTTGACTACACTTATGTGTTTCTTTGCATTGCATGTGCATTGGTGCGCCTAGGACATCGTGTTGGCCATCTGCTATTCTTGAGCGGTTTGCCGGAGGCTTGTCTTGTCAAGGCATGTCCATAAGGCTGACCGGTTGCGGGCTCTGCCAGTATGGGAACACAAACCCCTGTTTTACCGGGGCACCTTTTTTTTGACCATTCGACCTAGTGCATATTCGGATCCATAGTGACCATTCCAAACTAGGACAGGTTGCTTACCCGATATAGGTTGTTTGAAACCGCTGCGTGCGTAGTGAAACCCTAGCTCCTGACAAAATAGGACAGGGAAACCCTACCCCAACATAGGGGTGTATTGGCTCTCATTTACTTGCTATGTGCTTTTAGAGTGTATCTCTACAGGGAATGCATATACTAGTTTGCGAGTCTGGGTATCAGGCCTGCGGGCACCAGTATTAGTATTTTTAAGAATCAGTCATATCTGCGGGTATCAGATTCAGATTTGGGGCAGTGATCTCGGGGAACAGTGATCAGTAATAGAATACAGTCGTTCAGCTTTGCTCGTATCCGCTCCAGTGAAGTTGAGCTAAGATGCTGTCTGTTTTCTCTTTTGCTAGGTAGTCCTGGAATCATAGCTTCAGAAGGCTCCACTATCCCCCGGGTACATTGGATTTGTGCTGATAGACTTTGTCAGGTCAGAGACTCAGTTCAAGGGTAATCAGGGCCAGAGAAGGCCATGCAGGTACAGACCATCTGTACAACAGCTACCAGATCAGTGATCTTTGAGTAGTCGGGTTGAGATTTTCGAGCCTACTGCAGACACAGATATACCGGTTGCTCAATTAGATCAGGACAATATGTCGAGTCTGGAAGAGATGGTGCGCCAACTCCAGGATAGTATGAAAGCCATGCAGCAAGATGCTGTCTGTCAAGCAGAATCCGCCAAGCAACAGGCTGTGGTCATAGCCCAACAGGCAGAAAACGATTGCCAGGTTAGAGCGGCAAACAGGAACATCCACTTCACATCAGGCTCCTCCCCCACCCAGAGTTCCAACGCTCGGGGAAACAACTAATGTCCAGGCAAATACGGACATTCCAGTCGGGCCAGCTCCGCCCCCGATTCTACCACAACTATCCAAGGCGCCCACGCCCATCAATGTACCGGACTCTCCCTTTGAGTTCGAAGCAGACCCCACAGCACTGAAGCTGAGCAAGTTGGAAAGAATGTTTAAGAAATCCCAGGGGGTAAAGTCCATGCCGGACATCGAGGATGGGTATACCGACGCGGCTGTGACGTTGCCAGATCGGTTCAAGATGCCACAAATCGACCGTTTTGATGGGTCTGGGGATCCCATGGTGCATCTCCGTTTGTTTTCGGACATACTAAGGCCGATGGGCCTCACCAGACTACAGAAGCTTTCATTGTTTAGCCGGACCCTGTCGAGTGTGGCAGCCATCTGGTATGCGAAACTAGAAGACGATGTTAAGTGTTAATCCGAGCACGAGAAACGATGAACGTTTCATACTTCAAGTGATGAAACGTGTCTCAATTCTCGGTCACCGACACTCTTGATCACACATGATAGAGTTTTAGGTTTTATGTGTTTATTCGTGCATTCATTTTGCATTGATTTGCACAAGTTGGATCTTTGGCCATCATGCATTGGGATGCGTGATTTGTAACGCCCTCAAAATAAACCCGTAATACATACAATATTGACATGCATTGACATAAGAAAATAACCTTTATTCCATTCATCAGAGTATACTTATTGAAAGACATTACATGTAAATGAAAGTAAGTGCCCTACGGGCTTACAGTTTTCCAAGCCAACGCTTGGACACAAAAACAGAATTCTAACTCATCTACATATTAAGGCCGTGGCTTGAAATTACATGTAACATCAAAACAAAATAACTAAAAAGAAGAAGAGTCTTCAACTCCAAATCCTCCCTAGCTAAATCCTTGGGGGTAGCGTATTACCTGGACCTGAAAATGAAGTTCCCATATAGGGTGAGCTACAGCCCAGCAGAAATATACTAAACCAAATATAAGGATTGACTAAAGTAATAGCATTCGATAGATGGTTAACACTTAAAAATCAATTTCATCCCAATACAGTTTCATGACCATTATGTCCATGATACGTTTCACTTTCTTTTATTTAATCAACTTTCCATATTACAAACATGGCTCAGAACCTGGCCAAACAATAAATTGAGACTACATCTCATATTAATTTTATTTCCAATATCAACTATTCGAATGAGGCTAAGGCTCATACTAAAACACTTCGATAAATCAATAAGTACACATATTTGCTGTATTAATGGAGTCCATCCCCTTTCTCCTCCCAAACAGGTTTGAGAGTCCATCCCCTATCTTCCCTCAAACCCTGGAGTACATCCCCTATCTCCTCCCAAACAATATGCATATACAATGTATTTAACACTTGTAATATACCATATTCATTCAATACACGTATTGCTGTATTAATTCAACCGTCATATTCAATGACTTATTCAATGTGATTAGTTTCAGTTTTCCCTAATCAGCATGCAATGTCTACAACAATCACGACTATCCTCCACCGATAGCCCAAAACAGCTATTTCTAAACGGAAATAAATGTAACAACTAATATAATCTCAACATTTTCATGGGTGAGTGATTAAATTATCCAACTACACCATTTAATCAATAATTTCCCAATTTCATGGATTTCAACTAAATCCCATATTTTTCCCAAATTAATTACACCAATTAATTTATCACAACAGTTAGGGCATTTTCCCCCTTTCCTCAAAATTAACCCTAAGGTTCAATTTTCTCAATTTGACACTATAAGTGCCATTTTTCAAGTCTTACAAGCACATGGAGTTTAATATATGAAAAACCCCCTTTTCTCAAATTACAAAACAAACCCTAACTTTTCCCAAAATTACCCAACTACGCCAACATATCAAAATGGCCAAAGCTTATGACAAAAAGTATAGAATGGAGTAGAGTATCCCTACCTCGAAGTGAAGAACTCAAATGGAGAAGATGGCGAAAACCCAAAGTGCTCCAAATTCACTATTGTTCAGATTAAAACGAAGCCTAAGTCACCCTCTATCTTTTATACAAAGAGCTTAGGGTAGAAACACACTAAAAGGAGGTGAATTCCTAGAGAGAAGGTGTATGGAGAGAGAGAGAAAACGGTTTCTAGCGTTTGAGAAACAAAAGAGATGCAAAAGTAAAGTGTTTCCCCACTGCTGCCTGCTGATGTAACACAGGCTCGCTCGAGCGAAGGAGTGGTCGCTCGAGCGACCAGACAAAAAGCCTCGCTCGAGCCAACAATACGATGCTTCAAGTCTGCAACCCAGAAGCACGCTCGAGCGCAAGAACGCTCGCTCGATTGAAGAAACTCAAAACATACACCTCGCTCGCTCGAGCGAAGGAAAGCTCGCTCGAGCCAAGAAACACTGCTCTTAGGCCAAAATGAGACGCAGACGCACGCTCGAGCGCAAGACTTCTCGCTCGAGCCACCAGACACAAAACTCAACTCTTACTCGAGCGAAGGAAACCTGGCTCGAGCGAAGGATCTAAGACACAGAGCTCGCTCGAGCGACAAAAGCCTCGCTCGAGCGAAGAACCAAAATTCTGGGCAGCAACCATTTGCTCCCATTCACTCCCAACCGGTAACAATCCTGCCCATAACATCCTATAACTCAAAAACAAAGTATAGAGGGACAGAATCAAGATATAAACAACACCAACTCCACGGAACCTAAGTCCGGAATACAATAGTCAAAAAAGGAAGAACCGGGATCGCTATATGATTGATGGTCTTGGATTCGACTATGCCTCCCCCTTGATGTTTCGAGGTGATATGGGGTGGCATAGTGTGTACATATTCTTGGGAGATCTTCCATTTTCTCTATTTTGTGCTCTGCTGCAGCTTGGTGTCACAGCACATCAGTGGCCGGTAGTGCCTTGCAGATGGCCGGCAGTCCTTCATTTTTGGCCGGCAGTGCCCACCTTTGGCCGGCAGATGGTCGGCAGCAGCTCCCCATGGCCGGCAGGCCACTGATGCACTCCCCAGACTGGTTTTGGTAAGTTCCAGCAGCAAGGTCTCAAGGACACCTTGCAGACAGAGCCTCTAAAGAGCAATCGGAGAGCTTACCGGGATGGGAACCGAGCATGCATGTTCACCTTCTTCAACTTGCCGGGGCAGCATTGTTCAATTGCTTACTTGTTAGTTAGCATTTGTTTTTTGTAATTTAATTAGTTAATTAGTTAATTTGTTAATTAATTAAGTTTTGTAATAATTAGTTGTAGCTAGTTATTCATTTGGTTATGTAATAATTAATTAGCTTGTTAGTTAGTTAATTAATTGGCATGTATCATTTATTCGGACCCTCCGTCGAGAGAGCGAATTTTGTAATAAGTGTGCGTGAGTGTGTGAATGTCTTCCAACCCCACGTCTTTCTCTCTTTTACTTACCTGCTTTTGATGGTTAGTTTTAGGGTATATTTCCAATTAGCATTCTTATGCTTTGCATGCGTGCATCCATTCATCTAT
Organism: Camellia japonica; assembly: GCA_030407325.1. NCBI lineage: Eukaryota > Viridiplantae > Streptophyta > Magnoliopsida > Ericales > Theaceae > Camellia > Camellia japonica. The sequence goes on from JAPPVO010000007.1 coordinate 121,433,173, forward strand.
ATTGCATGCACCGGGCTCGGCGCATCATACTAACTGCATTGTATTTCAATTCCAATTTGAATACATGTATCAATTACTACATTCTCATGTGCCATCTTAGAATAGCCAAGCCTATTTCTAGTCGCATTTTGCATGTGTTGCATTAGCCATCTTGACATGAACTAGGATCATGCATTGATTACTAACTAGTTTCTGTTTTGGCTCGGAGTACACTGTAAGTGTTTATGCTTTAGCATCCCTGCATGAGTGTGAGTTTTTGCCATGACAGCATGCTTGCCATGAGGCTAATTGCTTATTTGATTAACTACCTGAATGCCTGTGGATAAAGGTTGGATTACTTGAATTGGAATAATTCATCAAGTCCGCATTTTAGCCTACTTACGAGTAGCAAACTTCAAACCTTTTTCCAAACAAAACGGATATGCGATGCTTTGTTCTAAATTAGGCGATCTAGTCTATACTTGTTTTTGCTGTGCGCATCATGTAGTAAGACTAGCTAATAACCGGAATAAGAACACATATGTTTTCAAAAACAAGATATCATGTTTAGTAGTGGCCGATCTTTGATCGGGTGAGCGTGGGTGCTCATAGATGACCTTTCCCAATCGTACCCAAGTTTCCGAGCTGAGGAAACTTTGGTGATGACAGACATGTGGCCTTAGGTGCGAGTCAGGGTTTCCTAAATTCTCCCAAAATAAAATATTTAGGTGGCGACTCTGTATCTGACAAAGCAGTCCATGTTTGACACTTCTTTACAAAAATCAGTTTTCCAAAATGATTTGCCGAATTTGGACTCTTTGGTGATTTATCGGTCTTGCATTGCACTTTGCGAGACTAGATTCAGAACCGTGACAATTTGAGTTCGAACTGTAGCATGAGGCCCTCGGGGTGCGTCTACAACAACCATCTGGGATAGTCCACATTTCTGATGAACTGTGCCTTCAGCAGCTTGTCAACCTCAGCAGCGATGAGGTTGTTACGTTCCGGATGAAAAATGCACTGCTTTTGGAGAAACGGTCAGAATTGGGGTTCAATGCCGAGACAATGGGTAATAAAAGAAGGGTCGATACGTGGTATGTCTGAGTGGGTCCAAGAAAAGACATCGTTGTGCTCGGCTAAGAAAGCCGTGAGATCGGCCTTGGCCTGAAAGGATATCTGGCTGCTAATCTTAACTGTTTTTGTTGGATCAGTAGGATCGTCAGGTACTTCGACAAGTTCCTCCACTGGTTCCTCTCTAACTAACTCTTCCTTGTCTCTAACATCAAGGCCTTCAATGATCATAGCTTCTTTCATTTTGACTTCTTTCAATGAGGCGACATAACACTCCCTGGCTACCGTTTGTTCACCTCTCACAGTGCTGACCCCTTGGTCAGTGGGAAACTTCACGGCTAGATGGTACGTGGGGCTCGAGCTCTTTTCTTTTGTCCTAAGAGGGTGGGGCTTTGGATGTGGAGTCATGGCGAGCTGCTAGAGAGTTTTCGACATTCATATATTTTTGGGTTTTGGCGAGAAGGGAGGCCATGGTGGTCAAGGGATTTTTGGAAAGGGAGAAGAGGAAATTGGACGGGCGCAGACCGGCCATGAAGGCTGCGATAATGACCTTGTCGTCGTTTTCCTCCACTTGTAGGGCTTCGGTGTTGAAGCGGGTGACATAGCTACGTAACGACTCTCCTTCTGTCTGTCAGATGTTTAGTAGTTGGGCGACTAGATGTCGTTGTCGCTAAGCACCAATGAAATGGATTAAGAAGGATTCGCTGAGCTAGCGAAATGAAGTGACTGAGTCTGGGGAAAGCTGACTGAACCAAAGCACGCCGACCCCTTCAACGTGACAGGGAAAGCGCAACACATGATTTCGTCTAGAAAGTCATGTAAGATCATAAGCGTCTGATATGCTTCTACATGGTTGACGGGATCGGTGGTACCATCGAAGGTGTCGATCGATGGCATTTTAAACTTGGGAGAGAGAGCTTTATCCCAGATGGACGCTGTAAAAGAAGAGTTAACGGTAGAGGAAGTCTTGTGTTGTATGTTCTGCATGACCCCTTGTAGTTGGAGTTTCATGGCCCGCAATTCTTCATCCTAGACGGGAGCATTATCCCCATAAACAGGGATCGAGGGCTGAACACTGCTAGCATCACCTTCATCGGTGACTGCGTGGTATGGTAAGGGGTGGTTATGGGAATGTGGTGGCATATCTTGATGAGGCTACGTGCCTGATAGGGGAGGGTGTAGACCGTCAAGATTCGACGGTTGAGGCCATGAGGTGAAGGGTGGAAATGTTTCTTGAGGCACGTGTGATGGGAATTGATGGTGATGGTGGGCTTGTTCTTGGTGCGGGGGAACTATTGGTTCTGGTAGAGGCGGGATAGGCAGGTCTCGTTGGAGTAAGGCATTGATCAGGGCCTGGTTCTGCTCGGTCAGTTGGTTAATACTGTTGGTGAGTTCTACGAAATATGGAGACGGGTTATTTGGGTTGGAGGGCTTAGCTTCAGGGTTACCAGCGTTATGTTGGGAAGCCATGGATCTAGTCATGACCGTCCACCCTGATATAGAGGGTGGGTGATTACGGGGTTCTTTCCAGCAACAATGAACACAACTGTCTTTCCGAAATGGTCTTCTCACAGACGGCGCCAACTGATGATGAGGTAATTCCAACAGAAGATGGGTCAAACTGATCCACACTTCTAATAGCTTTGCTAGTCTTGAAGCCTACAGAACGTTCCTGCAAAAAGGTCCAAAGGGGGAGGTAATCCCCCGGCGGACCCTCTGATGATCGAGTTAGAATAAGATAGATTGACTGTGTAGAAAGAGAAGAAGGGAATGAAGAAAAACTAACTCCTAATGCGTTTTGGAAACTTCCTTATATCCTTTGCTCATCATTTCTTTGTCCACTCCAGACTGTCGTGTTGGCCGAAAGTTTATATTCTAGCTCGCATCGTTTATGGTGAGTCTGTATATTTTGGCGTGAAGGGGTTGTCGTATTTAATGCTGTGAGAGCCTCATTAATGCAGATATATGGGTGCAATAACTTTGCAGGATCTTTGTTTGCTTATGTGGCTAGACCTCTGCTTGACAGGCGTTTAAATGCTATTGGTCCTGGTCTATCATTGATTTCTTAAGATTATGGGCCTTAATATCTAGTCTGTGGGCTGGGTCTTGAGTCATGGGTCAGACCCTTTTGTGGGCTCGCCGATATCAACATCAAGCACAACTCTTTCAACAATTGTAGAAGTATAAAACATCCCTATCAAATTGCTTGATTAACTATGCAGAGATAAAATTGAATAACTGTCCTGTGATGCTGTGACTCGTAAAATTGTTTGTCTAACATTTCAAAGAACTTTTGATGTGATATAATTTGGAATTAATTTTTGCAATTGGGATGCACATGCAAGACATAGAATTAATATTTGATCTTTGTATCCCCTTAACAACAAAATCAAAAGAAAAATATTAGAAGTTTCAACTAAACTCAGCATTGTTGAAAACAGATATGGGGACCAAAAAATAAAATAAAATACAAAAAAATAAATAAATACAAATTGAAGTCACGATGTGTAATTAAAATGCATACATGTTAAGAGTGTGATGCATAAGATACAAAAAGGCAATGCAGATGAGCATTGCATTAACACGGAACGATGATCCATGTGAATCCATACATAACATAGATGTGCTAAGAGAAAAAATAAAAATGAAAAAGAATGTCATTATAGCAGAAAACTAAAAATTAATTGTTAATGAACAATCAACATGCTAATAAATAACACATAAATTAACCATCCACACACTTGGTTCAACTCGACTAAGACTTACTAAAAAAGAAGGCATAAATTAGACTTCCATATTTCACTAAAAGCATAAATAGCATTGACATCATAGATGACCACCAAGATTTATCCACAACACCAATATATCCTTAATGTTCAGAGATCTTATTAAATATACAGCAATGCTAGGTATCATGAAAAGTTTTTCATGAAAATGATCATGAAAGATTTGTGACCTTTGGATTACACTTAGAATGAAGCACCACATACTAATCAAGGTAATCTAAGGGTCACAAATCTTTCATGATCATTTTCATAAAAAAAATTTCATGATCTCTAACATTTCTCTTAAATATAAACTCCAATCCCATTTCAACTATACCTGATTTTAGCTATACACCAACAACATAAAAACCCAAATTCCAATGTTACCTTATACAAAACAAGTAGGAAAAGTAACCAATTAGTCCTATTTTTCCTAGAGAAATACTAACAAGTCCTATAAATTTTCTAGTAGGACAATTAAGTCCTACTTCGAATAATTTGTTCCAAAGTAGTTCAATACTAATTATTTATTTCAACTTTACCCTTTGTCATGGCCATTAATCACTATACACATAACTCAGTGATCACTGACACGTTTCTATCATCCTTTTTTTCCTTTCTCTTATCCATCTTTACCAATTCAACATTAATTTTGATCCACAGGTAAACCCATTAACAACCCCAGCTACAATGAACAACCGTGTTTGCTGTTGTCAAGAAAAATACGAATCAATAAAAAGGTAAATTAACGAAAAAATATGAATTAGTTCACAACATCAAAGAAAAAAATGTTTGGATCAAAATTATAATTGTACTAAAGGTGATTGTCAATAAAAAAAAGAATATCTAAAATAATTTCATATTAAACATCAATGACTTATTAGGCTAAAATGGTAGGAAGACAGTGGGTGGATGGGTTTATATGAGCATCTTCACGAAGAAGGAGCTATGAGTATACTGATATTGACAACACATTTTTGCTGCAAATGCCAGGAGTTAGCTATAAAACAAGCTATCATTTTTGCTCCCAAAGCAGATGAAGCAAGAAATACAAGAGTAGGGTTCCCATTTTCGTTGTCATCAATGTCACAAGGACAAAGCTAGAGTGAGTCGTTGTATAGAGCAATGCTTTTAAAGGCGAAAGTGAAAAGCAAGGCATTTTACCATTGTTGAGGCGAGGTGTAAGCCTTTTGAATTTTGAATTTTTCAATTTTTATAAAATACAAAATTAATTTAATATAGCATAAAAAGAGTAAAAGAAAATAAGAATTAGCAAATAAAATTCATAAAAGCCATTCTAAGCATAAAATCAAAATTAATTAATAAATTCAAGTATTATAAGAGCTTTCTAAATCATTCTCATTAATACTATAATAAAAAAATAACTTAAGTAAGTTATAATAATAATAATAATAATAATAATAATAGTAGAAGAATAGAATATTAATAATAATAATAAATTAAAGAAGAAGAAACTAAGTTATAATAAGGAAAATGGTAGGTTTCATAAAGAATTTTTATGAAAATCATCATGAAAATCATGCTGCACAGTGAATCATAAGACACATATTTAATCTAACAGTGTAGATAATTTTCATGATGATTTTCATAAAAATTTTCATGGAACCATGACCGTTATAATAATAATAATAATAGCCTAGATAAGTGCAAAACAGAAAGATACAAAAATACTGTCTATATAGATATTTGAAACGATGATACATAAACAGAGAAACAACGAGAGAGAGAGAGAGAGAGAGAAGATGCAGAAAGCAGAACGAGAGAGACTCGACTCGAGACATAGACTTCGTACCTTGAAACCCCAGTCCATTGAAGAAGATTAGAAGACTGATTCGAAGTTGTTAGGACTCTGATTTGAAGAAGATCGACTTACAAGGTAAATACTCTATCGTTTCCCTTCTTTATTTTTGAAATCAAACTCCTCAAAGGCTTGAACCTCGCCATCGTATGTGTGAAAAGACCATAAAGCGCGAGAGACGCATACGCCTCTGCAATTGAGGCATGCGTACAGCTGGAGTCTTCACCTAAAAAAGAACACATCGGTGCATTTTTGCTGCCCTTCGCCTCAAGTCACGCCTTATTTGCGCCTTTGAAAACCTTGGTATAAAGAGAGCACTGATGCAATAAAATTCTAGTATGGCATTTTCATAATAAAATTTTAAATGGTAAAGGAGGAATATAAGAAAAATAGGACTTTTCTAAAAATATTTATGAAAAATAGGGCTGAATTGTCATAATAAAAACTTGATAGGACTGAACTGTTTTTTCCATGGAAAAAGTAGGACTAATCTATTATTTTCCAGAATAAGTAAACAAATAAGTATTCATAAAGGTGCTGAAGTTGGTCGTTTTCATTTATTAATGATAAATTAATAGTGCTTATGATACAAAGAGTGCGAAGTTCCTCATGGGAGTGATGTCTTTTTCTTTTTTTTTTTATCAGTAAAAGAAAATTTTATTGATAATAAACATATATAGAGTACGATAAAATACATAAATAAAGAAGAGTTCGCAGCTAAAAAAGTTCCAACTCCCTAATTGGTGGTGAGAGACCAATGAAAAAGAACAAGACCAGAGTTGCACACCCAAAAAACATAGCACAGACCAGGGGAGAGGTACAGAAGGCTACGCATCTCAGGGATGTTTGCCAAGCAGAGCAACCCCTAGAATACAAGAGACCAAGAGTTGAATCTTCCAACTGGGGTCCAATTATTAGTATTATTATTATTATTATTATTTTCGGAGGAGGACTTGGAGGGGTTGGCTCAGTCACATTCAGATGCCCTCATTATCAAGTTGGGTCTGGATAGATTCAGAGTACAAAGGATATTAGTGGACGAAGGTAGCATTGCAAAAATTATGTATTAGAAGTTGTTCCAGAGTCTCAGTCTGAAGGAGCAGAGCTAAGAAGAGTGGACTCGCCACTCCTAGCTTTCAATTCCAATCCGGTTTGGCCAGTGAGGAAGGTAACGTTACCGGTAAGGACATGATCTGTTTGTTTTCCAGTCTGTTTCTTGGTAGTTGACATACCATCGCCTTATAATGCAATCATGGGGAGACCGTGGCTACACCAACTTAAAGGGGTGCCCTCAACGTTTCACTAAGCCTTTAAATTTCCAAACAATCAATGTAGGATTGAAACAATCAGAGGCTATCATGCAGCTGCATGTTGCTGTTTAATGCTGGCCCTAGGACAGAATGAGGCAAAGAGGACCCAGAAATTAGTTTGCTCTGTTGAAGCTCCAGATCAATAAGTTTTGGAAGATGTTGGAAAGAAGTCAGAAGAGCGCATAATGGAAGAGCTGCACAAGGTCCAGATCAAATTTGACAATCCAGAAAGGTATTTTCTGCTCAGATCCTCTTTATCTGATTAGGAAAAACAACCCTTTATTAAATTTCTGTTGGATACTATTGAGATTTCTGCTTGGACCCTGTATGAAATGTCTGGAGTAGACCCCAGTATTATCGGTCATCATTTGAACGTGGATTCCGCATATAGGCCATTCGTACAAAGGAGTAGACGGACACATGTGGATCACGTTCAAGCGGTGATTAAGGAAATTGATAGACTTCTAGACGCTAAGACCATAAAATAAATTTATTACCCCACTTGGCTCTTAAACACTATTGTTGTTAAAAAGAAAAACAAAAACAAAAAATGGAGGGTTTGTGTAGATTTTACTAGCCTTAAAAGAGCTTGCCCAAAAGATTGCTTCCCCCCTACCCAGGATAAAGAAGCAACGTCTAGGCATGCTAGAATGAGCTTTTTAGATGCCTATAGGGGTTAGCATCAAATATCAATGCACGAACCTGACCAAGAAAAGACTACCTTTATAACTCCTAGAGGTTTGTACTGCTATAGAGTAATGCCTTTTGAGTTCAAAAATGCTGGAGCCACTTACTAGCGGCTAGTAACTTCCATGTTTGTTGACTAACTTGGAAAGACCATGGAAGTTTATATTGATGAATTGGTTGTGAAAAGAAAACTAGAAGCAGGACATTTAAAGGACCTACAAACTACCTTTGACATCCTTAAAGCATACAAATTGAAATTAAATGCAACTAAGTGTGCTTTTGGTGTTGGCTTAGACAAGTTTCTAGGTTACTTAGTGACGAGGAGGGGGATTGAAGCAGACCCTCAGCAAGTCAAGGTCATCCCCAACTTACAGCCACCCTGGAAGCTCAAAGAGGTGTAGAAGTCGACTGGGATGGTAACAACACTGAATCGCTTAATTAGTCGCTCCTCAGACAAATGCAAACCCTTCTTTCAATTCCTCAAGAAAGTGAGAGGAGTGGACTAGGATAATAGTGGGACTAGGCATTGAAGGAATTAAAACAGTACCTCCTTTCACCCATTTTGCTCTCAACCCTATAACAGAGTGAAATATTGTATTGTATTTTAGCAGTATCAGAACACGCGGTCAGTTCAATCCTAGTCAAGGACGTGGAGGGAACGCAAATACCAATCCATTATACCAATAAGACTGTCAACAGCGTAAAACCAATAGCTTTGGCCTTGATAATGGCTACTAGGAAACTTATGCATTACTTGCGAGGTCATCCAATCACAGTACTTACTCAACATCCTCTGCGGAGTTTTTTACAAAAAGTTGACTTTTCTGGGCTCATCGCTAAATGGGCAGTAGAATTAGGAGAATTTGATGTCACTTTTCAGCCCAGAACCGCCATCAAAGCCCAAATTTTAGCTAACTTTGTAGCAGAATTTTCATACGAGCATCAACCATTGAGTTCAGTGGCTGAATCATCAACCACAGAACTAGGGGGCAATAGGGCACAACCTCCCAAACTCCAAAACAATGTCAAAGGTCAAAACTTCTAGTGGATTCAGCCCAACCTGACCCTACCCGAAAACATGAGGATGTTTGGAAAATGTACGTTGGAGACCTTAAGAACTGGAAGCTTTTTGTCGACGGCTCATCAAATTTAAAAGGAGCAGCAGTAAGAGTAGCTCTTCTCTCCTCAAAGTCATTCTACATGAACACACAATCCGCCTTGGATTTAAAGCCTCGAATAATGAAACAAAATATAAAGCCCTCCTAGCAGGATTAAAGATTGGTAGACTCCTGAACGTCAAAGATATAATCGTACATTGTGACTCCCAGCTAGTTGTAAATCAGTTATGAAGAGAATATTCTGCCAGAGACGAAAGGATGCAGTCTTATTTAGATAGGGTTCATAACTCAGTAAAAGCATTTGAAAACTTCAAGATTATCCAGATAGGAAGAAAGCAGAATGCTCACGCTGACGCCCTGGCCACACTTGCTTCAGTAGTTGAAAAATTGAGGCCAGAACGATCGCAATTGAATTTCTAAAGTAGAATTGGACAAACAGTTGGTCCTATGAACCAATCTAGGACCAAGTTGGATGGATCCACTCATCAAGTATATCAGAGAATGAGTACTTCCAAAAGATAAAAAAGAAGCAAACAAAATCGTAACGAGAGCACCCAAGTTTTGGATCTTAGAAAAAGGAGCCCTGTACATAAAGTCATTCATTGGACCTTACTTGTTCCGCATGCACCTAGCTCTGGTGGAAAATATCCTTTATGAAACACACAAAGGCATTTATGGAATGCATACTGGGTAGCAGTCCCTAACGTGCAATTACTCAAGGCTACTAGTGGCCATTCATGCACAAGGATGGACAGGCTTATGTCAAAAAATGTGACAAGTATCAGCATTTTTCTCCTTTGATTTACCAACTAGCCCATGAATTTGTAACCATTGACCGACCCATGGCCTTTTGCTTAGTGAGGTATGGACCTGATTGGACCACTTCCCAAAGGCAGAGGGGGTAAGAAATTCTTATTAGTATCAATAATTTATTTCATCAAATAGGGAAAAGTTGAGCCATTGATCACTATCAAGGACAAGGACATAAGAAATTTTGCCTGGTGCAGCATCATAACAAGGTTTGGCATCACTTATGCTTTCATTTCTCATAATGGAATGCAATTTGATTACAACTTGTTCAAAAACTACTGCTCAGGACTAGGGATAATGAATTCCTTCTTAACCCCTAGCTACACCCAGAGCAATGGTTAGGCTAAAGCCTCCAACAAGATAGTGTTAAATGGAATTAAGGGAAGGTTGGGTTGACGAACTGCCCAATGTGTTCTGGGCATATTGCACCACCCCAAAAGAGCAATAGGAGAAACACCCTACTCACTGGCGTTTGGAATGGAAGCTATAATTCCATTAGAAGTAGGAATGCAAACTATAAGATTAAAAGTTTATGAACCTGCCTAGAATGAACAAGCCATAGCATGAAGCCTTGATCTTGATGAGGAAAAAAGGACAGCAATGCTAGTCCGTCTAGCCAACTACCAAGAGTAGATTGCAAAATGCCACAACAAGAAAGTCCAGCCTAGGTCATTCCAGCTAGGGAATTTGGTGCTCAGAAAATTTCTAGACAACCAGAAGAAGCCAACCGATGGAAAATTGGGCCTAACTAGGAAGGGCTATACAAAGTTATTGCGCTTGGAGGAAAGGACTTATTATTTGCAAGATATGGAACGTAAGACTGTACCGCATCCATGAAATGCAGCAAACCTCAGAATCTATTTTCATTAAATGTCAGAATTGAAGTAGTTTGTACGTATGTGATTTCAGCTCTTTAGTTCAATACAATTCTATACGTGTGCATGGTCCTATTATTCAAGTATAATTTCTAGCAATTGCTGAAGTATCAAAACATGAAATAGTCCAGCTCAGGATTGTAGTTAGTTTGTACCCCAAGAATCAACTCTTGGGCTTGGGAAAGTTTGACAATCCTGCCCAAGATTGTAGTCTTGTTCTTATGCTTTGTTAAATTCCTAAATTTTTCTTAGTATAAGAAAGTTTGACAATCCTGCCTAGGATTGTAGCCCTGTTCTTATGTTTGGTTAAATTCTTAAATTTTTCTAAGTATAAAAAATTTTGATAGTACCTTGGCTACTTTTTGAAAGCAACCAAGCTAGGGGCAAGAGGAAGTTATACAGTTAATCCTGCTCTCCAAACTTTTTGTTTCAAAAACCAACTGCATAATAGATTGAACCATTCACATCTAAAGATTGTGCCTTATAAAACATCTGGCCCCAGTCAACAAAAAGTGCAGCAGACAAAAAGCAAAAAACAGGAAAAAGAAGCAAAAAACGCGCCAAAGGAAAACAAGGAAAAAACTTCAAGGAGCAGGGTCTTCAGCAGCAGTAGGATCAGGAGTAGCAGTAGGCACTGCCTTTGAAGCCTCATTTTGAGTAGAAGCAGAAGAAGTAGGATCTTCAACAGATGGAGGAGTAAGAGAAACATGAAGGGAGGCCTCTTTTAGAGATTCAGAACCTCCAGAACCAGCGATCTACTCTGAGGAGGCCACTATAGGATCTTATTCGGAGAGAACTTCTTCATCTTCCTCAACCTCCTCTTCTGCTGCTTCTTTGGCAGAAGGAATACTTGGGCCAGGAAAGAAATGGCTCAGAGTACATAGGGGAGTCAGGGGTTATCCCAGCTTTTTCCAGAGTAGCTTACACCCATTCATGAACAAATCATCTTGAAGCTAATAAATTTGCTCCAGATATTTATTTTTGGTCTCTGGAGTATACTTGTTAAGAGTTTCTGTTCCCTCCTTCCTCACTTCTACATTATTAGCAAGAGTAGAGGATAAACTCTTTTGTGTTTCAGTAAGTTCTACGCGAAGTGTCTGAATCGCGGTATCAGCAACGTGCTTTTTCTCCTTAAGTTTCTTAGCCAACTCAATAGTATGGTTCACTTTTTGCTCCAACTCGCACAAGAGCATATGGACCCAACTGCCTTTTTGGTCTCAATATGGGCAACGATCCTTGCATTCTCAATTCTGGTTATGCTCTCATGGCAGACTTGAATGGCTTGAAAACAAATATTTAGACAACTGAAACCAGAAGATAAAAGGAAAGTGTAGGCAAGGGAAACGTCAGGAGATACCCTGATGGCACTAGAAATGCTAACTCAATGCAGCATTCCATCATCCAGCTTTTTGAAGAGAGCAATGTCCCTGGGTAGAAAAAACCCTTTGCTAATTTGAAAACCCAATTCTGGGCTTCCATAAAGCTATCATTGGTCAACACGTAGGTGGCACGATTGGGTCGAAACATCTGGGGCCTGAAGTGGTCAGCAGGCACATATGTAGGCGCAACTTGTGAGGATCCTTCAGCTTTCTGACGCTTGGGGGCAGGAAGTTCTGGAGAAGAAAGTTTACCCATGGTGGAAGGTTTTTTGGACTTCACAGACTCGAAGGACTTAAACCCGATAATAGCAGTAATTAGACCAGATTTAGAGGAAGCACCACTCCCCTTTTCTTTCTTTAAGGATTGGAGTTCGGTTGACTTGCGCAACCTTTTCTTCTTCTCTAGAATAGGAGGGCTGGAGCGACAGGCCAAAAGAGCAGCCGCTAGATCCTCCACTTCAACCCCAGGCATCTCCATTATTAGGTCAATGAAGGGTTCAGACTTCTTCTTGCTCGAGGCAATACCAGTTGAACTATCATGTTGATTAGAGACTCTTCAGGGGTTTTTCCCTCGTCAGGCAGATGGGGTCCAAAAGGCACATACCCAAGAAGCTTGGTTGCAGATTTCTCAGCTTTTGGAAAGGCCCAAATCTTTCTTAAATCGTCAAGACACACTTGATACTTGCACAAATTTTTGATTGCGTTAATGTTGGAGTTTGAAAGAAAAAGAAGGATCAAATTAAACAAGACCGAATTAACGAAAAAGAAAAGTTAAGAGGGGAAATCCAAACCAGAACCTGCTGCCTAAATTTTCTTGGGACTGGCCAGACTTTGAGGGAATCATCATCAAATTCCCAATTTCCAGAAACAGTAACAATGTCCTCTTCTAGGTCTTTATTGGTTTCGATGAGGACGGTGACGAGCTTTTTGGACATCTTCCTGGGAGTTAGGTAACACCTGAGGTCTTTGACTTCAGCCTTGGCATCATAGGCAATAAGAACATAAATAGACTGGATTTCCATCTGTCCTAGTTGAACACCTTGAGTCCTGTTCAACTCAAAAACGCCATTGATGGTGCGATATATGTTGGCAGAAAGTCGGATCGGGGCAAGGGAACAAGAACTCATACATTCTCGCACAAGGGGTTCAAAGGGAATCTCAGCCCTTCCTCAACAATGGCAACAAGGGAGAGGCAAGTATAGTCTGGACCTCCATAAAGATCATCAGTGGCAATCTTAAGTGAATATGGATATCTAGGGATTCCAAATCGTGAACAAAAAGCAGAAAGGGCTTCAAGCGACTCAAGGAGTTGGTGATATTTAACCATGGATTCAGAAGAAAAAGGAAGCCAAGGACAATAAGAGAAGAAGAAAGGGACTTACAACCACTAAAAGTGCAGAAACAAGTTCACTGGAGTAGCAGAGGAACGACGGACGATAATCCTTCAACTTCTCCTTCTCTTTCTCGCTTGGTACTTATGATTGAAATAGTGATGAATTGTGAAATGTTTGAATACAAGGAGGGAAGATTTATACTTATTGAATCAATGCGATCTGACACGCGCATTGTTTCATCTAATGCACAGGTTGGATTAGGTCCAATAACTTGGGGACATGTGTCCAGGAGAGACGTGATGCATTTGACTAAAGGACAGCAGCCCAAAAGTGTCGGTTCAAGGGAATCATTGTGGAATTCAAAATCCTAAGAAAAGAGGAGCAGAAGTTTAATGGTCCGCTCCCAAATAAATAAAACTTCAACTTCTTCTGAGGTCAGAAACTGAAAAAGTCAGAGTTGGGAAGCAATTGTGGGAGGGCAAATTAAACTATAAAGCAAGACCAGAAATCTGGGTCCAGAATATTAAAAGTGCAGGACGATTGGTCTCCGGGTCTAGGAATTAGAGGTTCAAATGATCAAGACCAGGAAATACAGGATGCACGCTTGCAAGGGTCAAACTCAATCAAAGGCGCGTTCCTAAAATAATGGCCCAACTAACTCCTAGATAAACGTGCCAATCTGGTGCACGATCCCTAGAGAAAAGAGGATGACATGAGGGGTGAGAAGAGGCTTAACTGCCCACAACGACTAGTGGGAGCAGAGTATAAATAAAGAAGGTAACAAAGTCTAAGGGACACACAATTTAATACACTTCTTGAATCTATACTCCCACATTTTGCTCCATTGTCTACTGTTTTACTAACTTAGGCATCGGAGAGTCCCTAGGCTACTCCCTAGCCACTCCTTTGCCTTTTTATGAGTGTATTTTCAAGTCTCAAGTAGTCTTATCCTGACGGAGCACCGCCGCAGCCAAATGGTTCAATTTTTACCCACCACACTTCCTAAATTTCATGGTCTTGATTATGAAAATCCCTATTTGCATGTCAAAGAATTTGAGAAAGTATGTGTGACCTTCGTTGACCAAACATGTACTGAGGAAGTAATCAGGTTGAAATTATTTCCTTTTTCTCTTAAAGAAAAAGCAAAGACATAGCTTAATTTTTTTAAAAAAAAAATCTAGTTCAATTGGCACATGGAAAAGATGCAAATTGAGTTTTTGAAGAATTTTTTTCCAATTCACAGAACAAATTCTTTAAAAAGACAAATCATGAATTTTTCTCAAAAAGAAAATGGAACATTTTATCGATGTCAGGAATGTTTTAAGAGTTTGTTAAACTCTTGCCCACATCATAGTTATGAATCTTGGCTAGTTATTGGTTTTTTCTATGAAAGCTTGACTCCTCAAATGCACCAATTCATTGAGATGATGTGTAATGGTGAATTTTTTAACACCAGATAAGGCCTTTACATCTTTTAATCTATTAGCTGCGAATGCCCAATCTTGGGATACTATTAGGCCTTTAGGAAATTCAAGCAAGACCAGGCCTTCCTCATCTACATTTAGTGTTGGGAAATACCAACTTAGGAAATAAGATGATTTGAGTGTAAGGGTAGCTACTTTGACTAGGAGGTAGAAGAATTAATGAAGTCACGTCTGTGGCACAAATAGAAAATGTTTGTGGAATTTGTGAGACCATTGGACACCCGACACATCAGTGTCTAACAATTCCTGCTTTCAAAGAGGTGTTACATGATCAAGCAAATGTTATGAACACTTTTAAAAAGCCTACTCCATCTACTCATTCTAAAACCTACAATTCATGATGGTAGGAATCATTCAAATTTTAATTGGAGGAATAATAATAATGTTGAAACTCTCCTACCTTCTCAAGGGCCTTCTAATTTTGTCCTTCATGTCCCTCCACCTTGGAAGATCCTTGAGGACACATTGTAACAACTAATGCAAGCATTACAAGAAAATAAACTTTCAGTGACTAAAAAATTAGTCGCGAAAGCCTTGTTTTTAGTCGTCGATTGTCAATGGCGATTAAAATTTTTAGTCACCCTAGTTAGTCGCTAAAGGCTTGTAGGCAAAAGTATTCGCGACTAAATTTATGTTGGTCGCTAATACTCTTCTCTTTGGCTACTAAAACGAACTTAGTAGCCAATTCACACATTTTGGCAACGAAAAGGTGTAGTTGCCGAAAATTCTCAAACAAAAATAAAAGTCTCTTTCAGTGATTAAAATATTTTGTATCTATTACATTTTAATCACCAATACGTACTACATTTAGTGACTAACTGTTTTACTCGTCGATTTCTGTCACATTTAGCCACCAAATTTTTACTCACCATTGTTTTTTACGACTAAACATTTTACTCGCCAAAAAAATTAATATTTTTGTCGCATTGTGTTTTGCGACTAAACATTTTAGTCGCCGAAGGATGCCATGTTTTTTTGTGACTAAAATATTTAGTCGGCAATTGTTTCTTCTTTCATCTTGATGTGTTTGGGCTACTAACTATTTGGTCGGCAAATGTCTTTTTTTTTTTTCTACTAATATTTAGTCACTAAAAACCTTTGCTTGCTTTTTTGACTACCAAATATTTAGTCGCCAAAAATTTCACTTCTTTTTTTGGCTAGTATACGTTTAGTCGCCAAAAAATTTATTTAGTTTCTTTTTTATTAATTTCTCGATCACCTATATTTATTCCATTATTAGTGCAACATTTACCTTGTATATTAAACAAAACAATATATACATATATACCAATTATATTATCAACCATTCCACAACCTGCACATATTTCACTTTCAACTATCCAAAAAAATCATATTTAACGTCAAATTCCAAATGTAATAGAAATTCTATACAAACCAAGTATAATCCAAACTAAAATAGTAATTCCATACAAAATTGAGGATTATACAACCATGTTCTCTGTACACAAAAAAGTAATATTCACAATATCATGCCAAAAGGTAATTTGTACCACGTCAAAATAGAATATCCACACTACTACAAAATTGGTTAAATGTCACAATTTTTAACTATGACCTTAAACTTTTGATCTTAGTTTTTTCTCACACAAAAGCTGTGATGGATGACCAAGGATTAGTACAAATATGTGAAACTGTCAAATTTATAGTACTGGTTTGTTGAAGTACCTCCTTTTTCCAGTCCAATTCTCAGTCCACATTTTCGGTTTCTTGGCAGAATTATTTAGGTGTGAATTGGTCACAATAAAATTCATTGCAAGTGTTGATCTACAAGAAAACAACATGTCTTAGTTGAAAAAAACATCTTGGTTAGTGTTTGAATTCGAAATATAATGCTTTGTAGTTGAAAAACTGCACAAATAAACTTAGAGAAGATCAAGGAACTCACTACAGGATTAGGTGCAACTGCTTGTTGGCACATCACCCATGGCACTCCTGTATCCGAAGATGTAGCCATGCTTGCTGCCCAATTAATATAAGTCTTGGCAACAAATCCATATGCTGAGTCAGTGTTCCCATATTCGTTTTCAATCTAGCACAAAAGTAAGACATTTCTCTCCTATTACAATCCTTACTCATCATAAAATAATTAAGATAAAGCTACACAGCACCCACAATTACACGATGGTGCATATATATATTTTTCTGATCAACAAAAGTAGACTTATTGATGACAGAAACCTTACAAGGAAGGAAAGAACAACAATAAAGGGAAGGCTAGTGTAGAGGTCATCAAAGTGCAACAGCCCAATCCCAATTAGGTTGGCATTGATAAGCACGCACAATCATGTGATAGCACCAGACAACTTTTGGTGAGGAACCAACAACAAAGGAACCAAAAAGACAGCCATAACAAAGACACCTACACTGATTCATAAGAGCAACAGCTTAAAGACAAAACTTGATCTGCCTAAGTTTTGAGACAATGTCTTGCATAGAGTAAGAAAGGCTTTGAAGGTTGGATTCAGCCCACAAAGAAACTTTCCATTTGGCAGCATCACTCAACTCTGTGAGATTGGGTTGGCATCCATTGAAGATTCGGTCATTCCTGCGCTTCCAAATAGACCAGAGCATAGCCAATGATACTAAATTCCAAAGCTTTAATAGAACTTTCTTGCATTTAGTACCCAACCACCAAAGCAACACATCAATAATTGAGGCAGGTGTTGCCTACTGAAAATCTCACCAAGGTAGCAGATTAGCCCGGGTCTTCCATATGCCACTGCATGTCAGAAAAATGTGATACAAGGATTCAGGTTCAGCTTTGCAAAAGAGGCATACATTGTTCAAGCTGCTACTAAGGACACCCAATCTTGGCAGAAAATCAGTGGTTTTAACTCTACCTTTCCATGCTAGCCAACCTAGAAATTGAACTCTAAGAGGTGCCACATTAGCCCCATAATAATTTTGGAATCAAAAGTTTAGGCCCATGATGTGCTTCCAACCATGATCTAACTGATGCAACAGTGAACTACCCAAATGAGGACCTCTGCCACCCAAGAGAATCAGGGTGGATTGCACTCAGACATGGTACCTCAGAAAGCATAAGATAGAGCCTATTGACCTCATCTTCCTTTCAAGGCCTTAAATGCCTCCTAAAGGACAGGTTCCAACCCCCTGAGAATTCCTTTCTTTGTAGAAAATAATCAAAGGATTTTTCCTTCTCAACAGACAAACTGAATAACCTAGGGAACTCATCTTTAAGTTTGGTATTCCTCAGCCATTTATCCAACCAAAAGTGTACTCTTTTGCCATCACCTACTATAATTTCTATGCTAGATAGAAAATAGTCAAATAGATTTAGATTAGCCTCAGCCATAGATAGAATTCCTTTCCACGCATTAGACATTTTCCCCAAGGGGTGAAGGTTTGGCAGCCAACCCCCACGAACTGCACCATACCTGCTATTAATAATCTGTTTCCATAATGTCTTATCTTCTACCCCATATCTCCACCACCATTTCAATAAAAGGCTGCTATTCATTTCCCTCAAATTCACAATACCTAATCCACCTTGATTCTTGCTGACTATGACAGATTTCCAATTAACTAGATACGCCTTTCTTTTTTGCTTAGAGTTCCCCCACTAAAAAACAACTCGCAATCTATCAATGGTTTTTGCCACACCCTCAGCAAGTTTGAATAAAGAGAGATAATAACATGGGAGGTTGGACAAAACAGATTTAATTAAGTTCACTCTACCAGCAAATAAGAGCAACTTTCTTTTCCGTAGGGCCGATTTTGACTTGATCTTGTCCACCACTAGTTACCAAGTCTTTCTTCTTCTAGTGTTAGCCCCAAGTGGCAGCCCTAAATATTTCAGATGTAACTTCTGGCACTGACAGTTGAGTATGGTTGCCAAATCCAGGGCAAGGCCATCATCAATTCCTACTCCACAAAACACACTGTTGTGAAAATTTATCTTCAAGCCTGATATTATCTCAAAGCGTCAAAGGATTCTTTTAATGGTCACTAGTTCTTCTCCCTTAGCTTCACATAGTACAATAGAATTAGCAAATTGAAGATGGGATTGTTTCAATTTAGATTGGCCCACTGAAGCACCCTTGATTAGCCCTAGGTTTTTAGCTCTTTCCAGCAGCAAGTTTAGGCATTCAGTTGCAATGTTGAAAAGGAAGGGGGAAGAGGATCTCCTTGCCTTAGCCCTCTTTTTGGTAAGAATTCATCAGTTGGAGATCCATTGACAAGAATAGAGATTTTAGCTGAGGTCACACACTCTTTCATCCAACTTATCCATAGATTACCGAAACCAAAGCTTGCTAACATGGACCACAGATAATTCCAATTTACTGAGTTAAATGCTTTTTCAAAATACAACTTAAGAATATTCCCCTTCTTTTTGTAATTCTTCCACCAATCCACCACCTCATTGGCCATCATGATTCCGTCAAAGATGTGTCTTCCACCTAGAAAGGCAGATTGGACTTCACTAATTTTACACAATGGTGCATGTATATGGACAATCCACATAAAACTAAGGAACTAACATGGGATAAGATAATGGGTTCGCCTTGGGATGCATAGAGTTTTTCTTTCTTCATCATGTCCACAATCTTGGTTGTTTAATCACTTCATTTCTGTCTAAAACAAAAAGAAGTCCAATGAGCATATTTAGGCCATTAATTTAAAATTTAACAGTAGGACAAAGTGGGAGGGAATACGTTGACTGACTAATTATCAGTTCGAAACTGAATTCCAGGTATGAAAAGCAACCAAAGAGGAAACCCACTGTTCAAAAACAAAGTCTAGAAGGTAAAGTTCACTAATACATTGTTGGTTTGTATAATATACAATAGATTGGAACAAAAATTTTATAAGCTTGTAGTAAATTAATGTATTGATATTATTGATTGATTGATTTTCAATGTGTTTACAAGAGCTCTCTTTTATAGAGAGAAATGGGATACAAAGGAGCCATAATGGAGCACTATACCATAATGGAGCACTAACTATATCACTAACTATATGATATATTAATATATGTAAATTAACAGCCCCCCTCAAACTCAAAGAGGATAGGTACTAACCAACTTGAGTTTGGAGAGAGTAACAAAATAGGAAAAAAATCTGACAAATAAAATAAAAGTGGATAGGAGACACTATATGGTCGTGTCAGATCGTTGTGGAAGACCGTATAGTTATGGCAGACCGATGTAGAAGACAGTTTATGGGGTCATGTCAGACCGTTGTAGAATACAGTTTACGGGGTCATGTCGGACCGATGTAGAATACAGTTTACGGAGTCTTGCTGGACCCATGTAGGAAACAGTTTACGGGGTCATGTTGGACCGTTGTAGAAGACACTATATGGTTGTGTCGAACCGTTGTAGCAGAGAATCGAAAGCAATGTCGGAACAGTTTACAGAGTCTTGTTGGACCCATATAGGAGCTAACCGGAATCAAAGTCGGGACAGTTTACAGAGTCTTGTCGGACCCATATAGAAGCTAACCGGAATGAAAGTCGGGACAGTTTACCGAGTCTTGTCGGACCCATATAGGAGCTAACCGGAATCAATGTCGGGACAGTTTACCGAGTCTTGTCGGACCCATATAGGAGCTAACCGGAATCAATGTCGGGACAGTTTACCGAGTCTTGTCGGACCCTCAAAAGGCGTACCCAATCTTATCAAAAAGCGCGCCATCAAAAGGCGTGCCATCAAAAGGCGTGCCATCAAAAAGCGTGCCATCAAAAGGCGTGCCATCAAAAGATGTGCCCGACAGCCATCAAAAGGCGCGCCGATTTGTCGTCTGGCGTTGAGAGGCGCGTAAGGCGCGTGTCTGCCTTGCCTATTTACACCAAGGCGAGGCTGCCACTTATGCATAACAAACCAGCTGAAAAAAACTCTTCGTTCTCTCTGTAACACTTCTGAGAGAGATACTCTGTAACACGCTGTTGCTCGGAAAATGGCTTCTTCTTCCAGCCCCGTTACCCAGAACATAGCCTCTTTGTCCCGTGGTCTCACTCTCTTTCCCGACCTCAACGAGGCCACAACCCAGAATATGGCCTTTGAACCTCAACCAAGCGCCCCTGGTTTTGCGCCGTTGAACTTTTCGATGCTGTCTGTGGAGCAAAGAATGGCTGCACAATCGGATATTGAGGCGAATTATTACACATTGAAGTCATGTGTTGAGACCATGACTGCGGTCTCAAACCTGTCGCACCGGCTTTAGAGTAGGACAAATGAGGTGCAGCAGTTAAACGCCCAACTGGCTCTGCTCCAGGGCATGTATAAGGATGCCCGAGCAGAGATATGTGTGCTGAAGGCAGAAAACAAGGAACTGAAGCGGAAGGCCACCGTGATGCTCAGATTTGGAGGTCCGCCATATGTAACAGTTGAGGAGCAACGGGAAGACAACGTGCTCGGTGGCGTGGGGAAACACGGAGGCAGCACTGGCAAGGGTCGCCCAAGACAAATGCAAGAAGAAGAGAACAGCTGAAGAGGCGAAGAAGTGAGGCCGGTTTTTTTTTTTTTTTTTTTTTTTTTTTTTTTTTTTTTTTTTTTGGTGTAAAATGGTGATCGGGGTTGATCCCCGAGATGAATAAAATAAGGTAAGGTTTGGTGTGCAAATCGATATGGTATGGAGGACACTGAGCAGAAAATTCAAGTGGAGTGAATGTTGATTTTATTTTATTTTATTGTATAAAATATATATATATATATATATATATTATGATTGATGGAATAATGATGATAATGGTGTAGGTGAGTGGAGGATGATGGGTTGGAAAGTGGTAGACAAATATGAATTAGAAAAAGAGGGAAGTGAAAGATATTATTTAGAAAAAAAGAGTGGGTGTAAAGTGAGAGAGAGAGAGAGTGGGGTGATGAATGGGTTGCTTTTGTAGAGAGAGAGAGACACCAATCTCGGCATCTAATAGGGCTCAACAGGCATGCGGAAGTTTGCTCCAGCGTACACTGCCAAAGAACCGAGCTCCTCCTCGATTCTCAAGAGCTGATTGTACTTCACAAGACGCTCCGATCTGCATGGAGTTCCTGTCTTTATTTGGCCCATTGCCAAACCCACAGAGAGATCAGCAATGAAAGTGTCTTCTGTCTCTCCACTGCAGTGGCTGGCCATTACACCCCAACCAGCATGTTTGGACATTTTTACGGCTTCAATGCTCTCAGTTACAGATCCAATTTGATTAACCTTCAAAAGAAGTGCATTGCAACTTTTCTCCTTGATTGCCTTCTCAACCCTCTTGGGATTGGTGACCAAGAGATCATCTCCAACCATCTGCACTTTTTCACCAATTTCACTTGTCATCATGGAGTAGTGCTCCCAGTCATCTTGGTCAAATGGATCTTCAATTGATACAATAGGGTAGTCAGTGACAAATGACTTGTAGAGATCTTTGAGTTGCTTCCCTGATATCTTTGAGAGCCATCATTTTTCTCTTCCTTGAAGTTCAGATCGTAGGTCTTGTCTGATCCATAAAATTCGGATGCAGCAACATCCATTCCAATAACAACTTTTCCTGTATAACCAGCTGTTGCAATGCCATTTATAAAAGCATTCAGGCCTTCCTTGTTCTCATGAATATTGGGAGCAAAGCCCCCTTCATCACAAAACATTTACTGCATCCTGACCATATTTCTTTTTAATCACAGCCTTCAAATGGTGATACACTTCCACACCTATTTTCATTGCCTCTTTGAAAGTGGAGGCTCCCACAGGAAGAATCATGAACTCCTGCATGGCAAGCTTATTTCCTGCATGTGATCCACCATTGATCACATTGAAAGCAGGAACTGGCAACACCAACTTTTTGTTTCCAGCAAGGTTGGCAATATGCTTGTAGTAACAGAACTTGGTGTTTGATGAATCACAGCGAGGACACCTGAGGGCTTGATGAATTTGGATTTGGCTTTGGTCTTGGATTGGTTTCTCCATAACCCTACTTGTTGAGGAAATCAAAATGTTCTCACCTATCTGATTCTTCAGCAAAGAGAGAGAAGAAAGAGATGGCATCATGGCAGTGGCTGAAGCTGCGGCCATGGACGCCGTGGCAAGGAGCCCTGATTTCTTCATGTTGGTTGGTAGCCGAGAATTATGATTCCAGAAATATAGGGAAGACCCAAGAAAATTTTCTCGGGAAAATATAGGGAAGATCCAAGAGCTTGATTTGCTGTGGAATTTGTGGCAGCGGTATGTGTAGAGGTCCGGCGGGCGGCCAAGGCGAGGTTGCCGCCCGCCGGTGAAGCGAAAATACTAGGTGCTAAACCCGCTCTGATACCATGTAGTAAATTAATGTATTGATATTATTGATTGATTGATTTTCAATGTGTTTACAAGAGCTCTCTTTTACAGAGAGAAATGGGATACAAAGGAGCCATAATGGAGCACTATACCATAATGGAGCACTAACTAGATCACTAACTATATGATATATTAATATATGTAAATTAACAAAGCTTTACCCATAGTTCCATTCAACACAAGCATAAGAACCAATCCTTAGATAAGCATATAAACCAGCTTCAGCAAGCAATTTAATAAATTTAAGGGGGACTTACGTATTGATCCTAATATGTGGATTTATTATTCAATAGTCCTATGATAATTAATGGCATTTTTATCAAACACTATTAAAAAAACATCTCTAATTGTTAATTTTCAACAATAGTTAGAAAATTTTGTTACAAAAAAATATCACTAATTATCAGTTTTAGTAACAGCTTAAAAAAATCGTCACAAAAAAAGTCGCTAATTTTCAACTTTCAGCAACAGTATGAAAAATTCATCACAGAAAAAATCACTAATAGTAAGTTTAAGTGACAATTTATAAAAACCGTGACCAAAAAAAAAAAAAAAAATTCACTAATTGTCAATTTTTAGTGACATACAAAAAATTGTCACAAAAAATTATTTTTAGTGAAAATTTTACTAGGAGTTATTTGCAATAAGACTTGATGAGAATTAAGTCAAACTATTAGGACCTATTGGTAGTTTATCCTAAATTTAACTAAATCTTTTTCTCCTTCAAAATCATACTGCATTGAATGCCAATAATTATAAGTAATAAATTAAAGCAATTCTTATTTGCTAATTCAAGTTTAATCAACACCATTTTAACAAGATTACTATGGATAATATAAACTCCTGAAAGAAAAGGACAACCAATGCACTCGGAGCTTACTAAAATTATTTTAATAGAAATAAATAAAAAATGCAAAAACAAGCAAATTAAGCTCAAACATATATATGAAACCTAAAGGTTTCTTAGAAATGCAATGATCACCACTGATGTTGTTATGTAAGCATTTCAAAACATCTCTCATTGAAATGATTTCTGAAAAATCTAAATCCCTAAGATATTAATTCGTGATTAAGTTTCAATTTTAAAAAATAAATAACAATAACAATCAAACAATCAAGACAAATTGGTACAATGATTTAACGTAAAAAAAATCATAATTAAAGTGCCTCCAATCGTGATTAAAAAATAAAAACCACAGGCCAAAGCCACAAAACAATCCAATAAGAAGATAAAAAGGAATTACACGTGTGTACAATCAATTACCTAGTGAATCCACACCCGAATTGAACCGATCCCGATGTGTCTCTTATACCACCGTCTTCACCTCGGAATTGTCTTGCCCAACGTTAAATCTACAACGCTGATGTCGAATCCACGACGACGAGCCACTCTGGAATCCACCAAAGCTTCAGGCCCAAGTTCCTCAGAATCCATCGAAGAATGCTTCTCTCTTTTGTGAATAAAAGAAAACAAACAAACCCCCTTGATGATATTAATATGAAGTTCACAGATCTATTGATCACTC
Organism: Camellia japonica; assembly: GCA_030407325.1. Taxonomy (NCBI): domain Eukaryota; kingdom Viridiplantae; phylum Streptophyta; class Magnoliopsida; order Ericales; family Theaceae; genus Camellia; species Camellia japonica. The sequence continues at coordinate 121,457,628 of JAPPVO010000007.1, forward strand.
TCAAATCATCAAGGAAACACTCATAAAAATACCCTCCAATATAGAAAACCTTGGTAGGACGTAGCCTTGCTCTCCCAGAATTTGGATGGCTTAAACCCTAAAAATAGCAAACTTCGCACTTTATAGTAAACTAAATCGCGAAGACCGATCAAGCGACCAATTCATCACTTGAGCGAACTCACTAAAACACGTGCCTATCGGTCGAGCCACGACTCCACCGCTCGAACACAAAACAAATTCTCTCAGAAGTTTAGTCTGCTTTGCCAAAATACTAGATGATGCCATTCACAGCTCGAGTGCACAAATGACCGCTTGAGCAGTCAAACAACTTGGGTTTCAGGGGTACTGCACTGGACCTGCCATGGGGCGTTGCCCCATGGACCCCTGCAAGCTGACCAGGTAGCTTGATCCCCGTACATAGTCAGCGAAGCGGCCAACAATGAAAGCCTCAACATCACAAACTCCTTTGTACAGGCACAATTTGGGTTGGATTCGCATCTAAACACTTACATCCTCACTGAAACATAAGAGCGAATAAAATTACAACTGAAAGGAGTTTTGTCAAACAAGATTGCCAATTACAAGGCACAATTTAGGTTGGATTCGCTTTTAAACACTCACATCCTCACTAAAACATAAGAGCAAATAAAATTACAATTGAAAGGAATTTTGTCAAACTGGATTGTCAATTACAAAAATCTAATAATTTTCTCATGAAAAAGGAAAGAAAAGATTGTTTTTAGTATCTAAAGATTGTACATTTGTTGCTCAAATTCTTTTTAGTTGGTATTTTTAGTCACCGAAGATGTATTTTTCTGTATTGAAGGACAGACGACTATAAATGTTCAAAGATCTCAAGCCATTAATGATATTAAGACCACTCTCATTAAATTAACCTTTTCATTGAGAATTCAAGAAAACGGTAGATTTCATACTCAACCTCTACCTAACCCACAAGGTCAATATGGTGTTAGTGATAATTCCCTTTTTAGTACTTAGCTTGAACATCTTAAATTAGTTGCTACTCTTCGTAGCGGAAAAATTATTGACAAAACCATTCCAATGAAGGCTCAAAAAGCCTAAGGATGTTTTAGAACCCGAGAGTAGTGATAAACCTAACAAGTCTGAGTCGAATGAAGAGGTGAGATGTCCTATTTTTGCTCATTTTCCTCAAAGGTTGCAATCACCATTTCAGAAGTTGAACCAAAATTCAGAAATTTTTGAAATCTTCAAACAAGTCAAAGTCAACATACCTTTCACTACAAGAATTTGCACTTTTAGCGACCACTTTTCGTGACCAATATAAAAATTGGTCGCTAAAAGTTACATTTTGGCTACCAAATATGAGTTAGTCGCGAATGATCATTGTTTTTGGCGACCAAATATGAGTTGGTCGCAGAAGGTCATATTTTGGCAACCTAAATTAAAGTTGGTCACAGAAAGTGGTATGGTTTTGGCGACCAACTACAAATTTGGTCGCGGAAGGTCACCTTTTGGCGACCAAAAATTAAGTTGGTCGCGGAAAATCAAAATAAGTTGATTGTGGAATTGGCGACCAAAAGATTGGTCAACAAAAACTTATTTTTAGCGACAAAAAATATTTTAGTCGCCGTATATTGAGTTTTGGCTACTAAAACAATTTAGTCGCTGAATGGAAAATAAAAAATTATTTTTTATCTTTTGGCGACCAAAGTTTTGGTTGCCAAAAACTTATTTTCAGCGACTAAAAATGTTTTAGTCGCTGTATATTGAGTTTTGGCTACTAAAACTATTTAGTCACCAAATGGAAAATAAAAAATTATTTTTTATCTTTTGGCGACCAAAATTTTGGTCGCCAAAAACTTATTTTCAGCGACTAAAAATATTTTAGTCGCCCTATATTAAGTTTTGGCTGCTAAAACTATTTAGTCACCGAATGGAAAATAAAAAATTATTTTTTATCTTTTGCGACCAAAATTTTGGTTTTTGGTGACCAAAAAAAATTAGTTGTCGTATATTTATTTTTTCCGTCCAAAAAAAAAGTTAGTCGCCAAATTAATACTTTTGGCGACTAATATTTTAGTCGCCGTTAATTAAGCTTTGGCTACAACAATATTTTAGTCGCCAATTATTAACATTTGCCAATTCTCTCTCACACACAGATGAAAAATTATTTAATTTAATTTTTAGTCGCCAAATAAAAAATAAAAATTTTATTTCTTTCTTTGGCGACCCAAAAATTTGATCGCCAAACATTTATTTTCAACGACTAAATTGTTTTGGTCGCCAAAAGAACTAAAATATTTGACATTTCAAATTTAGCGCTCCTATTTAATATCGGCGCCCTGTTTTGTTTACACCTCCTTTTGTTCTCTCTCTAATACACAGAGTCTGTGACCACCAAACCTCACCCAATCTCACCTCGACCTCGACCTCGACCCCTTCGTACTCCAATCACTATGCTACCCCAACACTCTCAAATCCTTCCAACAACTCTACAATCAGAACTGCTTCCTTCAAACCCCACACGATCCCAACTCCCACCTTTGCTTCTTCCTCGACAATTACTGCGACTTCGGCCTCAATTTCTTCTACCCTAATGGTGCGAAACTTCAAGTTCTAGCCCCCTAATCTTCCAAGTACTGTTTTTGTTTTTGTTTCGTTTTGTTTTTTTTTTTCTAGGGTTTCTGAACTTGATTTTCGATTTCTCTGTTTTACTGGCCGAATCAACCGAAGAACAACTCGAAGCTCTCTTCGATTACCACCGTGTTCAACCCTTCTGCCTCGACGGTCTGTCCTCTCTCTCTCTATATATATATATATATATTTGTATTGTGATTTGGACAGGGATGTCAGTTTTAACAAGTTAGTGGGAGAAATTCCAAATGACATAACTGGAAAAATTTGAAGTTTGTGTAGTATGATGCCCAAAATTTATGTTGCGTTTGGTTATTTTTTAAAGTACTTTGTTTTTTCTCCTATGGATCTAAAAGTTATTAAAGCAAGGCAAAGTGGTTTCTGGAGACAGAATTTGTACCACTGCAATCTGGTCACCTTTTGAGATTTGCCATTTGTAACACAACTTTTAGATTTCCTCTATTTTTCTTTCCATTATTAATCATCTTTTTGTTGTCAATATTTTCCCTCAAAACATAGAGAGAGTTAGAGGGATGAAGATTATGGATTGCATATTGTCAGTGTCACAGGATTCTGGCTTGATATTTTGCAAAGTTAATCCATTTCAATGTATATCTTTATTTACATAAATGCGTATTTATTTTCCTCTTCCTTTCCTTGCATTTAATTCAATCCCATTGCCTGCACTATAAATGGGGTAATTTGTACGCTTTAGGCGAGTGGACGAAGCGAAAATAGGATAGTTCTGCTCACATTGCATATTCTTTGTTTTTTTGATTGCTAATATATTTTAATGTCTTTTTGATCATATTATTTTTAATGTTGAGTACTACTTTTTACTTGAATGGAAGCATGTGCAGAAAGTCAATAGGCCCATCATGACTTGTGTGCCGTGACTACTCATTTTTGGCAGATCATGATCTGTTTATCACTGTTGTTTATTTATTTATTTCTTTGGATAAGCCACTGTTGTTTTAAAATGTATGAGAGACTGCAAATGGCAAATGTTGTAAATGGTAATGTATTATTTGCACAATTGCCTATTTTAAGCTAATAGGAGTCTAGTTTGTTCTCCAGCTAATCATTGAACTTGTTAACGGTCTCCAATATTTCAGGGTTCACATGGATTCATGACATCACATAAATGGCGTGACACAATTGGAGCTTTTATAAATGTTGAGGCATCTGGGACAGGAGGCCTAGGTAGGATTCTATCTGCAGCTTGCACTCCTTTGCTAATATTGTCAAATATTTATACCATGCTTGTGATATATATTTTGGGACTGCAAATGCTTGGGTAAGACCTTGTCCTTTTTGGAGGGTTATAGGGATTGATCAATAACGTCAAGCTCAATGCTTTAAAATAAATAAATGTGCTAGCTTATTTACAGTAACAGCAATAATGATAAAAATTCACTTGTTCAACATTGTTAATTGGCTGGTTTGATGTATGGTTACAATTGCTATTTTCTATTATTGTGAGGGGTTTTGGGTTTTGGGGTTTTGTGAGTGGATTTGGGCTTCTTATGTATATGTATATGTATATGTATATGTTTTTTTTTTGAAGTTACAAATCTTCCTAAATTAAGTGTCCCTGAAATTATTCAATTATATATTTTCCATTTATTTCTAATTAATTATATAGTTCTGACAATAACTTTACATGGCAAGGCCCTGATCAGCCTGCTTGTCAGGAGAACATGTAAGACTACTCTATTTTAGTTTCTTCCTTCCTCCTGCATACTTCCCATTTAAATGGCAATTTTCTTAAGTTCTGACAAATTTTCTTTATTTTTTCTTTTATTAGGAATCTATACATAAAGAGAATTCTTCCATGCATGAAAGATTTCAATTGTCCAAGATGTAAGTATGCTCTTTTTGGAAGTCGTTTGTCCAATGCCTAATTTTCTCCTTTGTAATGAACAAAATCTCGTCATACTGTGATGCATAGTTTTGGAACTGCCTTATTTTCAGAACATAGAAAATCCAAGCTCCAAGCTTTCAAAAACAAGATCTTCTGGGTGATCCCAGACCTGATAAATGATGAATTGTTACCGAAAAGAAGCGGATTCACTTAATCCATGTTTCTGATACTAATTTGAACTTCATTTTAACCTTTGCTATAGATTATAAAAATAATGCCGTGAATTTTTTAATCATGCTGGTGCTACTTTATATGCTCTCTAACTTTGACACAACCTTTTCTTTTATTTTATTCATTGATTCTGAGAATCATTTAGATTAAAAAATTCCAAATTAGAGATCTGAAATGTTATCAATAATACAACAGTCCAGTAGGAACTAAATACCATCATACCAGTTCATAAAGGATATTACACTTAATATGTAGCATTTTTATATTTGTTGAGCTGAAAGTGTTGCATCGCAAAATCAGGTTGAGGAGCTGAATAAATTCAGGAAACTAAAAAAATAAAAAATATATGAGATACCTTTCTATGTACACAAGAATCACTGAAAAATATTAATTATTGAGAGAGTTATGATCATTTTTCTAAAATGCAACAAGAACAGACCAGTACTGCTTGAACTTGTATTTTCACCCCCTTGATGTGATTTTTAGACTTTTCATCCTTCTGATAAAATATCCCTAACTCAAATACCTTTCCTATGGTTCTGGTCTCACTTAGTTGGACATCTTTTGATGCCTCTGTTCATTTTTTAACTCAGCGTACCTGTGCTGAAGTCTGCTGAACTCACTGTTTGAATATACCAGTTTTCTTCCAAAAATGAGTTCTCATCATAAAGTGATTTTTAGCTCTAGAGTTCTTCTTGAAATATCTTCCTAACTTATTGAACTATCTCCAGTAAAAATATTGTGATCATTCGACTTCATTTGGTATGAGCTCGTTGTTGGGATCGGGGATCCCGCCCAAGACCTTATAGAAACCATGCCAAGCAGAAAAATACACCCACACACAAGGAGACACAATATTTTACGTGGTTCGGCCTCAATGCCTACGTCCACGGGAGAGTCGCCGGTTTTCACTATACCAATATGGAGATTACAGAATATTACAGAGGAGAAAACTCACACTATTCTCACTCACCCATTCACCCGTCTCCCTCGCTCACACCGAGGGAGACGGTTTCTCACATCTCTCACTCTCTTTGGTATGCCTTGCTCTTTGGCTCTTTAACTCACATCTTCTTCAACCAAACTCTTCCTCTATTTATAGATATTGTTGACAAGAAGAAGAAGATAGCAGCTGGCTGTGAGTGGCTCAACCACCCCACTCCCTAGTGGGTTCAACCACCCCACTCTCTAGTGGGTTCACTAATGCTCCATTAACACTCCACTCTCTTTAGGTGCTCTATTAGAGTAGTGAGAGCTCCATTGTTGGCCACCATTACATGGGGTGATCCAACAAATCACCCCCTCAACCCATGTAAGGTGATCCACTGCACACATTGTTGCTATACTTGTTACGCCCCAAAAAACCAATAGAGTCTTCATCTCCTCACTGAGACGCTGCATCCCCTGAAGCTAGAGATAATACACCAGAGATACAAGAGGAGGAGGGAATCCTACATCCTCAACTCAACTCACACTACTCTCTGATTTGGAGAGAGCCTCCGCTCCCATCTCCCACACATCTCTTCCACGCTTCTGTCTCGGATGTCTTCACTTGCTATGCTTGAACTTGCGTAACCAAGATATCTGACACCCCCTGATTGGATGTCTGCACCCCCTGCTGGGATGCCCTTGACTGTCATGCATTACCTTGCAGGATGAACACTGGAGCAACTAGAAACTTCAGAGTTTGACACATCAACATCCTCAATTTTCCTTGCTCGGAGCTTATTTCTGAACTATCAGCCTTTGCCCTCTGCACTTCTGAACAACTTCCTAGCGTTTCCACATACGCTCGTTGTCTGTGCTGCAATCCCTGATGTTTGGTTCTATCTTACTTGTACGTCCGTACTGATGTTTGACAGTTAGCCCTTCTGCCAAGACAACTCCCACCGGTCTGTACAAGTTACCACTATGCACCCTGTGCATAGTGCTCGCACCCATGGCTTCTGGTCTCCCTGCGTCGAGCTCGCTTGAGAGATCCGCATCAACTCTATCCTCTGCTGCCATGGAAAGAAACCACCATAGAGAAATAAGACTTGTCACTCCTTGGTACGCACTCTTGCGTTTGTCTCAATTTCTCTGTCTGGAAGTTCCTGTGAACTTTCAACAACCCGCTGCTGCACACTCCTCTGGCGCCTCTGTACGATACTCTACCGTACCCTTACACTACTGCATGTCTGCATTTGTGCCCCTGTGCTTAGTATGCTCCTCTGCAACTATTGTTCTACACGTCCACATACCACCAGTACTTACTCGTATACAGTAGCTCCAACAGCTACAACATTTCCCTGAGCCTGAACTGGTTGCCAAATCATCTATCCGTCGATGAATGGTCTTCTCTTCTGATTGAACCAAACCCTCGATGACGTCAACAACCAGGAAAGTTCCCAGGAAAGACTGGTGGGGTCACACTCGGTCCCACTTAAGAACCAGTCTCCTTAGACACTGTCTTTTTGACAGAACTTTCCTAGACATTGTTGATCTTGAGATAATCATACCTGCAATCCTCTGATCGCCCCTGACCAATCCTGATCTCCCTCGATCTGCCATCAAGCCTGATCTCCTCTGGTCTTCAATGATCTATCTCGAGTTGTACTTGGTTGTTCAATCTGGTCAGAATTTGTCCATTCTAACCTCTTCAGTGAATCCGCAGCGTTCCACAATATCCGGCAACCTCCCTTCGAGTATTGAAGATGACAAACTCCCATGTTTTGACAATCTTTCCTAACCGTTCAGAATTTCACCATTCTGACCTCGAGGTTGCGTCCGGAACGGTTCGATTAGCTAGGACCAACCTTCGCTGCACTTCCGGGGACCTCACTGAAAAATATCCCCGAAAGCTGGGCCATACCACATTTTCTGAAAATTCTGGGCCAAATTGCAATTTTCAAAAGTTCAGGGAAAATTCTGTGTACCAACAGAATATTCTGTTCACTGCACCCAACGCCCGTCTGCCACTCTAATCTGCCTTCTTTTTGCAGAAACTCCGTCTCCAAAATCTGACCGTACGGATGTATCCGGAATACTCCAAATAGTCGAAAACCACTATTGGATCGCCAAAAACGGACTCCAAATGGCTTCGATCTAGCCAAAACATTTTGTACGCCTCAGATCTGCGGCTGCATCATAGCCGCGAAGCACTGGATCCTTCCCCTGCGGTTGTACCATTGCCGCGTCGCACTAGATCCCACCCTGCCTATGGTTGACCGGTCAACCACTGCTGACGTGGCAGATGACGTGGCGGCCACGTGACTGGCCCACGATGCCACGTGTCACTGACGTGGCACGCCACGTGGCGATGACGTGGCAAGATGACGTGGCAGACACGGGCCCACCTTGCTGCCGTGTCCTGCCACGTGCCTGCGCGTGCCTAGCGCGCGTGTGCTGCACGCGCTGCCCTTCCACTCGTCTTCCTCCTCTGCGCGCGCGTGTGGCGCGTGGCCGCGCGTGAGACGACGCGCCGGTTCATCCAACGGCGCGTGGGTGCGTGCCTGCGAGTGGGCCTCACGCGCCACCTTCTAGGGGCGCGTGAGGCGCGTCTATGCTCCGATTGGGCTCTGCTTTGCATTTCTGGACTCCTCTCGTCGAGCCCTTGCTCCTGGTATGCTCAAAACTCGATTTCGAGCAATTCGATTTTTGGGCAGATTCGGATTTTGCACTGTTTTGGTTCCGAAACGCCACCGACGAGGCTCTGATACCACTTGTTGGGATCGGGGATCCCGCCCAAGACCTTATAGAAACCATGCCAAGCAGAAAAACACACCCACACACAAGGAGACACAATATTTTACGTGGTTCGGCCTCAATGCCTACGTCCACGGGAGAGTAGCCGGTTTTCACTATACCAATATGGAGATTACAGAATATTACAGAGGAGAAAACTCACACTATTCTCACTCACCCATTCACCCGTCTCCCTCGCTCACACCGAGGGAGACGGTTTCTCACATCTCTCACTCTCTTTGGTATGCCTTGCTCTTTGGCTCTTTAACTCACATCTTCTTCAACCAAACTCTTCCTCTATTTATAGATATTGTTGACAAGAAGAAGAAGATAGCAGCTGGCTGTGAGTGGCTCAACCACCCCACTCCCTAGTGGGTTCAACCACCCCACTCTCTAGTGGGTTCACTAATGCTCCATTAACACTCCACTCTCTTTAGGTGCTCTATTAGAGTAGTGGGAGCTCCATTGTTGGCCACAATTACATGGGGTGATCCAACACTCGTATTTTGGGAATAACTTTATTTTGGGAAGTCCATTTTTAGCACAATTTGTTTTGGTGCATTTCTATTGTTTCCTAGTTTGGGAATAACTTTATTTTGGGAAGTCCATTTTTAGTGTCGTTTGTTTTGTTGCATTTCTATTGTTTCCTAGTATGCAGATTTGGGCTTAACTAGATGATCTTTTTTCTTGTTCGTTATGTTCTGTCTTTTATTGGAAAGAAACTATTTCCTCTACTGGTTCTGTTACTAAATTGGAAATGAATAGCATGTAATTTATAGTGCAGGGTTTGGATTAAGACCTCTTAATCTTGCTACCTTAACAATTCATTTCTGTCTAATGCGTGGTATATTGCTCTATGGGTTTTTAAAAAAGTCGAAGGAATTCAAATTATGATCAGGATTAAGTTTTTTATTTATCTGTTTTTATGATGAAGTTTTTAGTATCGCTACTTTGAGCTTTCGTATTTTTGTAGTTGACAGCTACTTATCATTTCTTTTGACAGGAGCACTATGTCATTGATATGCTTTGGGCGGTTCTCAATAATTTTTCCATGGAAAATTAGATGAAATTTTTGAAGTAAGTTTATCATCTATAATTTATTTCCTAAACTCTCTGATGTGTGGGTTATATGGGGGTGTTTGGGAAGAGCTTTTTTTAAGCTTTATTGTCTTTTCTAGTTGTAATTTCATTACATTGGTTGTTCTTATCTATTTCAATTACTTGACTGGTTGGGTGGTTGAATACCAAGATAATCTGGTAAGCCTTGGTAAGTTTAGCTTTACAAGTTTTACTTAAATTATATACTTTATTCAATTCTTGACATTCTTTCTTTTTCTTTGGTACAGATGGATGAACTCATTCACGAAGCTAAATTGTACAGGACTAATTGGCGCTATAAGCATTTTTGGAAGTGTTATATATTTTTGGATAGATGTGTATGGAAAATATTTCGATAGACTAGTAGTTATATTTTTAGATAGGTGTATATGAAAAATATTTGGATAGACTAGTTATATTTTTTGGTAGATGCGCATGAATAAAAATTTAAATTGGAGGAATATGTACTTTAGAATTACTTGTGGATAGAAATTTATAATAGTTGTTGACTTTTATTAAACAGGTTCAGGATTGGATGATTTATGTATTTCGTTGAATGTTCATGATTCAGGTACTGTGTTGGTATGAATAATTCTTTTTAATTATAGATTATATTGAATGGATTGGATGGAATATTTGTTTTTAATTACAGGTTTATTTTGTTAGATGTTGGCGACCAAATTGTGGTTTTGCCGACCACAATGTTGATAGGCAAAATGGTACATTTGGCGACTAAATAATTAGTCGGTAAACTTTTGACAACCAAAGAGTTTGGTCGTGAATAGGTCGATTGCCGACTAAACTTTTAGTCGTGCAAACATTACTTTTGGAGACTAACATGTTTGGTCGTGGAATGTGACTTTTGGCGATTAACATGTTTGGTCGAGAAATGTGACAATCGACGACTAACATGTTTGGTCGGGAATATGTCACTTTTCGCGACTAAAGTGTTTTAGCGACTAAATGGATTAGTCGCAGTAATGATATATTTAGCGACTAAAAATTTAGTCGGCAAATCTAACTTTTTCCCGACTAACAACAGTTTTGGTTGCTAATTACTTTTGCCGACCCTCAATTGGCGACCAAAGTGGTGACTAAAAAAATTGGTCGCGAATAACTTTTGCCGACTAAAAATGGACTTTTGCTGATTAAATTTTTAGTCGGCAAAAGTGCGATTTCCTATAGTGTTTGTTAGATGCAATATAAACAAATCTCGTGATATGCAAAATTACAGTCAAGCGAAAGCTTAATGTACAGAAGAAAGCTTTTTTGACAGAACAAGTGTGATATTATTCAGCAAAATTCTCCATTAAAATATAAGGATCCGGGATGTCCCACAATTTCATGTGTGATTGGGAATCATAGGATAAAGCGAGCACTGCTCAACCTTGGGGCTAATGTGAATCTTTTGCCTTGCTTGGTTTATGAACAATTAGGTCTAAGTGAGCTTAAACCAACTTCAATAACACTTCAGCTAGCTGACCATTCTATGAGAAAACCGAGGGGTATAGTAGAGGATGTGTTGGTCCAAATTGACAAATTTTATTTTCCTGTTGATTTTATAATCTTAGACACACAACCTGTAGTATTTTTAAGCACTCAAATTCCAGTCATTTTAGGTTGCCTATTTCTTGCAACGTCTAATACTTTGATTAATTGTAGGAGTGGTGTTATGAAATTATCTTTTGGTAATATGACTGGAATTAAATAATTTTTATATTTTGAATTCAAATAGGGATTTTGAGGATACTCATGAGGTGAACTTGATTAACACTCTTGTGCAGGACCAGTTTTTGCTCCCTTCTTCTATTAATCCTCTTGAAGCATGTTTAGCTCATTTTAATGATTTTGATGAGAATTATATGCTTACTTTTGTTAATGCTTTGTTAGAGTTTGTTCCACTTATGGACATATATCTGTTACTTCATCAAACAGAGATAGACAAAGGGTTATATTGTGACATGAAAGCAACGTCAGGGTTTTAATTGTTAAAATTAAAACTCTTGAGTTTAAATTGAAAAACACAAGAAACATTGGGATTTAATGCTGGTGAAGTGCCCTTTGAGATGTGGGCAAATTTTAAGGGAGCATTAATATAATAAATCTTATTTCCATTATTTATGGACCATTTTATCCCATAAATATTTTTATATGTTTTCAAGTCCTATTTCACATTAAAATATCTCAAATGAAATGTACCCACATTTGGAAACGTAATAAACATTATAATGATGTCCCATTATCACATTTTAAGAATGACACATTTGTCAAAAGTTTAATAATGCTCAAATATATCATTGTCACATTTTGAAAAGAATGACACAAAAAAAAAATAATAATAATAATAATAATAAAAAAATACTAGATACATTAAAATGATGTCCTAATGTCACATTTTAAAAATGATACATTTGAAAAAAGTTTAATAAGACAATAGTGCACAAATGTCTCATTGTCACAATGACACATTTTACAAAAATTTAATAAGAAAATAGTGTACACATAGAATAATATCACATTGTTACATTAAGAATGATATATTTGGAAAAAGTTTAATAAGAAAATAGTGCACAAATATCTCATTGTCACATTAAAGAAGAATGACACATTTGAGAAAAATTTAATAAGATGATAGTGTACACATTAGAATAATGTCACATTCTAATAATGACATATTTGACAAAAATTTAATAAGACAATAGTACACAAATGAAACCTATTCACATTTGGAATCTCCAAAAAATATAATGAAAGGACCTCAAGCTACCTTTTCAAATTCAATGAGACTTAATAGTTTACAAGAAAATTCTTGAGATTTTTTGGTACATACTTTTCTGGGATGGGACTTCCAAGTAAAATTTCCAAATTTTAAGTGGTTGATGGTTTCTCCCTTTTGTTTGAACTAATCATTTTTGTATTCTTAAATCGTTTTTGTTTGAACTAAGTGGTTGATGGTTACTTTTTAAAAATTTTTGTGTTGAACAATGAAAGCTTCCAATATGGATGACAGCTTTTCCAACTTTCTTTTAATTGCGTTCATTTACCGTCTTATTCTATCTAATGTAGTCTTTGACACTTGAAAATTCTTACTTTCCTTTTTTGGTATTAACACTGGGTTATGTGTAGCATCCTTAATGCTTTAATGAAACCTCTCCTTTTTGCTCATACATCTTATCAGGTTTTGATACATAGGTTGTTTGATGTAATATCTAAAGGATCATAAGTACACGTATATGCTTATTTTATCTTTGCTGATGCTTTAATGTAATCTCATGGTTCATTTTAAATTTGCTCCAATATTGGGTTGGGCTGATGAATATGATGGTGGTGTTGCAAACTAATTTGTACTGCATTGAATGGATTTTGAGTTAGGTGTTAGCTTTCTTGTGTTGTCAATTTCGCGAACAAACACATTTAAGTTGTATTATTGTTTTTGGTTGTTTTGTGTCCTATGTATGGGATCCTTGTTTATCTTGTCAATCTACATGGACCGCTCGAGCAAAGGAGCTTGAACTCGAGAACGAGCGAAGAAGTTTGTCTTCCAGTATTTTAGTCTTTGCTTTGAGATATTGGGAGGTTTCTTTTACCACTGAAGCGATAGCTTTAGCGCTCGAGCGAATTGACAGGTGTGTTGTTTGTTCCACTGCCTCTGCCTCTTAGACACACTGCTCGAACAGTCTTTCCTTTACTTGAGTGGTATTCACAACACTGTTTTGTTTAAATCTACCTCAATTGCATATTTTAAGGTTACGGCTTCCAGATCTGAGACTTGAAAACTTTTGTATATTCTTATGGAGAGCTTTGCTATTGTTTCCCTTGATTTTGTGAGTTTGTTGCCTCACATGGTTTAAATTGCACATATCAATGGGCTTGTTATGATTCAACTTTTCTAGAGCATTCATCGGTGGATTCCGAAGGGTTTGAGCTTGGAGGCTTTGAAGGTATTTGAAGTAGCTCATCTTCGTGGATTCGACTTGGATATTATGGATTCAACACTGGGCTAATCAATTCTAAGACGAAGATGGTGGTGGAAGAGACACAAGGAGTGGAAGTCAATTCTTGAGTGAGCATTGGGTCGTGGCGTGTACTCTTGTGTAATTTCATTATCTTCATAGTGGATTGTTTAGTGGCTTTTAGTTCATGATTTTTTCTGTCACAATTAGAAGTGTTCCAATTTTAGTTTTTCCACGTTAAATCTTTTGTATTGATTTATCAATTGTGAGACAACAAGCTCAATCACTTTCGTTTGTGCTGATTTAGATTATTTGTTTTGTGTGTTTTTGGGATTTGTAGTAATTGAATATATTTCGAATCATGAATCACATAACTTAGGGTTTTTCATTAGGCATGTTGTATCCGTTATTTTTTTTTATCTAATCATTTGTGATTATTTAACATTTAAGGGTTAAAAGTCTTGAGTGCTAATATGTACACTAACTATTATAATGTAAACATAGTTTTTTTCATTGATAGTGTAATTCTAATTTGGGAATTTAGCATTCAATTATGTGAAATAAATTAAAATTTTCTTTCAGTGAAGGATGGTTCAAAAGATTATTTTTACTTAGAGTGTCTTTAAGAACGGGTCATTCACTAGTCTATATAAGAAGGGAGGGCTAGTTTTGGTCCAGAAGGCCTCCCTAACTTTGCTTTGTTTGTTTTGACAAAAAATATATTTTAATGTAAAAAATTACAATTTTTTTTTCATAAAATGTTTTCCATAAAAAATGTTTTCCTACGTTCAATTGCGTTTTTCGAACTAATGTACTATTACTTGCATTAGTGGTGATAGTAGCGACAGTAGAGGGAAGGAGGTGGAGGTGTTGGTGGTGGTAGTGGCGGTAGTGGTATGGTGATGGTTGTGGTGGTGTGGTGGTAGAGGTGATAGTAGTGGTGGTAATGCGGTAGCATTGGTGAAACTTTAGTTTGAAAAATATTTTTCACCTTTCAAAAGTAGAAAATATTTTTCGTCCAAATAGGCTTGTTTTTGTTGACCATGGAAATGTTATTTTTATTTTCTGTTGTAACAAACACCAATAAACACAAAAAATATGTTTTAGAAAATATTTTTTGCCCAAACAAACGAAGCATTAGCTCTGTTTTTTACTTTATATATATATATATATATATATATATATATATTTGTTCCAAAAGGCCACCCTAGCTTTCACAAGTTCAACCACTTTAGAGCCGTAGAAAGAAGAGTTGTTAAAATTCTCATTGCACTTGTATAAATCATTGACAGAGAAAATACTTGAACTGTGTGTTTCTCTTGATTGTTCCTGTATCCAAGATGATGGACTGCCCACAAACCATTACAAATTAGAAATTAACTTAAGATCTATCCAGGTTAATCATAGAGGGAGAGACATCTTCCATCTATGCTTGGGAGTCCACAAACTAGGTAGCCATTGGAGCTAAACAATGAGCAACAAAGTTTCCTTCCCTATCCGCATGATAAACCAAGATACTCCTAATTACTCAACAGCTAGAAATAGCCAACTAATATTTTTACTAAAATCAATTTGGTATTTTGAAATACATAATTATAAACTACACTGCCCAGTTAAACTTTCATTACAGACAACTACCACCAAAATAAAAGAACTTACATACTCATTTAAATGTCAAATTAGTAAAAGTATGTGCACACAATTTTCACATACACTGTCTTTACAACGTACGTATCTATACTATTATATTACCTAAAGAAGACACATAAGGATCTATTACATAATCTACTATCTAGTGGGACAGTACTAAATTATCTGTTCTTTTGAACACACAAATTGGTTCACATCTTCTGGATATGATAATCTAGATAGGATAGGTTGTGATCCAGTAGGAAGACTTGAACTACGCATGACTTTGGCATAACCATTCATGCCCCAACTTGTACCCCAAGAATTTTGAATCCAGAAATTCTTTCCCGTGTCCTTATCTGTACCATATCCCATTAGCAATACGGAATGACCTAAAGGTTTGGTAAGAATCTCATTGGGTTCTTCGTATATACCCTACAATATGAATAATAACTCATAAAAAATAAAAATAATGCAACTATTAAATAAAATAAAGCATAATCATTTTTATTTTATTTTATTTGGGTACAAACCTTCTTGTATTTTTGCAACTTTGCAGTGAAACGAATAGCTGCACCTAGAGGATGTTTCTTCAGAACTTCAATTATACCATCCTCATCTTCTTTGTCTATGTTCTTGAAGCTTTGAATTCTCAAAGCAGGCTTTTATAACAAAAAAATAAGTAAATAAAATAATACAAAATCAAATCAACTAAGCAAAATAGCAATTTTGATTTCATAAAATAAAAATAAAATTATTTATATGTTTACCGAATCCTTGTCTTTATTGACACAAGGGTGTTTTTGGGCTTGGAAAGGGCAATCGATCTCGCTTCTTATACCATATTGTATGGCATACCGAAAACCTTCATTAATTGAGCATGAATAACACGCTTCATAATCTTTCTTCACACAATTGATCAATTCTTGTGGAGCTAATTGAAATAGCTCCCTAGGTTGATTCTTAATGTTATACAATGCCTCAATAGCCGCACATGAAACAATGGCCCAACAACAATCTGGTAGAAAAAAGAGGGGGGTAAAAAAAAAAAGCATATGCATATGAAGAAAAAAATGTAGTTTAAAATTAATATAAAAAGTACTAAGATTTAATGATCTTACGACAATGGTGTTGATCTCTGACTTCATTAAGTAAACCCTTTTCCATCCAATTAATAGTCGGCATGTTATCAAAAGAGTTAGCCTGCACAAAAAAAAAATCAAATCTAAATTAAATAATTATGGCATATACTTTACATAATCAATTTGTGTACAACTTTAACAAATAGTACTTTATACAAGATTCAAACTTAAAAGCACCCACTACTACTATGTTTATGCCAAATCTTTACAATTCATCATTCTATAGTAACTTTATCCAAACTAGGCCTAACTATAAGTTAATATATCCAAACTAGGCCTAACTATAAGTTAATATATAGCATACAACTTACTAATCATGTAAGGAATATTCAGGACATTTATGTTTTAATAAACCTTTTGCAGTGCACTACAATTTTGTAAGGAATAGCCATTTTGCTTGCTCTCCTCTAGTCTATTTAGAGATAAGTGTGTCTTCAATGGTGTGCAGCCCAACTCGGCAGACTTGGGTGAAATTGCCAAGGTTAGAATTGCACTCTGGGTGAAATATAACACTGCTGGATTGGCTTTCTCAATCCATGTTTTCGTCCCTAATTTGAGTCAAATTTGGTTTTGCCTCCACGGTGGCAGGTGATCCTAGGTGTTTTTAGCTTGATTGTTCTTCTGTTATTGGGGTGGTCAGGGTACTGCGCCTATATATGGTTGTTCTATTTGAGTTGGAAACTCTTGAACTCTTTTTCTTGGCATCGAGTTGCACGCGATTGGTCTACCACATGGTGCCAATCTAATTGGGATATGGTGTTTAGACAATGATGCAGTATCCCCCGTGCTCTTGTTCTGTTTTCTTTTGTTTCTTGTTCTCCTTTTGATTTTGTTTTAATAAAAATCTTCCTTTTGCTTTGCTGTTCAAAAAAAAAAATGTATAGTTTTTTAGTACATCAATTTTTTAACATATATGTTTAACTTCAGATTTTGGATGGTTAACATGATGCATGTGACATTAATTTTCATTATTTGAAATATATACAAAATATAAACTATTTAGGTATGAAACATATACCTAAGAACAATTCTTAAGAATATTGTTAAATTATTCAAATAATAATTTTAAACTTTACATCTAAACAACATAGCGAAACTTAAATATAGATGTAAACATCATTTCTTGAGTTAGATTGGGTTACCAAATTAATAATTTAAAGTTAAATCAACATAAATTGATACTCTAATTTTCTCAAGAACTAAATCAACTTGCTCAAGAATCAGAGCATACCAAACCAAAAATCCCAAGGATGAATAGCAAAACTACAAAGATTTGAGTTTGGGAGCAAACCTATGATGCTTGTGATATCAACTTCTTGCCTTTATCCTTAGAAGTCTTCTTCCTTGCTTCCATCTTGCAAATTTAAGACAACATAATTCTATCCTTTAAATCTTGACTAAAAAAAATTGAACTTGGAATTTCTTTTCTGATGGATTATACAAACACTAATAGGGGAAGATGTTAAACATATGCATGTAAAGCTTGAAATGTTGTTTCAAGACAAAGCAAAACACTAATGTAGCATAATGAGGAGACAAAGTGAGCGGCATAAAGAAATATGCAAAGTAGGGGGGGGGGGAGATTATTGAAACATAGCAAAATATATGTTTTAACTAGCATAAAAGGATAAAGCTATTTAGAAAATAAAAAGGGGCCCAAAGCTAGTTATAGGCTAATTTTTTTTTTATTAAAAATAAAATTTAAACATGAAAATCCTAAATTTTTCATTATTAAAAGAACATAATTATATGCCTATATATGTTTTAACACAAACATATTTTCACTCTTTTCCTTAGGTTCAATTAGTATAATGGTTGAGCTATGGGATTTCAAGACACAAACATAGTATCAAAACAATAAAAACCTTCAAATACACACACACAAAAGAAAAGAAAAGAAAAGAAAAAAATTATTGAAAAAAAATCCATCCAAATTATTTTAATGTGGACCATATTTTGCACTCTTTTCTTTAGATGAATTAGTAATTTTATGAATCACTAAAAAAAGGAGGTCAAGCATAACCTGTCAAGAAATAATAGGAGTTTCAAAACAACAAAGACTGAAAAAAATAAAAAAATAAAGTATCTTAGGAAAACTCCAATATTAAATTGTTTAATTGGATCATATTTTTATTCTTTTTCATTTGGACCAGTCAATAATTTTTTTACTAGTCATCCAAAGAATGTAGAAGGCCAAAGTTAAAACATAAAAAAACAAGTTTCAAAATATCAAACATCAATAAAAATTTAAATAAATAAAAAAATAAAAAATAAAAACAGAGTTATTCTCATACAAAAGATTTATGAATCATATTTTGAGAATGATGTAGGACAACTTAAAAAATTTGGCCTAAGGCTACTGACATTTATAAATAGGTTTTGTATTTTTTTTAAATAGGTGAATACTCAAATCGAGATACATCAGCTTGCACCTCATTAAGATTAGGAGGTTAAGAATTTATGTCTTAAGCACATGAAAGACTCTTTTTTTATGTCCCATGTTCAAATAAAAGTGTCTTCTACAAAAGGTAGCCTATTTCCAATGAGAAATTGGCTATGAATAAATATTTCATGCCCTTCATTTTGTACTTCTAAAATAACCCACCTACTTTTGTGCATCTAATTCATATATATCACGGAAAAGAAAGTAGAAACAGAGGCATTCTTCATATGGGACACTAGTGCTAAATTTGAATCTTAGGTTTATAAAGAAGAAAATATATTAGACATAAATTACTAATACATTTTTTTAAGGGTAGTTGAATAATTTTTTTTTTTTTTGGGTGACAAATTTCAACTCATTTTTCTTGGTACCTTCTTAATCAAAAAATAATAATAAATTTCACATCTTTCCCATCATTCTCTTATCCTAAATTTCCCTTTTCAACTTCTCTCACTCTAAATATCAAGATCTAAATAAGGACGGATAGGAAAATTCTTGAGATTCAAATCCCCCAACATCTAATAGTTGGCAATCCTATAATCGAGTTTAAATAAATGAAAATGAGATAAACAACCTTAAAATCAAGGTAACAAATAGTTTTCAAACCCTGAATGTAATTGATGTTTCATCAATGAGTCTTTTTTTTTTTTTAACAGCAAAAAACAAACTTCATTGATGATGATAACCATATATACATATGACATTACATCAAAGAAGGATGAGGAAATGCAAAAAGTGTCAAAGCATAACCACACGATCTCAACTAGGTTAGCACCGCAAGGAATGCCCAATCAGCATACCTCAAGGTTGATGAGAAAACAACCCCCCCTCCCCCCCACACACACACACAAATCGAACAGTCCAACAAGAACATGATGGCAACAGGAAGAACAATCAGGAACGCCCCTGCAACTGAAGACACCCCAAGGAAGAAACATTTGCTCAGCCAACACCCCTACTGAATAGACACTACACATAATGGACATGAATAGACAAAAATTTTCAAGATTTATTAGTAGGACTTAACTCTTAAAATTCCTATCCTTCTATTTATTTCTGTATCCAACTTGTGTGTCCTAACATTGTTGATATTTTTGTATGCAAGATCAATAATTAATGCAATAGGAACAAACAGTGAAGATTTGTCACTAAATGAAAATAGAACTAAGCTTCGACTAAACTTTCAAGATTTGCCAGCACAAGTTTTATTTCAAAAAAATAAAATAAAATAAAATAAAATCATTAAAAAATCCAATCTCAAACTCCTACTAAAGTACCTAATCCCTAATCCATTCTCTCTTCCATTGTCTTCCCTTGGGTTTTCTCTTTTTTTAACTGTTTTCTTGTTTCCCTCTAGAAATTTCTTCTCCTTCTATTTTTCAAATTTCCTCCTTCAAAGTCGTGTTGTTGATTCTAATTATTGAGATACAAGTTGAGGCTTTACAATGGGAAGAGTCATCACATTCATTCTTTGCATGCATGAAAATGTTATTACAAATTAGGTCTTGTGGTTTTGTCTCTTTTTTATTTGACAATAGTTGACTTGAGTTGAGGCTCATCTCTAAGGGTGACTCTATTATTGTTTTTGTTGTCTTTTAGTGCAAAAAAGTAACTGGGAGGGAACTCTAACATCTCTTTCTCAACTTACATTTTTTGAATAGCAAAAAGCTTTATTAAAATAGAGAGAAAAAGTACCAGAAAACACAACAAACCAAGATAAAGGGACAATATTGTGCAACCCAAATCAAACCAAACAAGGCAATAACAAGGGAGAAAAAGAAAAAAAAAAAAAAACACACATGGGCAGGGGAATGAGAATTGGAAAGGTTCCAACTCAGAGCCACCACCCATCAACCAAGAGGCAACTCTGTATCAACAATGTTCCTCAACTCTCTTAATGATGGGAATGGAAACAAATTCACATTTCATTTGGGCAAAGATTTTGCAACTTCTCTCAATCCGTGTATGATAATTTGATGTTTCTCCCTTTTTTGCCTTTTTTTAAGTTGTGGAAAGTGTCTGCTAGATCTATGGCTTTCATGAGTTAAATTTTGTTTGTACTGATGAACCTCTTTGTATACAAACAGAAACATTACACAAAATAACATAACACATTTGTATCTCATTATTTTAAAACTAAAACAACCATCCAACTATCATATTATTTCAAATGTGTCAAGGCATCAGTATTTTTTCTCTATAAAATATCATTTTCCTTGATGTGGGGATATATTTTCAGAGTACCAACACGTGGCAAGGTGACGCCGACGTGTCAGCTGAGGTGCCACGTGTCCTGGTCGTGACGCCGAGGTGATCTCGGCAAGGCCGAGGTTATCTCCGAAGATATCGGAATCCGAGATCTGTGGATAAGGGACAAGAGTCCTAGAATGAAAAGGGAACTCAACCTGGATGAGGGACAAGAGTCCTAGATTGGGAGAAGACTTCAGTTTGGGTAAAGATAAAACTCTTAGAGAGTTTATCCTAATCCCATTGGGAGTCCCAGATTAGCAGTAATCCTGAGTCCATTGGAGTTAGGCTCCCAATGGGACTATGATTGAGTTGGCTATAAATAAGAGGCACCCCCATGGGTCTAAGGTATGCTTTTATACTCAAGCTAGTGAGTTGAATACTTGATTATCTTTGAGAGATATACTAACTTGATCGTCGGAGTGCCCCCGGGTGGAAGAACCACCGCCGGAGCCTTTTCTTTCTGTGCAGGATAGCAGGGTGCCATCTATTCTGCCTGTGTTCTACAGCTGAATCACTAAGAAGGGCAGTGTGATCAGAAAATCACTCACACAATTTGGCGCCGTCTGTGGGAAAGAAAGAAGAATAGATGGCCAATGAAAGAAAAAAGAATAGATGGCCAATGACAGACAAAATGATCAGACTGGAGAGAACGCTCCTGCTGGGAATAAGAGACCTATCAACCTCGACGTTGAAGGAGACAACCGCAACACAGAAACTCGTGACCAGGGTCACGGAGTGAAAGACGCCGGCCAAGAAGGTGACGCACCAAAGACAACAGATCGAAGCGGATACTACAACGAAGATGACCTCCAGGTATGGAAAGATAGATACCTGCGGAGGAACGAAGACCTTTCCAGAAGGGATGCAAAGGCAGGGGGCATGAGCGCTCCCAAGGAGATGACATTCAAGTATAGAAGAGCTCAGCCTGAGTGAGCAGATCCCGGATTCTAGATCCTGGACCCTAGAAGACATGATCTCGGCCTAGATGAATAGGCCCAAGAAGACGAGAGCTCAGTTTAAGTGAGCAGATCCTGGATTCCAGATCCTGGACCCTAGAAGACATGATCTCGGCCTAGAAGAGTAGGTCCGAGAAAAGAAGAGCTCAACCCGAGTGAGCAGATCTAAGAAGATAAGATCTCGGCACTTAAGTCCGAGAGGAGAAGAGCACAGCAAGCAGATCTAAGATCCCAGAGGATAAAAAGGAAACACACAAGATCAGACTAAAGTTGGCCGGGTTGAAAACTCCGGCTTGAATCCAAAGAAGATGCTTAACCGAAGTTAAGCCGAGAAGATGTTTAACCGGAGTTAAACCAAGATGATGCTTGACCGAAGTTAAGCCGAGAAGATGTTTAACCGAAGTTAAACCAAGATGATGCTTAACCGAAGTTAAGCCGAGTGTAGACACCCCATTTTTGACCGACCTTAAGACTCAGACGTCACCGATTGGGCGCTCGGTGATGTTGCATATTGTGCTCGTTCAGAAGTCTCAGAGTCGCGGCCGTGAGCCCTGCTTCCGGACTTCCGAACCCTCTTCTGTACCTTGCCTCGGTTTGCGAACCAGACTCGGTTTTCTCTGTTTCTTTTCCTGAGGGGAGGGAGAGGTCCCGTAGACCATCTCTCAGTGGCCGTGGGCTACATTTCGTGGCCGTAGGCCATTTTGCCCATTTCGGAGCCCGGTTCCCTGTTTTCGGAGCCGTCAGGCCGTGTGCCTCGGTTCGGGACCGCCTAACCATCTCCGACTGCTCCGGTTTTTGGCATGCATCTTATTTACTCCCTTTCGAGGGACACTGAGGTCTGAGAAACCCACTTCGTGGCCGAATGCCACTTTCGGTGCTTAACAGCCTGTTTTCGGGACCCCGAACTGCGTGTTTTGGTCCCCGAGCATTCGTTTTGCATCGGTTTTCGTTCATTTTTGGCAGGTACCTCTGTTTTATCACCAGGAAGGTCACTGAAGGGTGGGAGGCCAGCAATTGTCTCAGCAACCAGTTATGCTCCTCCGGCGCCCTCCGACGCCCGTTTTTCTCACTTCTGAACCAATGTTGACCACCCTAGGAGCATTTTCTTCAAGCCCAAACCACATATTTGTGTTGTACACACATGGGAGGACCCTAAAAGTTGGTGGTCGGCCAGAAATTCCACCTGACCCTTTTGAACCCCTCCTTCAATTGGCTTGTTCTCTCTCCTGTTTTAGAGTTGCTAACTTTGAACCACATGGTTGTGTTGAGGGCACCTGGGAGGACACCAATATGTGGTGGTCGGCCAGAAAATCAACTGTCCATTTTTGACCCCTAGCCGACCGGCCATAGGGGGTAGCTGGCCGGCCACCTGCAACAAAAATACCTAGCCGACCATGCTCCTTGGGATGTGTGTATTCCAGCTGTGCCTTGGTTTTCCCCCAAAAATATCTCTATCCGGGGGAGAGCTTGAGGAGGGAAACTTGGTGTCATTTCCCTTCACCTTTTCTCCTCTCCTCTTGCCTATATAGTTGGCCTCCCAACTCAAGCAAAAGGGTTGGAAAAATTGCTTATATTCATCTCCCTCCATCTCTTTCATTTTCCTTCAAAATTCCTAAGCTTTGGTTCCATTTCTTCATCATCATCAAGCACCACCACCACCACTCTATTTCCAGTAGCTAGGAGAGCTTTCCAGCAGCTAGGAGGCATCCATTCTTCAAGCAAAAGGCAGCCAAGACTTGTCTACAAGGGTAAGTCTCAATCTCCCTCTTTTGTAGCACTTTCTTGCTTCATTTCTTAAGCCTATTTGCTCACTGTTTTAGGCTCCGACCCTAACTGAAAGGGTCATTATTTTGAGCCATTATTCATGTTTGTTTAAGGGCTCAACCCTGTTTGAGCCTCCCATTTGGTACTTGCTTCAATACCCCTTGGTATGCCATTATTTTGCATAAAATTTCTAGCCTATGTGTGATCTGTTTTCGAGCATAATGTAAACTGTAAGAGGGCCTATTTTGAGCCCCTCGTCAACATTGAAGAAGGGCTCAACCCTGTTTGGGCCCCCTATCTTGCACTTACTTCATAATCCTTCCTATTTACCGTAAATTTGCATGATTTGTTTGGCCTATATGTAAATTGTTTTGGAGCATGTCATGAACTGTGAGTGGGCTTATTTTGATCCCCTCTACAACATTGTAGAAGGGCTCAACACTTTTGGGGGCCTCCATGTTGTACTTACCATTATACCCCTCTTTGGCCCCCATTTTTGCATGCTTTTTTAGGCTTACCTAGATTCTGTTTTCGGCCATGATCAGAACTGAAAATGGCCATATTTTGACCTTCTTGGAATGATTTATTAATGGTCTTTGGCTGTTTGGTGTTTATTTTGTATACCTCATGTTATAGCCTCTTTTGAGCCTCATCTTGCATGACATTTTGAGCACATTTGTACACTGATTTTGGGGCTGTAATAAACTGTAAATGTTCATATTTTTGGTCCCTCTTCAGTGTTGTAGAAGGGTATTTTGTTGTTTGGGCTTTTCATTTACCATCTACTTCAATACCCCTCTCTTGGCCCCCATTTTTGTATGCCATTGTTGCCCTATCTATGCTTGCTGTTTGGCCATGTTTTGTACTGGAAAATGCTTGTTTGGGGCTGCCTTGCTACTGTATTTTCATCCCATGTCCATATTGTGCATGCATTGCATAGCTATAGGCCATTTCGGGTGCCTAAATTCGCATTTCGGGACCATTCCTTGCATTTGGTGTCATTTCGCCATCTTTCGGGACTGTTTTCCCCCATATTTCAGTGCTGAAATTCCATTGGCATGTTTGCATATCATTTTCCATGACATTTCATGCCTTAATGCCATTGCCTCGGTTTGCGTGCCCGTGTGCACGCATTTCGAGGCACTTCATTTTCATCTCTCGGCCTCTTATGTGAGCGTGGCTGAGGTCCACTCATGTTAGTATAAGTCCATTTTGCATTCTGTATGCCATTTTAGTCTCATTGCATTGTGTATGCCATTGCCTCGATTTGCGTGCCCGTGTACATGCATTTCGAGACATCTTATTTTTCATCTCTCGGCCTCTTATGTGAGTGTGGCTGAGGTCCACTCATGTTAGTGTAAGTCCAATTGCATCGCGTATGCCTTTTTATGCCTTAGGATCATTTTCTTAGTTTGCGTGCCCGTGTGCACGCATTCCGAGACATCTCATTTTCATAGCATTGTGTATGTTAGGATTGTATCTTAGTTGCATTTCATGCATATCATGCATATTGCATCGTGTTCGGGATAGGAGTTAGCCCGGGCACGGGAAACGAGGCGCGTTCCGTACTCCGAGTGACGGAACGTGTCTCAATTCCCAAGTCACCGACACTCCGGATTACCCATGATGGAGTTAGGTTTTGTTGTAGTGTTCATGTGCATTCATTCTATATTGAGTCGTGCAATTCGGCTCCCCGGCCATCATGCATCGATATGCGTGATTGGTGGCACGAGGATCGAGACATGCATATATTTGTGAAATACATTGCTATGCCCCTTTCCTGCTCTCTATTGCAGCAAAATGAAGAATCAGCGACTTTTCAGAGTCTGGCACGCATTTCGAGGAACATTGCAAACAGAGGCTAATCGGGGCATCCCAGTGGATTTCCGCGCAAGGCAGCCCAAACACGCAGCATTCATCAGAATCAAGGCAGCCCCTGGCTTGCATGCCAGTTTACAGTTTTTCTTAGTTAATTTGTTAATTAATTAGGAATCTGTATTATTTTGGACTGTACTATTCTTTCATTCGGGACTGTATTATTATTTATTCGGACCCTCTGCGCGAGGGCAAAATTGTAATAAGTGTGCGTGAGTGTGATGTATGTCTTCCAACCCCACGTCTTTCTTCCCTTTTATTTACCTGCTTATGATGGTTAGATTAGGGCATATTTCAATTAGCATACAGTATGACAGCATGTTTGCATCATTCATCTGTTTTGCACGCACCGGGCTCGGCGCATCATACAAACTGCATTTGTATTTCAATTCCAAATTGAATACATGATAGTTGTTGCATTCCATATGCCATGTTTAGAACAGCCGAGCCTGCTATCTTAGTTGCATTTTGCATGTGTTGCATTAGGCAATTCTGTGCATCTAGGATCATGCATGGATTTCTAATGAGCTTCTGTTTTGGCTTGGAGTACTCGGTGAGTTTTATGCTTTAGCATCCTTGCATGCGTGTGAGTGTTGCCATGAATAGCATGCTTACCATGAGGCTATGTGCTTATGTGATATAACTGCTTGAATGCTTGTGGGTGGAAGTTGTGTTATTTGGATTGGAACAATTCATCAAATGTTTGTTTTAAGCCCACTAGATAGTGGCAAAACCATTGTTTTCTAAGCCCACCCGAGGGTGGCAAATCCACGTCTTAGCCTACCTGCGGTAGCACCATCAAACCATCTTTCAAAAACAAACAGGAAGTGTTTTGTTCCAATTCGGGCGACCCGGTCTATACTTGTTTGCTGCGAGCATCACATAGTAATCTAGGCTAATAACCGGAATAAGAACACACAATGTTTTCAAAATCAGATATCATGGTTAGTAGAGGCCGGTCTTTGACCGGGCGAGCGGGGGTGCTCACGAAGTGACCTTCCCCAATCGTACCCAAGTTCCCGAGCCGAGGCAACTTTGGTGATGACGGACACGTGGCCTTTGGCACCGAGTCAGGGTTTCCTAAATTTCCCATTATAAAATATTTAGGTGGCGACTCTGTATCTGGCAAAGCAGTCCATGTTTGGCACTTCTTTCAAAAAATCTGTTTTCAAAACGATTTGCCGGATTTGGACTCTTTGGTTCAAGATTAAGAACCGTGACATTTGAGTCCTTCGAACTGTAGTAGACCCAATATCGAACCAGAACCGGGGGGGGGGGGGACGCGCTCCCTTCCCCGGGATGCGTTCGGGGACGTCTACACCGAGAAGATGTTTAACCGAAGTTAAACCGATACAAAGTTTACCACTTGTTGAAATTTGTAGCAATTTACAAGTTGGTCAAACCGATACAAAGTTTACTGCTTATTGAAATTTGTAGCAATTTACAAGTTGGTCAAACTGATACAAAGTTTATCGCTTGTTGAAATTTGTAGCAATTTACAAGTTGGTCAAACCGATACAAAGTTTACCACTTGTTGAAATTTGTAGCAATTTACAAGTTGGTCAAACCGATACAGAGATTAACACTTGTTGAAATTTGTAGCAATTTACAAGTGGGAGTTAAGCCGAGATTACTGTTTCTCTTCGCTTGTTGAAACTTGTAGCAATTTACAAGTCGAAGTGAAGCCGATGTTATTGCTTACAGACTTATAGCAATCTACTAGTTGGTTAAACCAAAGAAGATGCTTAACACTTGTTGAAATTTGTAGCAATTTACAAGTTAAAGATAAGCCAACATGTGATCATCTGTTGAAATTTGCAGCAATTTACAGGTTGAAGTAAAAACTAAGTATATTGTTTAAATCCTTGTTGAAATTTGTAACAATTTACAAGTAGATCATTGTTTAAACACTTGTTATAACTTGAGAAAAGTTTACTGTATATGTTAATCCTTGTTGAAATTTGTAGCAATTTACAAGTAGGATAAACTGAGATTACTGTTTAAACACTTGTTGAAACTTGAGAAAAGTTTGCAAAGTTAACATTGAATAGTATATGCTTTACACTTGTTGAAATTTATGAAAAGTTTGCAGGTCAGTATCTTGCCGAAGTAAAAATTGCGGTTTTTATACCCGAGGTACGTAACCCCGAGAAGGTTGCACAAAGAAGGAAGAGCACACTAAAGACACGCAAAATATTCTAAGTATAGAATCATGCAAAGGCAGTCAAGAAAAGACAAGGGCACAAGCATTCAGAGAAGGAAAGTTGAATTAGACATTCAAGAACAATGAGGTACATCAGCCATATGCAGAGCTTACATTGTCTAAAAAACAAAAAAGGTACAAGAGTACAAGCGACAAAAAAGAAAAACTTCAAAAACTGATATGACGCTTAACCGAAGTTAAGCCGAGATGATGTTTAACCGAAGTTAAGCCGAGATGATGCTTAACCGAAGTTAAGCCGAGATGATGTTTAACTGAAGTTAAACCGAGATGATGTTTAATCGAAGTTAAAACGAAATGATGTTTAACACCTGTTGAAATTCTGAGAGAATTTACAAGTTAAAAGAGTGCACAAAGTTAAATGTCGGCAAAAGATTCGTCGGAGTCAAACGTCGTTTTGATTAGAACAGAACCACTAAGTGCACGCCAGAAGTGGTGACCAGAATTGTGAAAGGAATAAATGCTTCAAGAAACAGGGATGATAGTTTGCAAAGGCCAAGAGAAAGAGGGTCTAAAGGGGATGAATTAAATACCAGAAGTTTTAATACATCAGCAAAAGAAGAACACATCAGGTCTGTGACTACGGCACGAAGCCAACTTCCCTAATGTGATCCTAAGTACAACTTATGTTCATATTAGGGGGCAGGGAGAAGGTGATGTCAACACTTGTTGAAATGTTTGAGCAAATTACAAGATGAGTTAACCGAAGATTATGAAGTCTTACCACTTGTTGAAATTTGTAGCAATTTACAAGTTTGGTATAGCCGAGATAACACTGAAAGACGTTTCCGAGATATGATCATCCGAGATGACCAACTAGCTTGTTAAGAGCTGAGAAGGTTGGCAAGTACAAAAATGAAGACCTTAAAGAAATAGGAACTAAAAGCAAGAACGTCGGACTGATCTGCTCTGACGGACGACGATGGTTCAGCCTCGGCAGTCAGTTGGAGGAGCTTCTCTACCGTTACCTCGACATCAATTTCAAGGAGGAAGCAAACTACTCGGCATCAGCAGCAAATTGTGTCTCACCCCCAGAAAACAGTTGGAAAGATTTCTCAACAACCTTCTCGGCCTCGAGCTTAGCATCGATCTCCCGAAGAGTTTGATCAAAGCTCTTCTCGGCGATTGGCACCTCGGAGTTTAAAGGCAAGGATTGAAGGCAAGAATCTGGAAAAAGACACAGAAAACCGAAACAAGAATGTAATTCGTAAATCAAAAATGGTGATGAAGCTATCAGGAAATCAAGACAAAAAGATTGCATAGGTGTGTCAAGCCAAGAACAGTGGCAGAAATCAACAGATATGTGAACAATATATATTCAAAAAGATGATTTGGAAAGCAACAAGAAATAAAACCAGGAGGAACAGTGGCTTACCAGAAAGAGGGAAGCCGGAATGAGAATTGCCGAAGTCTGACGACGGATGCAACAGAATGACGTAAGCCTCACCGGAGGAGAGGAACGAAGAAAGTTGCAGAGCTTGAAAGCTTAGAACAATGACGGATTTAAGCAAAAGAGCTAGAAAGAGGAAAAAGCCAAAAATCAGAGTCAAGAAGACGACGAAGTTCAAAGAACAAAACCAAGTGCACAGGCACTAAGTAAGAACAATGACCCAGACACGATGCTAGCAACAGAAAGCGGATAGAACAGTGCCAGGCATTCAAACAATTCAAAACTTGAAGACAGACAAAAATAGAAGGCAACAGATGGCAAGTAAACAAATTCAGAAGAGTTATGAAAGATTGAGCTTAAATAGCAAGTAAAGAGTTTGTGAACCTACTAAGTAAAATGAACGCCGATATGAAAATCGCCGAAGTCAAAAAGATGAGTAGAAATCAGGAACTCACCAGAAAGTGTGAGTGGAGCAGTTGCAAAGCTCTTGGAGTTTACGAATTAATGGAACCAGAACCTCGGCTAGGAGGTGCGATTTCAAGCAGCTTGGAACGCATGAAACTTGATTCTTGATACCAGTGGAGAGTAAAGTC
This sequence comes from Camellia japonica, assembly GCA_030407325.1. Classification (NCBI taxonomy): domain Eukaryota; kingdom Viridiplantae; phylum Streptophyta; class Magnoliopsida; order Ericales; family Theaceae; genus Camellia; species Camellia japonica. Next base: position 121,487,376 of record JAPPVO010000007.1, read on the forward strand.
CAGGGAACTTTGAGGTCGACAAGTTTGATCTCGGACAGAGGGGCACAGATGAACGAACAGTATAGGTTCCATCACCTCAGAATGTCGAGGTAATAGAACCTAGGGGGCAGTTGTGGGGATATATTTTCAGAGTACCAACACGTGGCAAGGTGACGCCGACGTGTCAGCCGAGGTGCCACGTGTCCTGGTCGTGACGCCGAGGTGATCTCGGCAAGGCCGAGGTTATCTCCGAAGATATCGGAATCCGAGATCTGTGGATAAGGGACAAGAGTCCTAGAATGAAAAGGGAACTTAACCTGGATGAGGGACAAGAGTCCTAGATTGGGAGAAGACTTCAGTTTGGGTAAAGATAAAACTCTTAGAGAGTTTATCCTAATCCCATTGGGAGTCCCAGATTAGCAGTAATCCTGAGTCCATTGGAGTTAGGCTCCCAATGGGACTATGATTGAGTTGGCTATAAATAAGAGGCACCCTCGTGGGTCTAAGGTATGCTTTTATACTCAAGCTAGTGAGTTGAATACTTGATTATCTTTGAGAGATATACTGACTTGATCGTCGGAGTGCCCCCGGGTGGAAGAACCACCGCCGGAGCCTTTTCTTTCTGTGCAGGATAGCAGGGTGCCATCTATTCTGCCTGTGTTCTACAGCTGAATCACTAAGGAGGGCAGTGTGATCAGAAAATCACTCACACACTTGATATCTTTATGTTGAAAACAAATCAGGATCTTCTCAAGTAATTTTCCCTAGAGTTATTTTAAAGTGTTTTTGATTAAGATTTAATTTTATAAAAGCTCAGATTTGGCAACAATAATATTAAGTTGAGGGTATAATAGTATTAATAATTACTTTTTTTTTAAAAAAAATCTCAACCATACAAAAAATTTGTTTCAACCATACAAAAAACTCTACGAAAAATCACTTTAGAGAATTTGGGCTCATTAAAAATAATAAAAATAAAACAACAACAATAACAACCAATCAAAATTTGAAAAATCTTAAGGTTGTGTTTGTTTTATGGATTTGAAAAAAAAAAAAAAAAACTCAATATGTGTGTAAAATATATGTGAAATATACTTATGTTTTATTTATTTTTACCCACATTTTTCTTTTCTATTTTCAAAATTTCAACCAAATTTATGAACCAAATTATTTGGACAACCTATGAACCAAACACAAACCCGTCTGCATAAACACAAACCCAAACACAACCAAACACAACCTATGAACCAAACCCACCTGCCTAAACCCACCACTAAACCCTCTTTCTCACCATACCACCATCACTTGTTCACATATTTTACAGTCATTATTATTTTTTTGATCAGCCAGTCATTATTATTTAACAACACATTTATATTGAGATCTGCCAAATGATATTCATTTAAACAAAAAAAGATCCAAAAAAAAAAACCACAGATCAATCAAAATAGTAGAGGGAAGAGACAGAAGGAAACACTACAATATGTATGTACACTAGAAGCAAAACCCTTGCAAATAAAACACCGAATCATTTGAACAACCTATGAACCAGAACCAAACACAAACCCATTCGCATAAACGCAAACCCAAACACAACCTATGAACCAAACACAAACCCATCTGTCTAAACCCACCACTAAACCCTCTTCTTCACCATAACCATTTAAAAAAAATCCCAAAATAATCCCAAAAAAATTAAAAAAATAAAAACAGAGAAGGAAACACTACAATATGTATGTACACTAGAAGCAAAACCCTTGCAAATATGTGTTACATTGTGTTTGTGTAGAGAGAAAATACCTGTAGGCTGTAAGAGTTCTTGGAAAGTGACTAATGAGTGTTTTCTCTCTTCAGATAGAGAAAGAGTAGAATGGAGCAGAGAGAGTGGGAAGGGTGAGAGAAAACGGAGAGCGAAGAAATATGTGGTGTTTTCTTTCTAGAGAGAGAGAAAAGGGAGGGAGAGAGAGAGACTACGGGACACACATGGAGGGAGAGAGAGAGAGAGAGAGAGAGAGAGTACCAGTAGGCTGCTTGCGCCTCTTGCACAAAGTGGGACAGAGGACAGGTGTAATAGTACGGGTGGGTGACACTCTCCATAAGGAGAGGAGGAGCAAAATGGAGAGAGAGAAAGAGAGTGTGTGTGGGAGGGAGGGGATTATAGGGGATAGAGGATAGTTTTAGAGAGAGAAAGAAAGAAACTCTTAATTAGAATTAGAGAAAAGGAAGGATAACATAACCCAAAAACTCCTACTTAACCACACTGCTGGCACTGAAACCGCCAAAAAAAAAAATCTTCATGCTCAATTTCATTGCACATGTATATATCTATATCTATATCTATGCCATGAAAAAAAAACATTTAAAGAAGCACCACCATGGGGTCAGGAGGGCATTCATATGCAATATAACTGTGAAAAACTCAAATGGCCTCTCATTAAAAAGACTCAGGAGGAGGATAATCACATAAAACTCAGTAGGATTTTTCAACATCACCAATGTATTTTCACCCCAATACGAGTTCAAGTTTTGATCACAAATTGTCAAAAACAGTTTTCTGCATTGTCGTAGTATTCATTGCCGGTTGCCGGGGAAGGCTATCGGCAGTGACGTTCCAATCAACGTGCCGTTGCATAGAAAGAGATTGTGCTTGGGCCGAAGATCCGCTCGGTTCTTGATTGGGCCTTCTAATAAATTCTGAATGGTCCAGCTCACATCAGACCATTCTCGCGGGTACTCAGTCAGTCAATACCCAGTTTTGTTTTGTTCCGTATGTGCTCTACTGTGTGTTGTGGGAGGGAAAAATATAATTTGGCCTATTTGAATAAAAATATTTATTAAATTATGGAGGTGCCAACTCATTTGGTAATTTCCGGTTTGAAAAGTGATTTTTTTTGGACTAAAATATGAATTAAAAAAAAAATAATATGTTTGTTAAAAAAAATTGACTTTTTACCCAAAAAAAAGTGTAAAAAGTTGTGGAAAGGAATGAATATTTCAATTTTTTATGAATTTAAATTTTTTTTTTTACTTTAACCTTTAATAACCTTTTTAAATTTTTTTAATTTTTTACTAAAATAATTTTTTTCCTGATAATATATGTGGTATCCAGCGTATTTTATTGCTTAACAGTTTTATTCACTACTTCTATGTGTTTTTTTTTTTCTTTTTTTCTTCAATAAGGTAAATAACTTCATAAGTCAAATGAGAATGCACTAAAACATGACCACAGCATTTTTGTATTCGACCAATGTTGGGATTACAAAATTTTCTATTGAAATTTTTACCAAACAACTAAAGAACTTCTTCTTTGTAAGTCAAATGAGAATTCACTAACAATATGATCACACCATTTTTGTCTTTTAATTTTAAGGTGAAACTTTAATAATAGAACTTTCATATATACGTGAATCTCACCTTTTTATGCGCTCCACTCCACTTATATAAAAAAAAAAATTATGTATGGTTTTATAATTAATATTTGTACATACAAAAAAATTGTTATAAATATATTAATTCAATTAGAACATTTAGATTTAAGGATTTATGTAAAATTCTAGGTGTCAATGCAAGTGGTGCAAAAATGATAACTTTTGTGTTCAAGAAAAATAAGCAGCAAATTAAGCTCTACTAAAACCAATTTTATTATTTTTTTATTTTTGGGGTAGAGGGTAATGAAGGGACTTGACCAATTTTTGAATGTCAACTAATTAAGGTAAACCCACCCCCTTGGTGGCCCAGTGGTAAGGGCGAAGACGTGATTGTGTGGGTTAGGCGCACGGTCACGGGTTCGATTCCCCTCTGGGACACTTTGGGATTTAAGTGGGAAGCCGCGGTGGTGGGATGTTGTGATTGCTCCCTCTGAGGATTAGTCGGTGGACGCAGCCCAGCGGTAGAAGCCGGACACCTCAGTTTCAAAAAAATAAATAAATAAAAAATAAAAAATAAAAAAAAATAATTAAGGTAATATTTGAATCATGGATCAAAATAGGGAATTGAAATGAGAAAGGAACAAAAAAATCAGTAAAATTTCTCTTTTTCTTTTCAAATATCTATTAAAATTTATAATTCAAACACAAAGTAACTTATCATTTGAGAATAAAATTTTAATTTTTACCATCTGTATTTGTACGGGAAAGAAATATACCTTCTCGTATAATCCTGTTGATCAAGTCTGTGCTCCTCCGTACGACGTCGCTTGGTCACCTGAAAATACAAACGTGAGCTGGCGGCGGGTGTGTGCCGGAAACCTCTCCGATGCCTAAGTCAGAAGAAAGCAAGACAAGTAGGCAAAAGCTCAATGTAGTCAGGGAGCAATGTTGCATTACCTCTCCAAAGGTGATATTGGTGAGCTTATATAGGTTTCGCGTAGCACAATCCTGGTAGGACTCTTATCCCCATGCAGAGTCCTTCTAGGATTACTCCTCCTACGTAGAGTCCTTCTAGGATTACTCCTCCTGGAAGATAATGCTTATCCTCCAACACCCCCCTCACTGCTTAAACCAAGTGAGATGGTTCTTCCTATGGCCGGACTATTTTCAGGACCGAAGTAACTATTAATTCGGCCCTTACTTTACTCTCCATTACCTCGGCTTTCCCATACTGAGACCGAGCTGGACATAAGGGAAGTAAAACCGAGCTACCTTTGGAACCGTAGCTACTTCGGTTATTCACATGCTATAACCGAAGTAACCATCGAAGGCCGAAACCTCCATACTACTTCACTCAACCGGAGTAGAGCTCAGTCCTCCCGAAACCGGAGTATGACCGGTCTATCTTCCAAGTTACTTCTCCAAACCGGAGTATCCTACATGGACCTTGTACTCGGCCCTCTTGATTTCGGCCCTAAGGCCCAATACCCAGTTCGGCCCAATTTGCGTGTAAATTGCCCTCTCAATTGCCCCTTAATTCCATCTGCAAAGCATGATTGGGATTACATGCCTACGAACCGAACTAGAGTTTTAGCTTATCCAGCCGAACTACAATCCTTTGGCTACTCCGGCCGAGCTGAAACCCTTTTTAGCTTCTCTAGCCGAGCTAAGCTTAAGCCGAGCTAAGCGCGTCCGGTCAAACGTCTCTTCAGTCACAGCAACTGAAGCGTTTCTTCTCCCAAGGACACGTGGCAAGCCCCCATTGGCCATTCACAGCTGTTGCGCCGCCCTCGTACTTCGCAATTTTTGAACAGTCCCGCGTTTTTTCCCTCCTTCTGCTTTACACAAAACAAACCCTTTCACTTTTCAAATCATTCACCCAACTATTCATTTCCCTCTCACTCTCTTCGAATCCTCCAACCTCTGAGCTTTCTGAGTTCGTGATCTTCATTACTGCTGGTTGCTCTCACCTCCAGTTCCCTCTTCCTACCTGGTAAGCACATGAATCCATTCTTGTTTCCTCTGTTTTTTGGCTTTCATTTTAGTCCATAGTTGTTCATGCCACGTGTTGCTACAAAACACTTTGTTTTTCTTCTACCATATCTGCACTTTCTGAAGAACTTCACAAGAACACTATGAACACATTGATTTAGCAAGTAGAACACCTTTTTGATCCTTGTACATGTTTTAACCGAACTAGAATATTGTTCTTGCTATATAAAAATCTAGGCAGACTGAAACCGGACTAGAACTTATACAAAACACAGCAGTAGTAGTTTTCACAGGTTCCCCTTTGATACACTCTAGCCGAAATAAAAACACACTTTTGAACTAGAAACTCTGGCCTTTGACCGAGCTAAGCCTTGGGGGCCTAACCAGCTTTCTAAGTTCCTAAACCGAACTGAGAAAACTGCCCCTTTAGGCCTAACCGGAATAAGAAATACCACAGGTGAAACCGAAATAGAGAGAACCTTTCAGAAACCGACGTAATTACCATAGCACCCTGCCGAACCGAAATAAGACTAGACTTTTCTTGCTTTGTTTTGGTAGCACGGTCTTCGATCTGTGCTTAACACCTTGTTTTTCAACTTTGCAGACTTAGGTTGCCCAGATACCTCTGCGCACTCAACCGAGCTACCGAGCACCCTCGTACAACCGAGATAATTTATTTAATTTATACAAAATGGGGAAGTATAGATGTCTTGTAGAAACCCCAGGGGGCCTAGCCGAATTCAGGAAGGACTACCAAATCCCAGCCGATGTAAACCTGGTCCTAGCCGAACAGGATGTAGATCCTTGGGACAAAGAAGGCTTCGTCCCATTTACACTTCAATCAATAATAGAGACCGGACTACGATTCCCAGTCCAGCCTTTAATTTGCGAGTTTCTTAGGCAAACCAGACTTTGCCCCACCCAACTCTCCACCAATACATACCGAATAATAATGGGCATAGATGCCCTAAACCATCAAACCGGTCTAAACCTAGGTTAGCCGAAATACTCCACCAGTACTCAATAGGTTCCAAAAACGATGGCTGGTGTTATTACCTTAGAATACGCCGAGGCCGAGAAAAAATAATCAAACATACACCGGATAAGGACTTAAACGACGACGACTTCCTTTGGGTCTCTGGGAATTTTGAAGACTTCCAAGCCAGAATCCCAGGCCGAAGAATAAATTGGAAGAAAGGAGAGCCCGGTATTCATACTTCGGTTGCATTCCTTAATTTTCTTTATTTCGGCTTTTCCTCTATAACCGAACTAACACTTGTGATATTTTTTGCAGATTTAGCTTTCCTCCATTCCCAATACGGCTACCCCAACTTAGGTGTTCTCCGCGCCGCACTGCGAGTTCGAGAAAGGAGTTGGGGTAAACTCCTCGACTTTGAACCGACCTACCGATACTCCGGTCGCCGAAAAGCGAGGGTGACCGACTTCCTCCTTGAAGCCCCACCAGAACCGGACCCAACCTTGCCAGAAATTGTGCTCGTGCCCCTAACAGCCGAACAAGAGATGGCGAAGAAGAACCGGATGAAAGCCATGCTTACCGCAACCACCAGGGCCGAAGTGCCACCATCCCACCAAACTACTGAAGCCGTGGTCGCTCTTCCATCCCAACAGCCATCATCCTCTCGCCGAGCGAGCTAAGCGCGCCCGGACCACCGAGACCGAGCTGCGTTTGGTCGATGAGGACGACACCATCATTCCGCCGAACCCCGAACCCAACTTGCAACCGGAGTCATCTGACCGAGCTGTGCCTACCAACAAATGGGTTCCTCCCCTCGTATTCAACGACCGAGATATCCTCGACAGTGACTCGGTTGTCGCTGAGGAGGATCACCTGCTGCCTTTAACTTGGCCAGGGGTGTTTGCCTACCGAAAGACATGGAACACCACAGCAAACGCCTCAACACCGAGCTGAAGTCCCTTCGGTCTGCCACCAAATCCATGATATTGGTAAGCATCACTGTTCTCTTTTTTTTTTTCAACTTTGAGCACGGCTAAGACAGAACTCATTATACTTTTGCAGGCTATTCAGAAGAGCACGATAGCTCATAGGCAAGTAATGGAGCTTCGCAAAAAGACAAGGCAAGCCATTAAAGAAGCCGAAGCAAAGGCAACCGAACTGACACAGTCTCAACAAAGGACGGCCGATCTGGAGGCCGAGGTAACTCGTCTCACCGGACTAGTTGCCTCGGCTGACAGTGACAAGCAGCGCGCTGTGACCGAAGTGAAAGACAAATTTTTATGGGAGATGGCGCAAATGCAGACCAAAAAAGACGCCGAAATAGCAGCGTTGAAGGAGAAGGCTGAAGATGCATCCAAGGAGGGGTTCAAAGAGCCGAAGCTGGCTACACCCTACAATGCGAAGCAGCGAAGAATTTGTTCTTTCAGTGCGGCTGGAGAGGTGCAATGGAGAAGATCGGTTGTGGGCCTGAAACCGAGGCCTACAACGCTCCGGAGCACTTCATTCCGGTCTCAATGCAAGATTACGCTGATGAAATCCAGAAACAATTTCTCGGCTCATCAGATGACGATGATGATGATGAAGAAGAAGCAACTGGGACTCCGGCTAACCAAGAGCAAACCGGTGGCCCATCAGCTCGGTTGGAGGCAACGGTTGAAAATGCGGTGTCCGAATTCCCGACCGAGACTGCTCCGACTGCAGATACCGGAGTACGTACCGATCTTGGGACCGATCTGGAAGCCGAGATAGATGATCTCTTTGATTGACCTGTACTTTTTCCTTTCTTTTGTCTTGAACTCTCTTGTAACCGGGCTACAGCCCCACAGTTGTACTTGGTTTTGAATTGAATGAAAAAATCTTTCCATCAAGTCTTGTTTCGGTTGTGTATGTATGCCTGTACTTGTACTGATTTTTGCACGAACTCCTCTGTACAACTGTGATCTCGGTTAGCTATCCGTCTTGCTAGCCAACCACTCTTCAGCCGATATAACTTACTTCGGCTGAAGAGTATCCAGTGTTGGTTTAATCCAGCCAACCACTCTTCAGCCGATATAACTTACTTCGGCTGAAGAGTATCCAGTGTTGGTTTAATCCAGCCAACCACTCTTCAGCCGATATAACTTACTTCGGCTGAAGAGTACAAAGTGTTGGTTTAATCCAGCCAACCACTCTTCAGCCGATATAACTTACTTCGGCTGAAGAGTACAAAGTGTTGGTTTAATCCAGCCAACCACTCTTCAGCCGATATAACTTACTTCGGGAAGAGTACAAAGTGTTGGTTTAATCCAGCCAACCACTCTTCAGCCGATATAACTTACTTCGGCTGAAGAGTACAAAGTGTTGGTTTAATCCAGCCAACCACTCTTCAGCCGATATAACTTACTTCGGCTGAAGAGTACAAAGTGTTGGTTTAATCCAGCCAACCACTTTTCAGCCGATATAACTTACTTCGGCTGAAGAGTCCAAGTGTTGGTTTAATCCAGCCACCTACAAAGGTTGTTTTAATCCAGCCAACCTCTAAGTGGTTTTTCCAGCCAACTTAGAATCAAATGTTTGGTTTTTTTTTTCGACCAAACGTCCTGCAGCTGGATCCTTATCCTAGGCTTAGGAAGGGTGTTGGTTTAATCCAGCCAACCTCTAAGTTTGGTTTTTCCGTCCAAACGTCCTGCAGCCTGGATCCTTATCCTGGGCTTAGGAAGAGTCATAGTTGGTTTAATCCGGCCAACTATGTTTACAATGCTACTAACTTACTAAGCTACTGTCTACTGAAAACAATTATACTGAAAAAGAATCGAATTATTTATTGAGGAAGTAAAAAATACACATACTTAAAAGAAAAAAAGCTAGAAATAAAACAACTTGAGATTTGCCGTATTCCATGGTCTGGGAATTCTCTTTGCCGTCCTCATCTTCCAAGTGGTATGCCCCTTTGCCTGCCAGTCCGACCACTTTGTAAGGTCCTTCCCAGTTAGGTCCCAACTTGCCATCTCCTGGAACCAAGGTGTTTCCCATCACCTTGCGAAGTACCCAATCGCCGATCTTGAACTGTCTTGGATGTACTGTTTTGTTGTATTTCCTGGACAATTCTTGCTGGTAGGAGGCGATGTGAACCAATGCTCTGTCTCTTCTTTCTTCCGCAAGGTCAGTTCTAATGCTATGGCTTCGCCATTTAGGTCTGGATCAAAGTTTTCGCTCCGAATTGTAGGAGGCCAACTTCTAATGGGATGACTGCTTCCATGCCATAAGCTAGGGAGAATGGTGTTTCTCCTGTCGATCGTCGAGGCGTGGTGCGGTAAGCCCATAAAACATGGGGGAGAGTTCTTCTGCCCACTTGCCTTTGCTCTCTCTAATCTCTTCTTCAATCCATCCAAGACCACTTTATTCGACGCCTCTGCTTGTCCATTTGCTTGTGGATATGCCGGTGTAGAATTTGTAGAATCTATTTTGTACTCTTCACAAAAGCCTCTGAAAATCCTACCATCGAATTGAGTGCCGTTGTCTGAGATTAGTGCCTTTGGTATGCCAAAGCAAGCGAGTAATGATGTTCTGCCAGACAAACTTCTTACATCTTTTTCCTTGATTGACGCCAAGGCTTCTGCTTCTACCCACTTTGTAAAGTAGTCAGTTGCGGCAAGAAAGAACTTCCTGTTGCCTGGAGCTGTTGGAAGTGGGCCTACTATGTCCAATCCCCACATGGCGAAAGGCCATGGACTGGTTAGAGGTAGAAGTTCTCTGGCAGGTTGGTGTATTTGAGTGTGCGAATTTTTGACACTTTTCGCACTTTTTAACATACTTCTCTGAATCCGCTTGCATGTATGGCCACCAATATCCTTGTGAAATCGCCCTGTATGCCAGTGATCTTCCTCCCTGATGGCTACCGCAAACACCCTCGTGTATTTCAAACAGGAATGCTTCCACTTTGCTGGGGTGAACACACTTCAAGTAAGGTCCTGAGAACGACTTTTTGTATAATGCCAAGGATGGGGAGAGCCAAAATCGCTGTGACTTCGCTCTTATTCTGTTGGCTTCCTTCTTTTCCTCCGGTAAAGTGCCGTCTTTCAGGAACAATATGATGGGATCCATCCAAGAAGGGCCTAACTCTGCACAACATACCTCTTCTGCTTCTAGGTCTTCAATGCTGGGTCTAGGCAGGTAGTCGATTAGTAGTGGGTGAGGAATGGAGGTGTCTGCCATTGAGGCGAAGCCTGCTAGTTCGTCTGCTCTGCTATTTTCCTCTCTGCCGATCTGTTCTATCCTCACCACTTCGAACTTCTTTATCTCTGTTCTGACCAAGTCTTGGTACTTGGCCATTCCTGTCATTTTGCCTCGTAGTCGCCAGATATTTGATTCACCACTAGCTGTGAGTCGCTGTAAACCATCAGCTCGGTGGCCTTCATGTGGAATGCCGACTTGAGACCTGCTAGAAGTGCTTCATACTCCGCTTCATTATTTGATGCTGGGAAGCCAAGGTTGATTGCTTGCTCCACTACTAAGCCGTCGGGAGAGATGAGGACTATGCCAAGTCCTGCTCCATGTCGGTTGGATGCTCCATCCACAAAGAGCTTCCACATCTCTCCAACAAACAACTTCCAGCATGTGGAGGGATCAGATGATGTTGTAGGGTCTAGAATGTCGCTGGAGTTTTCTTCATGACCCATAGTTGCAGTCTGCCCCTCGTCCTCCGATGGGACCAAGTCATTAGGTGTTGGTGAGTTTTGACTTGGTGTAGTAAGGTCTGCTTCCTCCTCGCCTTCTCTACTCTGGTCTGCCTTGGGCTCTGGCTGAGTTACCTGTACTAGGGGTTGCGCTATTCCGGCGTCAATCTCCAACCCTAGTTCGGTTGTGTCAGTCAGGTCGATTGGGCAGACTTGGTGGCTTCCAGGAGTGAACTCAGCGACGAAGTCTGCCAAAGATTGGGCCTTCACTGCGGTTCTGGGTTGGAACTTGATGTCATATTGTCCCAATTCCACTGCCCACTTCAGAATTCGCCCAGAAAAGTTCGCCCTTTCAAATAAAGCCTTGAGTGGGAAGGCTGTGAGAACAACTATGGTGTGGGCGTGAAAGTAATGTGACAACTTCCTTGAGGCCACCATTAAGGCCAAGGCCAATTTCTCCAATGGCAAATACCTCGTTTCGGCGCCTAACAATGTCTTGCTGACGTAGAAGATTGGAAGATGCTGAATGCCTTCTGCACGAACCAATACTGCACTTACCGCATGCTGAGAGACTGCTAAGTAGAGGAAGAGTTCTTCTCCAGGTATTGGGGTGACAAGTAGTGGTGGAGAAGACATGTATTCCTTCAAACTCTCCAGAGCTCGGTCGCATTCTTCGTCCCACTCAAACTTAGCTTTTAATGACTGAAAGAATGGACGCAACCTGTCTGAAGACCGGCTGATGAATCGGTTAAGTGCTGCTGCCATGCCGGTGAGATGCTGCACTTCTTTCACTGAGTTAGGCCTCTCTAATTCCTGAATTGCTTTGATTTGGGAGGGGTCTGCCTCAATACCCCTGTTGGTCACCAGGAAACCCAGAAACTTGCCAGACCCTACACCGAATGCGCACTTAGAAGCGTTAAGGCGCAGCTTGTGTTTCTTCAGGATCTGGAACATCTCATCTAGGTCCTTTAGATGGTCATCCGCATCCTTGCTTTTGACCACCATGTCGTCGATGTAAGCCTCCATTGTTCTGCCTAACAATGGCTCGAACATCTTTGTGACCATTCTCTGGAATGTCGCCCCTGCGTTTTTTAGGCCAAAGGGCATGACCTTGTAGCAGTATAGTCCTCTTGGAGTGGTGAAGGATGTTACTTCCTGATCAGGTTCGTGCATGGCTATCTGATGGTAGCCTCTGTATGCGTCAAGGAAGCTAAGCCTGCTGTGCCCAGCTGTGAGGTCCACCAATTGATCTATCCTTGGTAGGGGGGAAACTGTCCTTCGGACATGCTTTGTTGACCGTCTTGTAATCGACGCAGACACGCCACTTGCCATTCTTTTTTGGCACCACGACTGTGTTGGAGATCCACTTGGGGTAATGTACTTCTCTGATTGCTCCTGCCTCCAGTAGGTTACCCACTTCTTCTGCCACTATCTCGGCGTGGTGGAGTGCCGATCTGCGTGTGCGTTGAATGACTGGTCTTGCAGATGGGTGGACATTGAGTTGGTGGCAGATGAGGTTTGGATCAATGCCTGGCATGTCGTAAGGCGTCCAGGCGAACACTTCGATGTTGGAGGTCAAGAATTCCATAACCTCCAACCTCTCAGTGCTGGATAACGACGAACCAAGCAAGAAGAACTTATCCGGGTTCTTTTCGTCGATTCTTACCTCCACCAAGTCTTCCACCGCTTTCTGATCAGCCGCTTTCCCAACCTCTGCGAACAGTTCATTACTCTCAGGTTCTTCAACCGAATGAACATATCCTTTGGCAGCGCGGCTGCCATTCGTTGTGACGAAGCATTGTTTGGACATAATCTGGTCCCCAAATACTTCTTCAATTATTCCTTTGTCGTTGGGAAATCGCATCACTTGGTGGTAGGAGGATGCCACCGAGCGCATGGCATGCAGCCATGTTCTGCCCAAGATGACGTTGTAGGTGGAGGGGACCTTTATCACCCAAAACTCCACTTGTTTCGTCACACTCCCTGCTCTGACTGGGAGGATAATTTTGCCGACGGGCCATTCTGGCATGGAGTTGAATCCGATAAGGGGAGATACGGCTGGCGCCAAGTCTTTATCCTGCAACTTTAGTTGCTTGAAGGTTTCATAATACATGATTTCACACGAACTTCCTTGGTCAATCAGAATCCGCTTGACGTCAAAATCCTTGACTCGAAGAGTGACGACCAAGGCATCGTTGTGGGGGCAATAAATCCTTGCCAAGTCTTTATCCGAGAAGGACATGACATTTGTGGCCTCTATCTTCCCCTTTTTGGCGACTGGTTGGACACTTAGTACCTCTCTGAAGTGCTCAGCCTTTTTGATTGAACCTCTGAGCTCGCATACACGCTCAGGTTCAAAGACTCCATGTATTACGTTGATGACGCCTTGAGGTGGGGCGTCGTTTCGGCATTCCATTGGGCATATTGTGGTCCTGGGGGGCTGGCTGTGCCCCTCCTTCTATGTATTTGTCCAGGTGACCCGCCGCCACAACTCTTCCAGATGCTGCCTCAATGGTGTGCAGTTCTCAGTGCGGTGCCCCTTTTCTTTGTGGAAGGTGCACCTCGATCTGTCATCGTAGTCCTTCTGAGCTTCGCCTAACTTAGCTGGCCACTTGACGAAAGGCTCGTCTCGAATTTCGCTAAGTATACGGTAGATTGGTTTTTTGAAGACCGTGTGGTGATGGCAGTGCGGACTCTCAACCATCTTTTGTCTTGGTCCTCTCCGTTGTCTTTCCTGCCCTGTCTATTTCGGTTCTGGCGATCTACTGCGTTGACCTTTGCTGAGGTCTTTTTCTCTGGTGCTGCGGCCGTGCCAGATTTTGCTTTGGCACGAGCGCCATCCTCTTCCACCCTGATGTGCTGATGCACTCTCTCCATCAGGGCCTCCATGTGAGGGGTGGCGTCATGGTGATAGAATCCCTAAGTCTGTTTCCCGACTGGGAGGCCTCTTTTATATTGCGCAATGGCGAGATTGGTTGGGCAGTCCCCAATCTGGTTGAATGTCTCCCAGTAGCGACTGTTATATGACCTCAGGGTCTCCTTATCGCATGTCGATGGAGAGTAACTGGTCGATCTCCACTGGGGTTTTCGTGTTTGTTCTGAATCGCGTTACAAACGCCTCCGCCAGTTGCGCCCAGGAGGCTATGCTGCCCTCTGGAAGCTTCTCAAACCAAGTCAAGCCTAGGTCACAAGGCTTGAAGGGAATAGGATGCACATCAAGGCCTCGTTCCGCCGGTATACAGCCATGACCTGGCGAAAGTGGCTCAAGTGTGAGTAGGGGTCCGTCTTCCCCTCATATGTTGTGAATTGGGTTGTAGGAAGCCTGACGGTAGGGGCGCGTTCTCTATTGCTGGGACGAATGGTGAGGTCTGCAGCCTTGCCAATGCCTTGTCCGCTGGTTCGTAGGCCGGGCGCGGTATTGGCATTCCAACCTCGACGCTTCCATGCGTCCGAGGAGCCAACCGCTGTAAGGCAGAAACTCTGTGTGGATCGCGCGCTCTAGCGTCCTCCTTCCACCGTGCTTTCTCTTCTAGCACGGTCCGTAGGTCGGACGATCTGGGCAACTCTGTCTGCCTAGACCTTGTCTGGTGTGTATGTGAGGGCCAATATGTGCTTCCCTCAGTGTTTGACCTCTCAAATCTCGTCCTCTCAGACTGGAGTGGAGTGACGAGTTCTGGAAGACCTGGATATTGGGCGTTCGCCTGTCCTGAGGCTTTGTTCTCCCCTTGAAAGGGGTGTGTAGTATTCCTACTACGACTCCGAGTGGCGAGGGGGCGTCTTGTTTGTGCGCCCCTCTCCTGTCGCCACTTCTTTTCTTTCACCTGGCGCTTTAGGGATTCCATGTCTGCCGCCATCCGACGGATCAACTCGTCTTGTTCTTGACGCGCTCCTCCAAAGTTTGAGGATCAATTCTGCGTCTTTGTCTTTCTGGGCTTTGCGAACGAGAGGGATGAGGGCTGTTATTCCGCCTTCGTCCCTTGCATCCCTCCTGGAATTTTGCCTGTGTGGTTCCAGGTTCGCCATGGGAGTGACCACAGGAAGGCCTTCGCGCCTTGCACCCCCTTCTGGAGTTAGTCCGTCGACGGCGGACTGAGGTAATTCTTCGTTGTTCGCCATTGATTTTTAGGAGAAAAAGCTTGATCAAGAGGTTGTTCTTGTCTGAGTTCCCACAGACGGCGCCAATTGTACGGGAAAGAAATATACACCTTCTCGTATAATCCTGTTGATCAAGTCTGCGCTCCTCCGTACGACGTCGCTTGGTCACCTGAAAATACAAACGTGAGCTGGCCGGCGGTGTGTGTGCCGGAAACCTCTCCGATGCCTAAGTCAGAAGCAAGACAAGTAGGCAAAAGCTCAATGTAGTCAGGGAGCAATGTTGCATTACCTCTCCAAAGGTGATATTGGTGAGCTTATATAGGTTTCGCGTAGCACAATCCTGGTAGGACTCTTATCCCCCATGCAGAGTCCTTCTAGGATTACTCCTCCTTACGTAGAGTCCTTCTAGGATTACTCCTCCTGGAAGATAATGCTTATCCTCCAACACCCCCCTCACTGCTTAAACCAAGTGAGATGGTTCTTCCTATGGCCGGACTATTTTCAGGACCGGAAAGTAACTATTAATTCGGCCCTTACTTTACTCTCCATTACCTCGGCTTTCCCATACTGAGACCGAGCTGGACATAAGGGAAGTAAAACCGAGCTACCTTTGGAACCGTAGCTACTTCGGTTACTCACATGTTATAACCGAAGTAACCATCGAAGGCCGAAACCTCTGTACTACTTCACCCAACCGGAGTAGAGCTCAATCCTCCCGAAACCGGAGTATGACCGGTCTATCTTCCAAGTTACTTCTCCAAACCGGAGTATCCTACATGGACCTTGTACTCGGCCCTCTTGATTTCGGCCCTAAGACCCAATACCCAGTTCGGCCCAATTTGCGTATAAATTGCCCTCTCAGTATCTATTAACGTGTTTCTTCCTATATAAATTTTTTCATAATTCTCATTTCTATCTTTTTTTCTTTTTCTTTTTTTTTCCAAGAAAAATTAACTTTAAATTGATAAAGTAGACAGTTATCAAATGTAAATAAACTGTATCAATTGTGAAATAAGATTAAATCTTTGTGTTATAAAGGATTTGAGATAGTCAAGATAGAGAGAAGAAATTGAACATAGCATACTGTGTCAAGGCAATAATGTTGCTTGTGCTCAATTTGTTAGGCAATGAGTTTGACTAATTTTTTATTTTATTTAGGTGCATTTGGAAACTGATTAATATAGTTAAAAAATCAAATCATCATTGAAAAAGTATAAAGGATAAAAAAAGAGTAATATTAGGGATTATGAAAAAATCTCATGAAATGATTCATGAAGATTTTTCATTCCTTGATTAGTGTGTGACTTTTTCTTGTATATGTAATTTAACGATAAAAAATATTTCATGATTATTTTTATGATTATTTTTTTTATGAAACTTAGCATTGCTAAAAAAAAAAAATATATCCAACCCATAGAAAAAGTTAAAAGTTAGGGTTTAGAGAAAGTGGAGTAGAATGGTGGAGGAGAGCGAGAGAGTGGGAAGGATGACAGAAAAGACAAACGAAGAGCAAATAAATCTTTGGCGTTTTCTTTCTAGAGAGAGAGAGACTAGGAGGATACACATGTAGAGAGGCAGAGAGAGGGTATGATTTGTACAAAGATAACCAAAAGACTAGTACAAAAGCTACGCTGCGCCTCTTCCTTGCGCAAAGGGGGAACAGAGGACAGGTGTGTAATAGTAAGGGTGACACTAGAGAAGAAGCAACAAAATGGAGAGAGAGAGAGGGAGGGATTACTAAACGTGACCACAACATTTTTGTATTTGACCAATGTTGGGATTACAAAATTTTCTACTGAAAATTTTTACCAAACAACTAAAAAACTTCTTCTTTGTAAGTCAAATGAGAATTCACTAACAACAGTATTTTGTCTTTTAATTTTAAGGTGAAACCTTAATAATAGAACTTTCTTATATACGTGAATCTCACCTTTTTATGCGCTCCACTCCCCTCATATAAAAAAATTATGTCTGATTTTATAATTAGTTTTTGTACATATAAAAACAATTTGTTATAAACATATTAATTCAATTAGAACATTTAGATTTAAGAATTTATGTAAAATTCCAGGTGTCAGTGCAAGTGGTGCAAAAATGATAACTTTTGTGCTCAAGAAAAATAAGCATCAAATTATGCTCTACTAAAACCAATTTTTTTATTTTTTTATTTTTGGGGTAGACGGTAATGAAGGGACTTAACCAATTTTTGAATATCAAATAATTAAAGTAATATTTTTATCATGGATCAAAATAGGGAATTGAAATGAGAAAGAAACAAAAAATGAGTAAAATGTGATCAAAATAGAAGTAAAATTTCTTTTTTCTTTTCAAATCTCTATTAAAATTTATAATTCACAACACAAAGTAACTTATCATTTGAGAATAAAATTTTAATTTTTACCATCTGTATCTATTAACGTGTTTCTTCCTACATAAAACTTTTCATAGTTCTTTTTGTTTTCTTTTGTTTTTGTTTTTCTTTTTCTTTTTTTCCCTTCATGATGGTTGAACATTTAGGCTTCTTTCCAAGAAAACTTCACTTTAAATTGATTAAAATAGACCATATCAAATGTAAATAAACTATATCAATTGTGAAATGAGATTAAATCTTTGTGTTATAAATGGAATTTGAGATAGATGAAGAAAGAAGAAATTGAACATAGCATACTGTGTCAAGGCAAGGCAATAATAATGCTTGTGCTCAATTTGTTAGGCAATGAGTCT
>JAPPVO010000007.1:122164131-122361127 GCA_030407325.1 Camellia japonica
AAGTGAAACTTTTGGCTACCAAATAATTAGTCGCCAAACATTCATGCTCAATTGGCTACTAAAAAATTTAGTAGCTAAAAGTAAAAAATGTATATATTTAATTATTTTTAAAAAATATATGGCGACTAAAGTTTTAGTTGCCAATAGGTCACTTTTGGCTATCAAAAAAATTTTAGTCGCTGATTATCTTTCCCGACGAACTATTGGTGACCAAATTGGTGACCAAATATATTAGTTGCCAAAAGTAATTGGCCACTAAAACAAGGCTTTTGGCGTCTAAAATTTTAGTCGCCAAAAGTGAAATTTCTTATAGTGTAAACAAGGATCCCATACATAGGACACAAACCAACCAAAAACAATAATACAACTTAAATGTGTTTATTCACGAAATTGACAACACAAGGAAGCTAACACCTAACTCAAAATCCATTCAATGCAGTACAAGTTAGTTTGCAGCACCACCATCATATTCATCAACCCAACCTAATATTGGAGCAAATTTAAAATGAACCATGAGATTACATTAAAGCATCAGCAAAGATAAAATAAGCATATACGTGTACTTATGATCCTTTAGATATTACATCAAACAACCTATGTATCAAAACCTGATAAGATGTATAAGCGAAAAGGAGAGGTTTCATTAAAGCATTAAGGATGCTACACATAACCCAGTGTTAATACCTAAAAAGGAAAGTAAGAATTTTCCAAGTGTCAAAGACTACATTAGATAGAATAAGACGATAAATGAACGCAATTAAAAGAAAGTTGGAAAAGTTGCCATCCATATTGGAAGCTTTCATTGTTCAACACAAAAAATCTAAAAAAGTAACCATCAACCACTTAGTTCAAACAAAAACGATTTAAGAATACAAAAATGATTAGTTCAAACAAAAGGGAGAAACCATCAACCACTTAAAATTTGGAAATTTTACTTGGAAGTCCCATCCCAGAAAAGTATGTCCCAAAAAATCTCAAGAATTTTCTTGTAAACTATTAAGTCTCATTGAATTTGAAAAGGTGGCTTGAGGTCCTTTCATTATATTTTTTGGAGATTCCAAATGTGAATAGGTTTCATTTGTGCACTATTGTCTTATTAAATTTTTGTCAAATATGTCATTATTAGAATGTGACATTATTCTAATGTATACACTATCATCTTATTAAATTTTTTTTTTTTTTTTTTCCAAATGTGCCATTCTTCTTTAATGTGATAATGAGATATTTGTGCACTATTTTCTTATTAAACTTTTTCCAAATATATCATTCTTAATGTAACAATGTGATATTATTCTATGTGTAAACTATTTTCTTATTAAATTTTTGTAAAATGTGTCATTGTGACAACGAGACATTTGTGCATTATTGTCTTATTAAACTTTTGTCAAATGAATCATTTTTAAAATGTGACATTGGGACATCATTCTAATGTATTATTAAACTTTTTTTCCTTTTTTTTTTTTTTGTGTGTGTGTGTGAAGTGTGTCATTCTTTTCAAAATGTGACAATGATATATCTGAGCATTATTGTCTTATTAAACTTTTGACAAATGTGACGTTCTTAAAATGTGACAATGGGACATTTCATTTGAGATATTTTAATGTGAAATAGGACTTATAAACATATAAAAATATTTATGGGATAAAATGGTCCATAAGTTATGAAAATAAGATTTATTATATTAATGCACCCACATCTCAAAGGGCAGTTCTCCAGCATTAAATCCTAATGTTTCTCGTGTTTTTCAATTTAAACTTCAGAGTTTTAATTTTAACAATTAAAACCCTGATGTTGCTTTCATGTCACAATATAACCCTCCGTCTATCTCTATTTGATGAAGTAACAGATATATGTCCATAAGTGGAACAAACTCTAACAAAGCATTAACAAAAGTAGGCATATAATTCTCATCAAAATCATTAAAATGAGCTAAACATGCTTCAAGAGGATCAATGGAAGAAGGGAGCAAAAACTGGTCCTGCACAAGAGTGTTAATCAAGTTCACCTCATGAGTATCCTCAAAATCCCTATTTGAATTCGCAATATAAAAAATATTTAATTCCACAGTCGTATTACCAAAAGATAATTTCATAACACCACTTCTACAATTAATCAAAGTATTAGAAGTTGCAAGAAATAGGCAACCTAAGATGACTGGAATTTGAGTGCTGCAAGTGCTACAGGTTGTGTGTCTAAGATTATAAAATCAATAGGAAAATAAAATTTGTCAATTTGGACCAACACGTCCTCTACTATACCCCTCGACTTTCTCATAGAATGGTCAACTAGCTGAAGGGTTATTGAAGTTGGTTTAAGCTCACTTAGACCTAATTGTTCATAAATCGAGCAAGGCAAAAGATTCACATTAGCCCCAGGGTTGAGCAGTGCTCACTTTATCCTATGATTCCCAATCACACATGAAATTGTGGGACATCCCGGATCCTTATATTTTAATGGAGAATTTTGCTAGATAATATCACTCACTTGTTCTGTCAAAAAGGCTTTCTTCTGTACATTAAGCTTTCACTTGACTGTAATTTAGCATATCACGAGATTTGTTTATATTGCATCTAACAAAGGTATGTTGACTTTGACTTGTTTGAAGATTTCAAAAATTTCTGAATTCTGGTTTGTAGAAATCCCATTTTTTGACCGCCCGTAAGACTCAGACGCTTTGTCCTGTGCACTCGATGATGAAAGTTACATTGTGTGTGATTCGAATGCTCAACGAAGGACTCCAAGGTTGAGCTTTGAAACAGTCCCAACACCTTCCTATTTACCTTGTTTATACTTTCGAGGTCCCTTTTTGAACATTGTGCCACCCTACATTGAGCTTGAAGCAGAGAAATAGGGTAGCACATTGGGGCTCGGCTGTGCCTCATTGGGAGCCGATCGTGGCCATTTGGGGCTGGCCGTGCCTTGGTGGCGGTAAACATTGTTCTGGGCAGGAGCCCGTCAACTGTCTATTTTTGAAGATATTTTCGACCTATTTTGCTGAAATTCTATAAATATGAGGTTATATCTCTGTTTTGAGGGTTGAACAATTTCAAAAGAGCATATACACTTACTTGAGAGTTTTTTCTTCTTATGCAAGCCATCTTGAGCAAGCTTGTCATCTTTGAGTCATAGCTATACACCATACACACCCTCAAACCTTAACCTTGGAGCCTTGGTTGAGCCTTGAGAATCACAAACCAAGCTTGAGAGTGTGTTTGGACCAAGTTTGATTCACACAACAAAAGCTTGTCCTCTTTAAGAGGTATAAGCTTACCATCTTTTCTCTTGCTTTCATTTCTACCTCTTACTATCAATTTCTTGTGTCTTTGTATTGTTTTGAATCCATTTCAAGTGTTGGAGCTTGGGTTTGAATAGCTACCAAAGGTAGAAAGGTTTAATACCCTTTCTTGCACCTTACTTCATAGCTCACACCCTTGTCTTTACACTCTTTTTTTAGTCTTCAAACTGATTTTCAGAGTTCAAAATAGGCTAAAAAACATGATTTGAGGTCTCAAAAATAGAGGGGCTAGCGACCTCTTCTTGCTCTTGTTCACTAGCCTTGTGATTCCTTGCTATTTCCTATCTTTTTCAAACTCTTTAGTCACTGGTTTTTACAGATTAGGGGCTATTTAGACTTGTTTTAATTCATTTAATTGGTTTATGTTTTGAATACTTTGCCTATCATGTTGTAAGTCCTCATGGCTTTACTTGTTTAGGCTTTAGACATCAAGCCATTTGAATTAATAGCTTTTCTTCGCTTGGTTTTCATATTAAGAGTCTCATTCTTAAACTCAATCTCGTGCAATCATGTCTGCAACCTCCTTCTTTTCTTCTTTCCTTTTTTTTTTTTTTTTTTTTTTGTGAGTTGTCTCAAAAGATTGATGGTAATTCAAAGCATAGGAAAAAGGCCTATGCTCGATGGCTTAACCTCTACGGGGGTTCATCGTCAAGGCATAGTCCCTCTTTCATGCCTCAGATCACTTCTCGTTTGACATTTCTTCTCAAGTAGTGGACTTAACTATCACTTTGGACAAATTGATTAAAGAATGGAAATGACTAATAAAACGGGCTTAAGACCAATGAAACCGACGTAAAGAAAATGAGTAAGATTGCTTGTCGAGTCCATAGTGTCAAAAGTCATCTCACGCCAATTCATAATGTGTTGATGAAACTTGAAGCGTCTCTACCTCCCTCTTTGAGCTCACTTCATGATAGGAGGGATGCGTGGTTGTTGGTCATTGCATTTATTGATTTTTGTCCAATTGTCTCTGAAATAATCAAGCGATCAACTTGCTTATTGTTGGTTTTGGAACCAACTTTGTTCTTCTCTTGAGCCTCTCCATGACAGAGAAGAGCAGAAGGGACAAACAGAGTTCAGAAAAAACTCTTTCTGCACTGTTTTCACCTTAGAGCGTAGAAGCAAACTTTTGCGTGAAATTAGGGCACAAATGACCTTGTTTGGGCCCAACCGGGCCTCATTGGGGGCCGGCCAGGCTCTAATGTTTGGTAAATAGTGTGTTTTTGCAGAAACAGAGAGCAGTGGCTGAAGGTGAAACATGGCAGGTTCCCAGGGAGGTAGACAGAGCTGCTTCTGAAAATAGTCACGTGCATGCAATCCTTGTGCATCTTTGTTTATATCAATATTATAAATTAATGTTCCCATTATTGTTATATTAATTAATTAGCATTATAGTTAGCATTGTTGTAATTATTATTAATGTTTATTCGTAATGGTCATAGTTAATTAACTTAGCTAGGTAGTTTTATTGTTCATCCTTGTTGTAATAACTTAGATAGCTAGTTAGTTATTTAGTATTTATTAGCTTAATTCCTTCATTTGGTTTTGTAATAGTTAGTTTATTTCGGACAATTGGACATTCATTCGGACCCTCTTGCATGAGGGCAAATATGTAATAATATGTAATGATGTGTATATCTTCCAATCCCACGTCTTTTCACTACTTCAAAAATAGATAAAGATCGCACTTTTTTTTTGTGTGATGTATGTTATTTAATCATACCTTTTAAGTTTTATTAAAGTGTGATATTTGAGAGTATGATTAAAATGGGTCATTTTTAATCAGTCATTTTAAGTGTGCTTAATAACATTTAGAGCACACCTTGTAAGTGTGATTAATAACAATTAGATCACACCTTTTAAGTGTGATTAAAAATATTTAGATCACACATTTTAAGTGTGATTAATAACATTTAGATCACATCTTTTAACTGTGATTAATAACTAATAAAACCTGCGATAATAAACATTGAGATCATAGATTTTAAGTGTGATTAATATCTAATAAAACCTGTGATTAATAATCAAATAAGATCACACGTTATATACATTTCTCATCACAGTTAATGCGTGTGATAAAAAAAGAGTTCGACATATTTGAAGAATAATCAATATTATTTTTGTACGCGAATTTGAAGAATGTAATACACACTATATTTTATATTTTGAATCACAACCATATATTGAATGGAATAACGTCATATATTCATAAATGAAAGTTAAATATGTTCAAAAGTATACACAAAGGAATTAAATAAAAAGTTTTAAACTGTGCTTACATATATTAAAAAACTTGAAAAACTTGAAAAACTAAGTTCTTGAATTCTTTGACCATATTTTGCATCTCTCCAAGAAATTTCTGACTTGAAAAATAAAAACACAAATTAATTCAGAAACTGCTAGAAGCATATGAATAAACTTACTATTTTTGTAGAGACTGTTCTTGTCTTACAAAAGACAAAGTTCGACTTATCACACCCCTTCAAATGTCTTAACATTAAATACCTCTAGCATGACATGAAGCATATAAAAACAAACTGTCACTTTATCCATAAAAATTGCAAGTTCAACAAAAATTTTACTATAACTAAGAAATTTTACTATAACCAACAACTTAGTTATAGTAAAATTTGGACTTAATTATTTAAGAAAATAATTGATCCATCCAAATGCAACCAAAAGATACTTATCCTGCATTTTTTTCATATAAACATCATACTTTTGTTTAGATCACCAATATGATGATTTTACAATTACAAACACGGAACACCTCACACTTTTCTTCAAAGAGTTCCAATACCTAGTCACAAAAAAAAAAAATAATACTATGTCCAAGAATGAGCCTACATTGTGTAAAATTACAGACATATATTTGATTAGTTCATTGTACTATGTTTATTTGTTTTTAGTGTCTAAAAATGGTGTTTATTAAATTCACAATTTTAACATGAGTTCAATAAGTCTGGGAAAAATCCTAGGTCCATCCCTATCCGAAAGGAGCACCTAACATGATACTTGCATCTTCACTAAGTGGCCACAATTTTCAAATCTTAGTGAAAAATGATCTCATATGCAGTAATTCAACTGCCTTTACGTATACTCCATCATGAATATATAAAGCAAATTCTATCTCTAGATAGGCTAAGTGGTTTAACAAATTGGTGCCAACACATGTTGAATTAAGAAAAATTGGTGCATAATTTTCATGATAAGTGGACATACCTTGTAGAGGCTTAAAACTTCTGTTGTTAGCTTGGTAGCATCATACCATGCATGCCGATTAACCACTTTGAGTAATTTCTGTCCGTAGCAAAGTACGAACTAGGTGTTTCTTCCCAAGTGATGTATGCAAGAGTATTCTAGCAAAGCCAAGAACCACTTCCCTTGACAAGCTTACCCTAAGTAATATCACCCCCTTGATATCAACCTAGATAATGAATGACCAAAAAAAGAAAAATAAGAACAAGAACCTTCCAAATACCCAAGAGGTCGCATAGACACTTGTATAATATTATCTCATTTTGGCTATGAAGCAGGCAACTACAATTAATCGAAACCTGAAGAACAGTTAAGCATCGTCAAACCTATTAAATAAGCTAGGCTTGTCTAGTTAGTAAGGTCATGTCATCTATCTGAAGATCACTCACAAACAATGTTTGTTAATCAATTGATTTGATCACCACAAGTGGGAGCAAAGAAGAAAAGTTATTTGTCAAGGAAATGGTCATTTGTTGGGGAAATGGATGGAGAAAAGATACCCCTTTTGTCATGAATATTATAAAGGGAACTGATTTTCAAGAAATTTCTTTTTAAGTAAAGGACTAAAAATAAAAATAAAAGGGGCTCCTTTTCCCATGAGCGGACTGCAGGTTCGAATCATGTCCTGCCTAATCACAAAATAAGATTAATATTCTTGTAAAGCATAAATTTTAAAAAATTGTAGGAAATTATTTGAGGCAAGATAATGATTTCATTATTCAGTAATTCAAAGATGAGTAATCAGCACATAAAACCAAATAGATGGTACTCACATTGATAGAATTTGGTGAAGCATGGGCTCTGTGCAGCTTTTAAGGCAAGAAGGCCTCATTTGTGGTTAGCAATTGTAACTTCTTCAATCTGACAAACAAGTACCCTCTTCATATATACATAAAATTGATGATGCACTCTCAATGAAATAACTAGCAGATCATACGATTCAAATTCTGCAAGAACAACAAAGATAATGGAAATTTGATATATAACCTCAACTAATAGCCTAGACCCAGAAGCTCACTATGTTGTATTTCATCAGAACTCTATGCCCTCATCACCAATCCTAAAACAAACTAAAACCCCATAGACCAATCAATACATAAGCACATAATACACCAAATTCAGTTACAAACCATCATAGTCTGCATCACCACCACTCAAAAAACTAGCACAATTTGCTGCACCAACCAAGCATATCAGCCACCTCTTACTGGTAGGAAGACAGCAACAAAACAGAGGTCGGGCAACATACAGTTCAGAAATGCAAGAAGAAAGCAACTGTAGACAGCACCAGAGCATGCACTATAAAGAAAACAACACTGGTACAGGGAATGAAATACAACAGCAACACCATGGTAGCATGAACCATAGACACAACTAAGAACACAGTCAGCATGACAGCGGGCAGCAAACAACAGACAGCAGCACCAGCAAAGCTACACAAGTAGAGCCACAGACTCAACAACCAGCAGAGAACCATACACCCATCTATGGGCAGTATTTACACATGAACTACACAAATTTTAACTCAACAGCAGCAATTCAGCATATACCACAGCCAGCAGAACAGCGACCAACAGCAGCATGGTCCATCACAACAGGCTTCTACCAAGATCAACCCCAAGACAAATGCAGATGTACACTTGAACTAATAGAAACTTGTTCAATCACCACATATTATAGACCTATTGGGAGGTTGAACAGATATAATAACTTGTGTGTAACAACTCAACAAGGACACTGTGACGAATATTCATTACAAACAGACAGCAAGACTGGGTAGAGTAGACCCACAGAAACAAATATAGTCCTCAATCACATAACCCTCAAGATGCAACACACAACGCTTTAAAAAAATTTATGAGGGCTAACCAATCACCTAACCCTCAACAAAAAAAACTCCCTTACAATTAGGACCAGCTTGACAACTTGCAGAAAAGAATTAGATAAACTAGATGGCTCACCATCACTCAACCCACAAAAACCTAGCTATAGAGCCTCACCACTCATATATAGGCTCTCAACACTCACTCTCAATAATCGCCATCACAATACTAACTGTGGAGGCTCACAATCACTCAAACCACAACATTCCTAAGTACCATCAATGTTCTGAATATAAAGGAAAGAATGAGGCAGCTTCAAAGGACTGATCTAGGAGACCTGCAAGAGGAAGATCCGAACACATAGCAATATCTATAGAGACACTGGAAGTAAGAGTACAAACAGCTCAAAGAGCATGTGCCCTCAACATTGTATGAGGAAGATGCCATGAGTCTATAAACCAATCATTATCCCCACCCTCCTTGAAATTGTTAACAGATAAGAGCCTGCACCTAACCAAAGATTCAACTTTTCTCACAACCATATTAGTAGGAGTACAAACAGATGAGAAGATCCTAGCATTTCTCTCCTGCCAAATACAGTAAACCGTACTAGTAAAAATTAATTTCTTAGCAGTAGTGGCCAAAGAATGACCAGAGAATTGCCCAGATAAGTAGTCCACACAACTGCCCCAATTCATAGCTTGCCAATGCATATTACATTTATGTAATAGAGCAAAACTCATAATCCTCATCCTAATGGTGACACAACACACACTGAGAAGAACTCATAACCCCATACACAACCAATCTATCAGAAGTATTCAATCCACCAAAGATAGCCATCCAAACCACAGTACTAACTCCACATGTTCTTCTGGACAAGTCTGATCATGTCCAAATTGGCATCTGAACCGAAAAGGGAAATAGAACAAGCAGTGCGTAAGGCCAATTAACTATATACCTGGCTGTCGTCGGGACATGCTATAGCTCATCTCAGTCAAATTAAGCCAGGGGCAATGCCAAGTTATGTCAGCTGTAGATCTACTACACATCCAGTCGCACCACTATCTCTCTGAGGGGAAGTCCACTAGCCTTTGGTGAAAAAAGTAAGATCTGGCCAAGTACTCAAGGCAAGAGTCCACTACTTTCAGTTTATCCATGAGCCATACTTGGGAAGGGATGAAAAATAAGAGAGATTAAAGAATAAAGAGATGTACGTTGAGAGAAAAGTAAGAAAAAGGGTTTAGAGATGAAAATAGAGAGTGAGTGTCTAGTGATGCGAGGAATCATAAATAAGAAAGGGTGGGAAACAATACCTGAAGAAGCAGCGGACTCCCTTCAAATCGGGTAGCCTCTCACCGATGAAAGGCATCCAAACCCATTAGGGTTTCGGCCAGTACTAAACCAATGCAGCTCTTACCCTCTTTCAGGCATTGGGCCATCTTAATCAACCTAATGCTAGCTCCACTACAACTAGGGGCAAGAAGGAAGTGTGCGAGTAAGCATAAGCAGAGGGCATGCTGCCGATAACCCTGCAAAAGGAGGTCGCCTTTGTCTCCGATGGTGGAAAATTGATGAATGAAACCTGGGATGTCTAACTCCCCATCATAAACCAAGGATCGAGCCTCGTGCAAGGTGAGCGCACACATCTGTCCCAAAGCCTGGGCATGGCCAAAACGGGGCTAAGGCATGATTTCTTCGTCGCGCCAGGATTCTATCAATGCTTGAAATTCTTCAAGCGTCGGACACATTTCTTGTGATCTGAAGTGAAATACATGTGTGATCGAGTTCCAGCATTGAACAGCCGCATGGAGAAACGAAGAATAAAGTGAAGTACGACTTAAAGGAAAAAGAGCATTTAGGTCGAAACTACGAAAGTTCACCTTTTTCGAGCCGTCCAAAGTGGCTACCCAATCTTGGAGCCTATTCTTAAGCAGCATCTCCATCTTGAGAGCAAAATACCAAAGACTTGCTATTCTGCTAGAAAAACAGCAAGAGGAGCACCATTTATAGAGTTTGAGAAGAGGCAGTGCATAACAGTTGGATCCCACTAACTGACCTTATTTTTAGGCCCGACCATGCCTCATTGAAGCCCGGCCGCACCTATTTGGACCTGGCTGGGTCTAAATGTTGGCCAGACAGAGCAGGTTGCAAGAAAAGGGCTGGCTTTTTCCTTGGTGTACTACGGCTGTATTTTGAGTTTTGTTTTGTTTGTATCAAGTGTTTTTTTAGTGTTTTCGAGTTGTTTTCATTGTGCTTTTCACTAATCGAGTTGTAGTTTACATTTTTTTGGTTGTGGATTGTTATCCGATCCAAGAATGAGTGCAAGAGCAAGTATTCGCAGTTTTAAAGTCTTGTACAAAGTTACCACGCAAAGGTTGTGCCATTCATCACATGTTATGCAAGAGGAAATCGTCTGAAATTTTCTTTTATCAACTAGTGGGCCCAATCCCAATCATTGTTTACAAAGATCAAAAACAAAAGAAAAGTCTTCAAAAACAAAATACATAGGTCTATCTGAAGCTACATAGTTCCTAACTACAAAGCAAAAGAAAAGTAAAGAAAATCAGCAACCCATCCTCGCTCTCTTTGTTCTCAACTGCGAACAAGGTGCATTACTCTCATCACTGGGGCTACTAGACTGCATGTCGACCTCCATCTCCTCCTTCTCGGGGGTCGTGTACTCATTAAAGGACCCCTCAGAGGGTGAGTGCTGTCTCACTCGGCCTCTCCCTCGATCAGCCCCTCCTCTGCCTCTTACTGGGCCCCATCTCCGTCTCCTAGCCGGAGGAGGTCCTGCAAGTGCAACTAGTGCTAGCTCAAGCTGAAAAAGAGTACAGACATCAGAAAAGACCAACATAATTATGAGTGAGATTGTAATGACCGTAAACTAGGGGCAAAGTGTACCTCGATCCCATGGGTGGCTAGAGCAGTCTGCCTCTTCCGCACCATCAAAAGTAGTCTGTCAATTGTCCAGAGGAGGTCATCCATATACCCCGCTGGCACTTGCAAAAGAGGAAAGATTTGAGGATAGAAAACAAGATAATGGTGCACAGTAGGCAGAAAGCAAGTAATAAAGCACAGTGGGCAGAAAGTGAAAAAGTACAATGGGCAGACATATAAAGTAGTGTGTACCTGCTCGATGCTGGGTGCGATCGCCAATCTGCGATCTCTCTCCTCAATGTGCTCAAGGGGGATCTGCTCAATCCCCCCATCTGGTCGCATGTATACAACCTCAAAACGAATCACCGGAAACCCAGGGATAGGAGCTGCAACATGAACTCCTCCAGCAACAGCGGCAGCCTCAGGAATGACGCGAATCACACCCTGGGTAAGAGGCACCATCACCTGAGTCTGTAAGAAGGCAGTGAAGTCGCTGGGCTCATGGTCTATCCTCATATCGAAAGGAGAAGGATGTGGGACGTCAAGATCGGCTTGGCCTCAAGTCTGGCAAATGAATCACTCCCCCATATAGTATTCCTTGCCGAAAGGGCCCTCAAATAGGATCCACATGGTGGAGGCCTCCTATGCAGCAGCATAAGTCACCCTTGCTGCCTGAGGGATGCCCGCTCAAGGGTGCTAGTCAACCTGTGAATAGAAGATGCAAGCTAAGTATCATATATCAGGGGTATGGAAACAACAGTATGGAAATAGCAGTATGAAAATAGCAGTATGGAAACAGTAAAATGTAAAGACTAGTATTTTGTTACCTGATCTGCGCTAATGGTGTCAAAGAAGCGGCAGAAGTAAGGGAAGTTTTAATCTACGCGGCGGCACCATTCGAATTGGGAGTTGTAGTACCGGGAGCGGGGTACTGACAACTCAATCGGCCTCACTGGGACTGGAGCTAGAGAAGTGAAATACATGTAAATCCATAGTTGCAAGTAGAGAAGGATGAATGAAGTGAATGAGCAAAAATGAACAAAATTTGCAAGGCAAAAATGAGCAGGAAATGCAAAGTTGAACAGAATGCAAAGCTTAGCAGAATAGTAAGTGTAAGATGTACCTCCCAAACTCTCCAGTAGCCGCCAAGTGAATTTTCCTTTCGGTGGGATACAGAGCTCATGTAGCAGTACAGGATGGCCAGGCCATCCCCTAGTCATACTTTATCACCTGTGGTAGGTGCACCAGTGCTCCTAAGAGATATAGCCCCGCAGTATTTTTCCTCTTCGCAAATAGGGTAGTACCGAGGAGATACATAAGGAAACCGCGGGTATACTGGGTAGCCTCATCTGGAGTAGCTGGCTGAAGGTCAGTGAAGCGCTCTAGGAACCAATTATACCTCACCATCCTATGGCCAATAGTGTCTGGGATCGCCCCGAGAAGCTGACGCTGTGTAACTCTCCACTGCGTCATATTAGGATCAAATGGGATCGGGCCGCTAATCCCTACCTGCAGGTTAGTGAGCATCGAGAAATCATACGGGGCCAGAGTCAGCTCCCCGACCGATGAGAAGTGGAATGAGTCTGTGGTGTCCCACCATCTCTTCACCAGGGCCCCGTAGAGCAGTGGCTCAGCCCTCATCTGTATGAGCCCTGAACAGAAAGGCCCGAAGCCAGCAGCATCGTCCAGTGTACAGACCTCTACAGGAAGTCTCTCATACTAGTGTTGGGGGCCAAATATGGATCCATAGCTGCCAATCCTCTTGGCTATCACCTGTAGGGTGGGAATGTTATTAGTATGTGCATAGCATTAACGGATAGTTTGCTTACGAGATTCAAAATATACGCAAAATAAAAAAAAGATTGCTTACCGTGGAGGCATCGACAAACAAGTGCTCTGTGGGCTCTTACAGTAGAATTTCCTCGTCAATCCCGAGGATAAGGCCCTAGAATCTCAAGATATCGCCAGGGGTCGGGGTGTGTGTGCAGGGCTAGTAGGTGGCCGCATCAAAAGGCCTATCGGCAAGAGGCGGTAATGCGGGCTTAAGAACGTCCTCGTTCTATATATCCGCACCTAGGACGACGCCAATACCCACAGCCAAGTTAGGAATGGGGATCCCGTCGCTAACCATGAGAAAAAATGAGAAAAGTGGGCAAATGAAGAAAAAGTGAGCGAAAGAGTGAGTTTGAGTGGAAATCCCAAAAAACCCCAAAGGTCTAAACCCTAGGAGAGAGAAAATAAAGAGAGTGAAAACTCAAAGGGGGAGAGGGAAAAGTGTGGGTAGATGTGTGAAAACCTAAGAAAAAATAAGAAAAACCCCAAAACTCAATCTAATCAAGTTTTGATTGGTTCAAAATGCAGAGTGGGTGAGTTTTACAAAAAAAAATTTGCGAGGGTTTGTATCTAGAAAGAGAGGAGGCTTAGAGAGAGGGAGGGAGGTTTCTCGAGTGTGAGTGTGTGTGGGAATAAGGGTTCGATTTGATTTAACCAACCATGGGTTGCCCTTTTACCAGTTTTGCCCCTACCGCTATAGCGACTCGGCCGGCTTCATTGGAGCCCGGCCGTACTTCATTGAGGCCTGGCTGGCCCGAAATGTAACCTTTTTCATTTTATTTTGTTTTTGTTCATTTCCATTTTGAGCTTCGATCTGGGTTTGGGGAAAGTAAAAAAAGAGTACAAGAAAAAAAAAAGAAAAAGAAAAAAAAAAACACAAAACAAGAAAAAACAAAGAGAGAATGGAAGGGAAGAAAAAGTTTTGTTACTTTGCTTTGTTGATTGGTTTAAATTCATAATTTGTTTAGTGCAAAGCTCGGTTTAATTTTGTTTTTTTTAATTCATAATTGGTTTTGTTCTTCTTCTTTTGTTTTGTTTAAGTTGTTTCGTTATTTTATTAATTGTTCTGCCTAAGTCATATTTTGGTCCATTATTTCGCTCTGTTAATTTGTGAATTGTTCCATATTTCGTTATTCATTTTGATTCGTAATGCGTTCTTCTACTCAAATTAAGTCCATTTGCAAATATTGGCAAAATTTGAGCGTCGTTTGAATTTGTATGTTTGTTTTTTTTTTTTTGATTTGTTAGAACCTGGCCCCTTGGCGGGTCATTTCCGTGGGTTTCATCCTTCAAGGCCTTCTTGGGATGAGATAACCTTGTTTTCTCATTTTTGCTGATTCATGGGGTTTTTTAGCCTCACCCACCCATTCCTCCTCTCGCATGAGACGCATTAGGATTGTTGCTTTCACCCGGTTAAAAACAACATGTGTTCCTATTGTTCACACCACCCTTTTCTCCTCTTACGTGAGACGCGTTAGAATTGTTTCTTTCCCCGGTTAAAAACAACAGGTGTTCCTGCTGTTCACACCACCTTTTCCTCCTCTTGCGTGAGATGCATTAGGATTGTTACTTTCATTAGGTTAGAAACAACAGGTGTTCCTGTTGTTCACACCACCCTTTCCTCCTCTAGCGTGAGACGAGTTAGGATTGTTGCTTTCACTCAGTTAAAAACAGCAGGTGCACCTGTTTGTTGACACCACCTTTCCTCCTTTTGTATGAGGCATGTTAGGTTGTTGTTTCTCAGTTAAAAACATCAGGTGTGCCTGGTGTTCACCGCACCATTCCTCCTTTCATGTGAGGCATGTTAGGTTGTTGTTTCTCAGTTAAAAATAGAAGGTGCACCTGTTTGTTCACACCACCTTTCCTCCTTTCATGTGAGACACGTTAGGCACCTTTCCTCCTTTCATGTGAGACACGTTAGGTTGTTGTTTCTCGGTTAAAAACATTAGGTGCGCCTGGTGTTCACACCGTTTTTTCTCCTTTCGTGTGCGACACCTGAGGTTGTTGTTTTCCTTGGTTAAAAATATCAGGTGCGCCTGGTGTTCACACCACCCGTGGAGCTTTTCACCCTTCCTGTGTGAAACGTAGCTAGGCCTGCATTTTCTTACATCCTTTTTACATGAGACGTAGTTTGGGTTATACTTTCTTTGTCCCTTTCACGTGAGATGTGTTTGTTACTCACTTCTTTCAGAGTGAGACACAGTTGGATTTGTTATGCTCTGATTTATGCTTTCGTTTATGTCATATTCTTGTTTTTCTTGCTACATTGTTTCATTGCTTGTTATTTGTATTCAAATATTGCATTGCATTGTTTCATTGCATGATCATAAGTTATGTTCTGCATATCATTTTGCATTTTACCCTTGAACTACGTAGGTTTGATTCCTTGCAAAGGGATACGTAAGCAACTTTCGAGTTCAACCATGGCACTTATGATTTCCTTGCCCAAGTTTGACAGCCTCGTCAAATGGGTCGTCTTTGGGCTTTGATATTCACTCATGTCATTTCATGACTTTGAGCTCTGTCAAAGAGGGGCAACTGTAGACACTCCATTTTTTGACTGCCCGTAAGACATGGGCGCTTTGTCCTGTGCACTCGATGATTACATTGTGTGTGATTTGAATGCTCAACGAAGGACTCCAAGGTCGAGCTTTGAAATAGTCCCAACACCTTCCTATTTACCTTGTTTATACTTCAGACGTCCCTTTTTGAACATTATGCCACCCTACACTGAGCTTGAAACAGAGAAACAAGGCAGCACATTGGGGCCCGACCGTGCCTCATTGAGAGCCAGTCGTGGCCATTTGGAGTCGGCCGTGCCTTCGTGGCGATAAATGCTGTTCTGGGCAGGAGCCTACCCGTTGTCTATTTTTGAAGATATTTTGGACTTATTTTGCTCAAATTCTATAAATACGAGGTTATATCTCTATTTTGAGGGTTGAACAATTTCTAAAGAGCCTATACACTTACTTGAGAGCTCCTTCTTCTTGTGTAAGCCATCTTTGAGCAAGCTTGCCATCTTTGAGTCATAGTTATACACCATACACACCCTCAAACCTTAACCTTGAAGCCTTGGTTGAGCCTTGAGAATCACAATTCAAGCTTGAGAGTGTGTTTGGACCAAGTTTGACTCACACAACAAAAGCTTGTCCTCTTTAAGAGGTATAAGCTTACCATCTTTTCTCTTGCTTTCATTTCTGCCTCTTACTATCAATTTATTGTGTCTTTGTATTGTTTTGGATCCATTTCAAGTGTTGGAGCTTGGATTTGAATAGCTACCAAAGGTAGAAAGGTTTAATACCCTTTCTAGCACCTTACTTCATAGCTCACACCCTTGTCTTTGCACTCTTTTTTTAGTCTTCAAACTGATTTTCAAAGTTCAAAATAGGCTAAAAAACATGGTTTAAGGTCTCAAAAATGAAGGGGCTAGCCACCTCTCCTTACTCCTGTTCACTAGCCTTGTGATTCCTTGCTATTTCCTATCTTTTTATACTCTTTAGTCACTGGTTTTTACATATTAGGGGCTGTTTAGACTTGTTTTAATTCATTTAATTGGTTTATGATTTGAATACTTTGCCTATCATGTTGTAAGTCCTCATGGCTTTACTTGTTTATGCTTTAGACATCAAGCCATTTGAATTAATAGCTTTTCTTCGCTTGGTTTTCATATTAAGAGTCTCATTCTTAAACTCAATCTCGTGCAATCATGGCTGCAACCTCCCTCTTTTATTCTTTCCTTTTTTTTGTGAGTTGTCTCAAAAGATTGATGGTAATTCAAAGCATAGGAAAAAGACCTATGCTCGATGGCTTAACCTCTACGGAGGCTCATCGTCAAGGCATAGTCCCTCTTTCATGCCTCAGATCACTTCTCGTTTGACATTTCTTCTCATGTAGGGGACTTAACTATCACTTTGGACAAATTGATTAAAGAATGTAAAGGACTAATAAAACAGGCTTAAGACCAATGAAACCGACGTAAAGAAAATGAGTAAGATTGCTTGGATTTGGCTGGATGTTATGTCGAGTCCATAGTGTCAAGAGTCGTCTCACACCAATTCATGATGTGTTGATAAAACTTGAAGCGTCTCTACCTCCCTCTTTGAGCTCACTTCATGATAGGAGGGAGGAGTGGTTGTTGTTCATTGCAGTTATTGATTTTTGTCCAATTGTCCCCGAAATCTTCAAGTGATCAACTTGCTTATTGATGGTTTTGGAACCAACTTCGTTCTTCTCTTGAGCCTCTCCATGACAGAGAAGAGCAAAGGGGACAAACAGAGTTCAGAAAAAACTCTGTCTGCACTGTTTTCACCTCAGAGCATAGAAGTAGACTTTTGCATGAAATTAGGGCACGACCAGCCTTGTTTGGGCCCAGCCGGGCCTCATTGGGGGCCGGTCGAGCTCCAATGTTTGGTAAACAGTGTGTTTTGGCAGAAACAGAGGGCAGTGGTTGAAGGTGAAACAGGGCAGATTCCCAGGGAGCCAGACAGAGCTGCTTCCGAAAATCGTCACGTGCATGCAATCCTTGTGCATCTTTGTTTATACCAATATTGTAAATTAATGTTCCCATTATTGTTATATTAATTAATTAGCATTATAGTTAGCATTGTTGTAATTATTATTAATGTTTATTCATAATTGTCATAATTAATTAACTTTGCTAGGTAGTTTTATTGTTCATCCTTGTTGTAATAACTTAGATAGCTAGTTAGTTATTTAGTATTCATTAGCTTAATTCGTTCATTTGGTTTTGTAATAGTTAGTTGATTTTGAACACTTGGACATTCATTCAGACCCTCTTGCATGAAGGCAAATATGTAATAATGTGTAATGATGTGTATGTCTTCCAACCCCATGTCTTTTTCCCTTTTTTTTATTTGCTTATGATGGTAGCATAAAGTATCATGTTTCCTTAGCATTTTCCATGATTTGCATCCACTCGTCTTGCATGCATAAAAGCTCGGTTCATCATTCTAACCAAGCATTATTATTGCTTAAATTCTTTGAATACGTGTTTAGACCGCATGCTATCAAATTGCTTCAAATACCATGTTAGTAGCCCAGCCCATTAATTGCATAATTGTATGTGTTGCATTTGCCATACTACATTAGTTAGGATCATGCATTTTTTTTTCTAACTCTTTTATTTTTTGGCTTGCCTTGGAGTACTAGATGAGCATTAAATTGCTTTAGTATACCGCATGCGTGTGATTGTTGCCATGTTGTCAAAGCATGATTCCATGAGGCTAAGTGCTTAAGTATTATATCTATTTGAATACCAGTGGATAAAGGCTAATTGCTTGAATTGGAATAAATAGATTAATGTACATATAAACTCACTTTTTTAAGTGATGCGTATTCAAAACAATTTTCAAACAAACATGAAATCAAAGTGTTCCAATTTTTACAAATTAGTCTATACTTGTGTGCGTCACATAGTAATGCTAGCCTAAAATAATTGGAACAAGAGCATATAATGTAAATAAAAATCACATCATGATTAGTAGAGGCCGATCTTTGATCGGGCGAGTGGGGTGCTCACTTCACGACCTTCCCCTCTCATACCTAAGTTCCTGAGTCGAGACAATCTTGGTGATGATGGACATGTGGCCTATGGCATGAGTCACGAGTTTCCTATGTATCCCAAAAATATTTAGGTGGCCACTCTGTATCTGGCAAAGCAGTCCATTTTTGGCTTTTGTAGCTCGCCTTTTTCACGCCCCCTTTCGGAAGCTCGAAAAAAGCCCTACAGTTTGGACTCCCGCATTTCTAAATCTAATCTCACAAGAGCAGCGTGAAATTGATAAACACCAAAGAGTCCAAATCCGGCAAAACTTTTTGGAAAATTGATTTTAGGATAAAAAATGCCAAAATTTGATTGCTTTGCTAGATACAAAGTTACCACCTAAATATTATTTTTTTTTTGGGAAATTTAGGAAACCCATGACTCGTGCCAAAGGCCACGTGTTCGTTATCACCAAAGTTTCCTCGGCTTGGGAACTTAGGTACGAGAGGGGAAGGTTATGAATTGAGCACCCCCGCTCGCTCGATCAAAGATCGGCCTCTACTAATCATCATACGATTTTTATTTACATTATATGCTCTTGTTCCGGTTATTAGACTAGCTTTACTATGTGATGCGCACAAGCAAATATAGACTAAAATTGCAAGACTTGGAACAATTCAATTCATGTTTGTTTTGGAAAAGGGTTTGAATTTGCCACCTCAAGTGGGCTTAAAGTTTGCAAATTTGCCGCCAAATATAGTGGACTTCAAACTGATTTGCCACTTAACAAAGTGGGCTTAAAACTTACATTTGTTGAATCGTTCCAATTCAAACAACAAGTTTTCATCCA
Source organism: Camellia japonica (assembly GCA_030407325.1). Taxonomy (NCBI): domain Eukaryota; kingdom Viridiplantae; phylum Streptophyta; class Magnoliopsida; order Ericales; family Theaceae; genus Camellia; species Camellia japonica. The sequence continues at coordinate 122,183,577 of JAPPVO010000007.1, forward strand.
CAGGTATTCAAGCAGTTTATCAAATAAGCATTTAGCCTCATAGCAAGCATGCTAGACATGGCAACATTCACAATCATGCAAAATATGATAAAGCGTTAAAAACTCATCTAGTACTCCAAGCTAAGAAGATATGAGTTAGAAAACTATGCATGATTCCTAATTATACAAGATGCCTAATGCAACACATGCAATATGCAATTTAATAGGCTTGGCTACTAATATGGCATATGAAGCAATTTAATTAACATGCGGTTAAATACGTATTCAAAGAATTATTGAAAAGACAATGCAGTTTGAATGATGCGTCGAGTCTCGGTGCATGCAATACGAATGAATGGATGCAAGCATAAGGTATTCTAATTGAAACATGTCCCTAATCTAACAATCAAAAGCGGGTAAATAAAAGGGAGAAAGACGTGGGGTTGGAAGACATACACACACGCACGCACACTTATTACAACATTACGCCCTCGCAAAGGAGGGTCCGAATGAAACTAGCTAAGCTACATTACTTAACTAATTATTACAACACTTTGAATAAATAAAAAACTTAATCTAAGCTAATTAATTATTACAACACACTTAACTAATTAATCAATTAGACTAAGCTATTTAGTTAATTAATTACACAACATGAACTATCTAATCTAATTAAATATTACAATTAAATAATTAACTATCTAAGTTAATTAAATATTACAAAGAAAACTAATTAGCTAAATACTTAACTAATTAATTGCAAAGCAACTAAGCTAATTAATTACAATATGAATTAATTAACTAATCTACTTAAATAGTTACAACATTTGCATGAATTAGCTACAACTAATTAACTAAGCAAATTAACTAAATGGCCTCGGGAAACGAGGGATGCATACATGCTCGGTTTTTCACCTAAAGAACATCCACTGTTTGCCCACGAAAGCCTCTGTTTGCATAACCTCTGCTCTGTTTCCTTCTCCAGATTAACTCTGCCATACTTCACAAGCACTCTGCCCAAAAATCACTGGAGGCCAGCAAGCCACCACTGAGGGGTTGCCGTCCAACACTAGGTGGTTGCCGGCCAGTAGCAGTGGCCAGCAGGCCACTGATGAGACACAATTTTTGCTGCAACAGAGAGAGCAAATAGGGCAAAGAGGGGGTATTCACAGGTTGTTTGTACCATGTATCACCCCTTATCATCAACACAAGCTCAAAGGAGTGATACATTTGGCCCTCAAACCATCAATCAAGCAATTTCCATGCATGATGGCTAAGGGACCAATTTATACAAGTTCAATGAATGCAAAACAAGACTCAAATGTCATCACCCTATCATGCATGATCAAGGGCAACGAAGACCTAGGAAAGTGGCACATTTCATCACTTTTGAGTATGAAATGTCCTATTTCCCTTGTGTTCAAATTAACATCCGATTTGAATATATGCAATGCAACACAAAGAAATGCTTATCTTGCCACTTTTACTTGCCAATTTTGTTTACACATTTTAGTTACCAAATCATTCTTTAATCAATTTGTCCATTGGTGAGTGTCCTCTAAGATAAAAGAAGTGTCAACCAAGGGATAATCTAAGGCAAGAGAGAGATCACGCTGTTGATAATGAACCCTCAAAGAGGATTAAACCATTAAGCATGATCTCAATCTTAAGCTTAAAGGGTCCCAAGTTTGAAACAACCCTCAAAAGCAAATGAAAGAGTGAAGCAAAGAGGGAGGTTGCAGAGTTCATAGTGCTGAAATGGAGTGAAAAACAACACCAAAAGATGCTATCAATTTAAACAAGAGGTGTCTAAGACCCTAAAACACCAACTTGTGAAGACTATTACACTACAACCATGCAAAACAAGACTCAAATGAACTAACCAGCCCAAAACAGAGCTAAAGTAGGCTATTTCAGAGGCTAAAACATGCTGGACTTGAGCTAAGTTAAGCTAGAAAAACATGCTAACATATGGAGCTAACTAGGCATGCAAACAAGACACAAGGAAGGGAGGCTAACCCCTCCAAATTTGGACTTCAAAATGAGTTTTTTGCCACTAAAAAACCTCTAAAATTCAGTGGTTAAAAGGCCCAAAAAAGTTGGTTTGAAAGTGGTGAACAAAGTACAAAAGGTTTACAAACAAGAAAATAATAAAATAATGTGAACCACCCAACTAAAAGCACCCAAATGGCCTCAAACCACCACCTTTAGGCCACAAAAATAGAGTTTTTTAATGTTCAAAAGCCCCAAACACACCCCAAAACAGCCCAAAAAAGTAGAAAAATATGGCAAGCAAAATTGTAAAACAAGCTAACAAAGCAAGTGTTATACCTCTTCAAGCCAAGGCACAAATTAGGCAACAAAGGAAGCCACAACCACCTTCTAGAGCTCAAAAAGAGTCTCAAGTAACCTCAGCCCAAAGAGAAGCAACTTTGGTCAAGGAAGTGTATGCAAAAGTATAGGATTTGTAAGCAAATGTATACAAAATTGGCAGAGAGGGAGAGAGAGAGAGAGAGAGAGAGAGAGAGAAATCTATAGAGAGAGAGAGAGAGAGAATTTTGCTCTAAAATTTCAACATCTCAAAATGGGGGAGAAGGTCCCATATTTATAGAAAAACAAGTTTTCAGCTGAGTTAAATCAGTCCATACACATGTATGGTGATCAAGCCCATTGTGCCAACAGTTGGAACAGCTGTCAACAAAATATCTGCAAAAAGGTCATCGGTGGCTGGTAAGGCACAAGGGTAGTCGGCAGCCTCAAACAGTGGCGGGCTGGCCACCAGGGGTTGCAGGTTTGAAGCACCAAAGTTTTTGGGTTTGAAACACTAAGGTTTTGGTCAAAACAAGGCACGAAACGGCACGACGGTTTCAGGGCTCAAAAAGTAGGGCACTCACGAAGACTTCGAGCACTCGAAACGAACACATGCAATCACAATCATCGTGTGCACAAACGATGATGTGCAAGTCTTGAGGACGGTCAAAAATGGGGTGTCTACAACATTTTGATTCAAAATCGATTTTCCAAAAGAATTGTTGGATTATGACTCATTTGTGTTTATCTATTTCACATTGCACTTGTGGAATCAGATTCAGAATCACGGGAGTCCGAACTATAGGGCTCGTCATATTTGAAAGGAGCACGAAAAGTAACCTATATGGTTCAACTTCTGAAATGGTGGTTGCAACCTTTGAGGAAAAGGAGCAGAAATTGGACATCTCACCTCTTTATTTGGCTCAGACTTGTTAAGTTTATCAATACTCTCAGGTTCTAAAACATCCTTAGGCTTTTGAGCCTTCATTGGAATGGTTTTGTCAATAATTTTTCTGCTACGAAGAGTAGCAACTGATTTAACATGTTCAAGCTGAGTACTAAAAGGGGAATTATCACTAACACCATATTGACCTTGTGGGTTAGGTAGAGGTTGAGTATGAAATCTACCGTTTTCTTGAATTCTCAATGAAGAGGTTAATTTAGTGAGAGTGGTCTTAATATCATTAACGGCTTGAGATGTTTGAACATTTATAGTCATTTGTCCTTCACTACAGAAAAATACATCTTCGGTGACTAAAAATGCCGACTAAAAATAATTTGAGCAACAAATGTACAATCTTTAGCTACTAAAAACAATCTTTTCTTTCCTTTTTCATGAGAAAATAATTAGGTTTTTGTAATTGGCAATCTTGTTTGACAAAATTCCTTTCAATTGTAATTTTATTTGCTTTTATGTTTTAGTGAGGATGTGAGTGTTTAGAAGCGAATCCAACCCAAATTGTGCCTTGTAATTGGCAATCTTGTTTGATAAAACTCCTTTCAGTTGTAATTTTATTCGCTCTTATGTTTCAGTGAGGATATAAGTGTTTAGATGCGAATCCAATCCAAATTATGCCTGTACAAAGGAGTTTGTGATCTTGAGGCTTTCACTGTTGGCCTCTTCGCTGACTATGTACGGGGATCAAGCTACCCGGTCAGCTTGTGGGGGTCCAAGGGGCAACGCCCCATGGTAGGTCCGTTGCAGTGCCCCTGAAGCCCAAGTTGTTTGACCGCTCAAGCGGTCATTTGTGCACTCGAGCGGTGAATGGCATTATCTAGTATTTTGGCAGAGCAGACTGAACTTCTGAGAGAATCCATTTTGTGCATGAGCGATGGAGTCGTGGTTCGAGTGTTGGGCATGCATTTTAGTGAGTTTGCTCGAGTGATGAATTGGTCGCTTGATCGGTCTTCGTGATTCAGTTTACTATAAAGTGCGAAGTTCGCTATTTTTAAGGTTTAAGCCGTCCAAATTCTAGGAGAGCAAGGCTACCAAGGTTTTCTATATTGGAGGGTATTTTTATGAGTATTTCCTTGATGATTTGAGAGTGATCAATGGATCTGTGAACTTCATATTAATATCATCAAGGGGGTTTGTTTGTTTTCTTTTATTCATAAAATAGAGAAGCGTTCTTCGATGGATTTTAAGGAACTTGGGCCTGAAGCTTTGGTGGATTCCAGAGTGGCTCATCGTCGTGGATTCGACATCAGCGTTGTGGATTTAACGTTGGGCAAGACAATTCCGAGATGAAGACAGTGGTAGAAGAGGCACATTGGGGTCGATTCAATTTAGGTGTGGATTCGCTAGGTAATTTATGGTACATATGTGTAATTCCTTTTTATCTTATTATTGGATTGTTTTGTGGCTTTGGCCTGTGATTTTTTATTTTTTTTTTTTATCACAATTGGAGGAGCTCCAATTATGATTTTTTTTTTCCACGTTAAATCATTGTGTACCAATTTGTCTTGATTGTGTAATTGGGATTGTTATTTATTGTTTTAAATTGAAACATAATCACGAATTAATATCTCGGGGATTTAGATTTTTCAAAAATCATTTCAATGAGAGATGTTTTGAAATGCTTACATAACAACATTAGTGGCGATCATTTCATTTCTAAGAAACTTTTAGGTTTCATATATATGTTTGAGCTTAATTTGCTTGTTTTTGTATTTGTATTTATTTCTATCAAAATAATTTTAGCAAGCTCGAAGTACATTGGTTGTCCTTTTCTTTCAGGAGTTTATATTATCTGTAGTAATCTTGCTGAAATTGTGTTGATTAAACTCCATAGTCCTAAAAACTGGGGGATACGTAGCATATTGGTCGGTTCGTATCGGAAATATAGGGCACCGCAATGGATACAAGTTGGTATACCACTGAGATAGAAAATTGCAAGAGAATCGGCCGAGTCCCGGTACATATCGGTTTGTAACCGTTACACAAGCCGCGACGAGCCGATACTCACCGGTTCGAACCGGTACATGACAGAAAAAGCTGAAAAACCTGTGAAATGATTTTTAAAATTTCACCGCAGTGACACCCGATTCTCGATATGTACCAACTGATACTACCGATACTGATACTTCGCAATCGACACCGTTACGTTACCCGATACCGCGATTTAGAACCATGTTAAACTCAAATTAGCAAATAAGAATTACTTCAATTTATTACTTATAATTATTAGCATTCAATGCAGTATGATTTTGAAAGAGAAAAAGATTTAGTTAAATTTAGGATAAACTACCAATAGGTCATAATAGTTGGACTTAATTCTTATCAAGTCCTATTGCAAATAACTCTTAGTAAAATTGTCACTAAAAATAATTTTTTGTGACATTTTTTGTATGTTGCTAAAAATTGACAATTAGTGATTTTTTTGTCACATTTTTTTATAAATTGTGACTAAAACTTACAATTAGTGACGTCTTCATGTGACGAATTTTTCGCTGAAAGTTGAAAATTAGTGACGTTTTTTTAAAGTTGCCGCTAAAATTTATAATTAGTGACATTTTTTGTGACAAAATTTTCTAACTATTGTTGAAAATTAATAATTAGTGATGTTTTTTTAATAATGTTTGATGAAAAATGCCATTAATTATCATAGGACTATTGAATAATAAATCCACATATTAGGATCAATACGTAAGTCCCCCTTAAATTTATTAAATTGCTTGCTGGAGCTGGTTTATATGCTCATATAAGGATTGGTTCTTATGCTTGTGCTGAATGGAACTATGGGTAAAGCTTATAAAAATTTTGTTCCAATCTATTGTATAGTATACAAACCAACAATATATTAGTGAACTTTGCCTTGTAGACTTTGTTTTTGAATAGTGGGTTTCCTCTTTGGTTGCTTTTCATACCTGGAATTCAGTTTCGAATTGATAATGACTCATTCAACGTATTCCCTCTCAATTTGTCCTACTGTTAATTTTAAATTAATGGCCTAAATATGCTCATTGGACTTCTTTTTGTTTTAGACAGAAATGAAATGATTAAACAACCAAGATTGTGGACATGATGAAGAAAGAAAAACTCTATGCATCCCAAGGCGAACCCATTATCTTATCCCATGTTAGTTCCTTAGTTTTTATGTAGATTTTCCATATACATGCACCATTGTGTATAATTAGTGAAGTCCAATCTGCCTTTCTAGGTGGAAGACACATCTTTGATAGAATCATGATAGCCAATGAAGTGATGGATTGACAGAAGAATTACAAAAAGAAGGGGATTATTCTTAAGTCGGATTTTGAAAAAGCTTTTGACTCAGTAAATTGGAATTATATATGGTCCATGTTAGCAAGCTTTGGTTTCGGTAATCTATAGATAAACTAGATGAAAGAGTGTGTGACCTCAGTTAAATCCTCTATTCTTGTCAATGGATCGCCAATTGATGAATTCTTACCAAAAAGAGGGCTAAGGCAAGGAGATCCTCTCCCTCTTCCTTTTCAACATTGCAACTGAATGCCTAAACTTGCTACTAGAAAGAGCTAAAAACTTGGGGCTAATCAAGGGTGCTTCAGTGGACCAATCTAAATTGAAACGATCCTATCTTCAATTTGCTGATGATTCTATTTTACTTTGTAAAGCTAAGGGAGAAGAACTAGTGACCATTAAAAGAATCCTTTGATGTTATGAGATAATATCATGCTTGATGATAAATTTTCACAAGAGTGTGCTTTGTGGAGTAGGAATTGATGATGGCCTTGCCCTGGATTTTGCAACCAAACTCAACTATTAGTGCTAGAAGTTACATCTGAAATATTTAAGGCTGCTACTTGGGGCTAACACTAGAAGAAGAAAGACTTGGTAACTAGTGGTGGATAAGATCAAGTCAAAATTGGCCTTATGGAAAAGAAAGTTTCTCTCATTTGCTGGTAGAGTGAACTTAATTAAATCTGTTTTGTCCAACCTCCCATGCTACTATCTCTCTTTATTCAAACTTCCTGAGGGTGTGGCAAAAATCATTGATAGATTGCAAGCTGCCTTCTTGTGGAGGAACTCTAAGCAAAAAAGAAAGGCGCATCTAGTTAATTGGAAATCTGTCACAATCAGTAAGAATCAAGGTGGATTAGTGTCATGACCCGAACCCGCCCCTATGGGTTAAGGACATAACCGGCCAGTAATCCTGAGATTACTTACGGCCACAAACTAAAACAGACGTGACTCAACAGAGTAAAGGGGCCAACGGAAGCAATAATTAAAAACTTTGTCCATAGAGCCGTGCTTATATGCACTTAAAACAAACAATACGCATATACATTAATAACCCAACAACAAATACCGTACCATAAAAAATCTTTTACAGACAGGATCATCCAAACTGAGTCAACCCATAACAAACTATATACAGATATACACAAAGACCTTGCCAACCAGACAAAGTATAAATCCATAACAAAATGGCAAGGATGGGTCTCGTGCGTGAGACACAAGGCTGACTCTCCAAAACTCTTGTTGTTCTTAGCAGACTTCACTGGGGCCGGGTTTGGACTTCCCTTGGCTCACCTACAAACACATGAATGAGTGTGAGCGATAGCCCAATGAATAATATCAAATACAGAAATTACATAACAATGTAGAACAACATATTCCAAACGGCCTTGGGCCCAATCCATATTTTTATTTAACAGATATATATAACTATAGGAAATTCAAATCAAGTGACTGTAGTTTCAAACATTCTGGCCCTTGGCCCTTTCAGATTTCCATTCATGTCAAAACGGCCTTCGGCCCATTCGTTTATGTCAAAACGGCCTTCGGCCCGTTCATTTCTGTCAAAATGGCCTTCGGCCCATTCGTTTACGTCAAAATGGCCTTCGGCCCATTCATTCGTGTCAAAATGGCCTTCGGCCCACTCATTCATGTCAAAACGACCTTAGGTCCATTCATATATGTCAAAAGAACCTTCGGTCCACTCATTCCTATCAAAACGACCTTCGGTCCATTCATTTCTGTCAAAACGACCTTCGGTCCATTCATTTGTATCGAAACGACCTCCGGTCCATTTATTCCTATCAAAATGACATTCATACATGCACGGTAATAGACTCCGCGGTGCCTTTTGCTACAAATGTTGCACATGGGAGCTGTGTCTCGTGAAGAACTTGAAGTAGTTGAGGAGCCCGTGTTTTGCTTTTTCAGAAATTTCTTCTTCGAAAAGAAGCCTTGCCTTTTATTGCCTTTCCATTCTGTTGTTGGCTTAGCTTGTCTAGCTATGTTAGCCTCTGATATGATGGCCATGTCAAGCACCCCAATGTAGGTCTCCAACTTCAGGACATTCACTCTCTCTAGGATGTCACTTCGGAGCCCACTCTCAAAATGTCTTGCCTTCTTATAATCAGTGTCAATTACATGTGGTGCAAACCTGGCCAATTCAGTGAATCTGGCCTCGTACTCAGCTACGGTCATGCTGTCTTGCTTGAGTTCCATGAACTCGGCTACCTTCCTATCCCGAACACATTGCGGGAAGTACTTGTCATAAAAGATCTCCAGAAACTTTACCCAGTTCACCTCTTTATGATTCTCACGCATTAACATCCACCATCTTCAGGCCTCGTCTTCTAGCATAAAAGTGGCTAGAAGCACTTTCTGTGTCTCTGAACAGGGGAATACTTCAAATAATTTCTCAATGCCGAGGACCCACGCTTCGGCTTTCAACGGATCTAATCCCCAGTGGAACTGTGGTGGTTTCATTTTCTTGAATTCCTTGGTGAGAGCTATTATCCGGTCATCATTTTGATTATCTGGCACGGGTGGTGCCGGAGGTGGAGGTGGCGGGTGTGGTTGCTGCTGCCACTGTTGTTGCCACTGCCCTTGCTGTCTCAAAGCCTCTACCATTTCCTGAATCAGTCTTTCCATTCTATCCAGTCTGGCAGTAGAAGATTCCTCAATCTCATCACCTCTGGTTCTCACCATCTGATAAAACTTGCATTATATTCTATACAAAAGGTACACAAGTATGCGTATGCTAAGAAGCACATTCAGATGATTTGCAATGCAAGTAGTTCACAACTTACACATATAATTGTTCATATCAAAACATTTAAGCATATAATCAATGCTTCCAAATTCATATTTATCGCATGAATGCATCCTAGATCTTATCTAGACGCTCATTGCTCTTTTTGGGCAAGTGTGTGAGTTATTAACTCGTGCTCTGATACCACTCTGTCATGACCCGAACCCGCCCCTATGGGTTAAGGACATAATCGGCCAGTAATCCTGAGATTACTTACGGCCTCAAACTAAAACAGACGTGACTCAACAGAGTAAAGGGGCCAAACGAAAGCAATAATTAAAAACTCTATCCATAGAGCCGTGCTTATATGCACTTTAAAACAAACCATACGCATATACGTTAATAACCCACAACAAAATACCGTACCATAAAATCTTTTACAGACAGGATCATCCAAACTGAGTCAACCCATAACAAAACTATATACAGATATACACAAAGACCTTGCCAACCAGACAAAGTATAAATACATAACAAAATGGCAAGGATGGGTCTCGTGCGTGAGACACAAGGCTGACTCTCCAAAACTCTTGTTGTTCCTGGCAGACTTCACTGGGGCTGGGTTTGGACTTCTCTTGGCTCAACTACAAACACATGAATGAGCGTGAGCGATAGCCCAGTGAATAATATTAAATACAGAAATTACATAACAATGTAGAACAACATATTCCAAACGGCCTTGGGCCCAATCCATATTTTTATTTAACAGATATATATAACTATAGGAAATTCAAATCAAGTGACTGTAGTTTCAAACATTCTGGCCCTTGGCCTTTTCAGATTTCCATTCATGTCAAAACGGCCTTCGGCCCATTTGTTTATGTCAAAACGGCCTTCGGCCCGTTCATTTCTGTCAAAATGGCCTTCGGCCCATTCGTTTACGTCAAAACGGCCTTCGGCCCATTCATTCGTGTAAAAATGGCCTCCGGCCCACTCATTCATGTCAAAATGACCTTAGGTCCATTCATATATGTCAAAACGACCTTCGGTCCACTCATTCCTATCAAAACGACCTTCGGTCTATTCATTTCTGTCAAAACGACCTTCGGTCCATTCATTTGTATCGAAACGACCTCTGGTCCATTTATTCCTATCAAAACGACCTTTGGTCCACTCATCCGTTCATGTCAGACTTTTGTCCACAATCCCAATTTGCAACTCATAAAGCTTATAAGGGAATAAACAATTGGACATTGACAAGCTTTCAAATATCGATATTACTCACAGTGATCGGCTTGTGGATTTGCCTTGGAGCTTGACCCTACACATTTCATGAACACAAAAGGGTCACTAACAATTCAATCCGTTCCTTAATTCACATATTCCTCTTTAGGCTTTATTCTTATCTCATTAACTCATTTACAATGCTTAACATATGCCTAAGAGTGATTACAAGTGAAAGAGAACGGAAAACGAAACACAGAACGCATGAACAAAATTTCAGAAAACAGGGTCCCCGCTCGAGCGTGGACTTTCTCACTCGAGCGGACCCAAGAGACCTGCAAAAGTACTGGTTACCTCAAAATTACGCTCGAGCGTGAGTTAGGGCGCTCAAGCGGAAGGCCTGTCTATAAAAGCTCCCCGCTCGAGTGTCAACTTCCCCGCTCGAGTGGGAACCATGTCTGCAAAAAGTGCTGGGAGCACGATTTTCTCGCTCGAGCGGCACTTCCCCCACTCGAGCGGACATAAAAAATCTGGGTTTTCCAGATTAAGTTCTTGAGCTCCAATTCGATTTTCCAACCAATATTTCATGCATTATAAGGCTCAAATTTCGCATATACTTGTTCTAACATGGTATGAACACCAAAACACATTACAATGGAGCTCAATTTCACAATTAATTCACATGCATGCCCCCAATCTCCCATCAAACTCATTCTAACATAATAAATCATACATTCAAGCTTATATCTTCATAAATTTTACACGCATGTGATGAATTAGCCACATTCTCAACTTAGACAACACAAATGGTGATCAAAACATGAGTTTCACAACCAAAAACTCTACTTGAATCAATGTATTTCAAGCTTAAACATGCAAATTCAAAGTAGTTTCTTACATGCATGAGTTCTAAGACTTCAAACTCAACAAAAATCAACTCATTACATGCCTTTTATCACAAACAACCCTTGAACTTACAAGATCACAATTTCAAACTTATGAATTCAAGACCAAATGCTTACCTAGAGGCTCAATCTTCCAAACTATAGCAATTTCTTGAGTTTAATCCTCCAATTCTTCACAAATTTGAGCCAAACACCCCAACTCTCCTCTTTTCCCTCTCTCTAGCCGACTCCCTTCTCTATTTCTTGAGTTTAATTTAGCCAAGAAGAATAACAAGGAGGGTATTTGAGTGTATAGTGCCCCACAAAGTCATAATATAATAATATAGAGTAATTGGGCACTAATTCATAATTTAATCAACTTAATCTGGTCCGAATCAATTTTTTCAATTAAACTTCACCGTAGGCTCTAAAAATTACGCTAATCACAATGGCGTAATCATTTTGGGTTCTGTGGCCAATAAGGCTTCCAATTTAATTTCCAAAGCAGATTATTCAAACAGATATTCCTACGGTGAACAGATAGAACTTCAAAATCACATATATTCACAAAATGGCACATAAAATCATGCTAAACACATAATCATATGTAAATTAAGGACCAATTAGCATAATACGGAACAGGGGTATCACAATTAGGTATCGTGAATTTGAGGGAAATGAATAGCAACCTTTTATTGAAATGGTGGTGGAGATATGGGGTAGAAGATAAGACATTATGGAAACATATTATTAATAGCAGGTCTGGTGCAATTCGTCGGGGTTGGCTTCCAAACCTTGACCCCTTGGGGAAAATGTCTAATGTGTGGAAAGGAATTCTATCTATAGCTAAGGCTAATCTAAATCTATTTGACTATTTTCTATCTAGTATAGAAATTATAGTAGGTGATTGCAGAATAGTACACTTTTGGTTGGATAACTGGCTGAGGAATACCAAACTTAAAGATGAGTTCCCTAGGTTATTTAGTTTGTCTGTTGAGAAGGAAAAATCCTTGGATTATTTTCTGCAAAGAAAGGAATTCTCAGGCGGTTGGAACCTGTCCTTTCGGAGGCATTTAAGGCCTTGAAAGGAAGATGTGGTCAATAGGCTCTATCTTATGCTTTTTGAGGTACCATGCCTAAGTGCAATCCATCCTGATTCTCTTAGGTGGCAGAGGTCCTCATTTGGGTAGTTCATTATTGCATCAGTTAGATCATGGTTGGAAGCACATCATGGGCCTAAACTTTTGATTCCAAAATTATTATGGGGGTAATGTGGCACCTCTTAGAGTTCAATTTCTAGGTTGGCTAGCATGGAAAGGTAGAGTTAAAACCACTGATTTTCTACTAAGATTAGGTGTCCTTAGTAGCAGCTTGAACAATGTATGCCCCTTTTGCAAAGCTGAACGTGAATCCTTGAATCACATTTTTCTGACAAGTAGTGGCATATGGAAGACCTAGGCTAATCTGCTACTTTAGTGAGATTTTCAGTAGGAACACCTGTCTCAATTATTGATGTGTTGCTTTGGTGGTTGGGTACTAAATACAAGAAGTTTCTATTAAAGCTTTGGAATTTAGTATCATTGGCTATGCTCTGGTCTATTTGGAAGCTCAGGAATGACCGAATCTTCAATGGATGCCAACCCAATCTCACAGAGTTGAGTGATGCTGTCAAAAGGAAAGTTGCTTTGTGGGACGAATCCAACCTTCAAAGCCTTTCTTACTCTGTGTAAGACATTGTCTCAAACCTCAGGCATATCAAGTTTTGTCTTTAAGCTATTGCTCTTATGCATCTATGTAGTTGTCTTTGCTATGGCTGTCTTTTTTGTTCCTTTGTTGTTGGTTCCTCACTAACAGTTGCCTGGTGCTATCACATGATTGTGTGTGCTTATCAATGGAAACCTAATTGGGATTGGGCTGTTGCACTTTGATGACTTGTGCACTAGCCTTCTCTTTATTGTTGTTCTTTTCTTCGTTATAAGGTTTCTGTCATCAATAAGTCTATTTGTTGATCAAAAATAAAAAATAAAAATGCACCATCATGTAATTGTGGGTGTTGTGTAGTTTTATCTTAATTATTTTATGATGAGTGAGGATAAATAGGAGAGAAGTGTCTTACTTTTGTGCTAGATTGAAAACGAATATGGGAACACTGACTCAGCGTATGGATCTGCTGACAAGACTTATATTAATTGGGTAGCAAGCATGGCTACATCTTTGGATACAGGAGTGCCATGGGTGATCTACCAACAAACAGATGCACCCGATCCTGTAGTTATTTCCTTGATCTTCTCTAAGTTTATTTGTGTAGTTTTTCAACTACAAAGCATTATATTTCGAATTCAAACACTAACCAAGATGTTTTTTTCAACTAAGACATGTTGTTTTCTTGTAGATCAACACTTGTAATGAATTTTATTGTGACCAATTCACACCTAATATAATTCTGCCATGAAACCAAAAATGTGGATTGAGATTTGGACTGGAAAAAAGAGGTACTTCGACAAACCAGTACTATAAATTTGACAGTTTCACATATTTGTACTCATACTTGGTCATCCATCACAGTTTTTGTGTGAGAAAAAACTAAGGTTGAAAGTTTAAGGTCTTAGTTAAAAATTATGACATTTAACCAATTTTGTAGTAGTGTGGATATTCTTTTTTGATATGGTACAAATTACCTTTTGGCATGATATTGTGAATATTACTTTTTTGTGTACAGAGAACATGGTTGTATAATCCTCAATTTTGTATGGAATTACTATTTTAGTTTGGATTATAATTGGTTTGTATACAATTTCTATTACATTTGGAATTTGACGTTAAATATGATTTTTTTTGGATGGTTGAAAGTGAAATATGTGTTGTTTCTGGAATGGTTGATAATATAATTGGTATATATGTATATATTGTTTTGTTTAATATACAAGGTAAATGTTGCACTAATAATGGAATAAATATTGGTGATCGAGAAATTAATAAAAAAGAAACTAAATAAATTTTTGGGCGACTAAACGTATACTAGCCAAAAAAAGAAGTGAAGTTTTGGCGACTAAATATTTGGTAGTCAAAAAAGCAAGCAAAGGTTTTTAGTGACTAAATATTTAGTAGGAAAAAAAAAAACAAAAAAACAAAAGACTTTTGCCGACCAAATAGTTAGTAGCCTCAACACATCAAGATGAAAGAAGAAACAATTGCCGACTAAATATTTTAGTCACGAAAAAACATGGCATCCTTTGGCGACTAAAATGTTTAGTTGCAAAACACAATGGGACAAAAATATTAATTTTTTTGGCGAGTAAAATGTTTAGTCGTAAAAAACAATGGCGGATAAAAATTTGCTTGCAAAATGTGACAGAAATCGACGACTAAAACAGTTATTCACTAAATGTAGTACGTATTGGTGATTGAAATGTATTAGATACTAAATATTTTAGTCCCTAAAAGAGACTTTATTTTTGTTTGAGAACTTTCAGCAACTACACCTTTTCATTTTAGTAGCCAAAGAGAAGAGTATTAGCGACCAACATAAATTTAGTCGCGAATACTTTTGCCGACAAGCCTTTGGTGACTAACTAGGGTGACTAAAAATTTTAATCACCATTGACAATCGGCGACTAAAAACGAGGCTTTGGCGACTAATTTTTTAGTCGCTGAAAGTTTATTTTCTTGGAATGTTTGCATGAATTGTTGCAATGTGTCCTCAAGGATCTTCCAAGGTGGGGAGACATGAGGGACAAAATTAGAAGGCCCTTGAGAAGGTAGGAGAGTTTCAACATTATTATTATTCCTCCAATTAAAATTTGAATGATTCCTACCATCATGAATTGTAGGTTTTAGAATGAGTAGATGGAGTAGGCTTTTTAAAAGTGTTCATAACATTTGCTTGATCATGTAACACCTCTTTCAAAGCAGGAATTGTTAGACACTAATGTGTCGGGTGTCCAATGGTCTCACAAATTCCACAAACATTTTCTATTTGTGCCACAGATGTGACTTCATTAATTCTTCTACCTCCTAGTCAAAGTAGCTACCCTTGCACTCAAATCATCTTATTTCCTAAGTTGGTATTTCCTAACACTAAATGTAGATGAGGAAGGCCTGGTCTTGCTTGAATTTCCTAAAGGCTCAATAGTATCCCAAGATTGGGCATTCTCAGCTAATAGATTAAAATATGTAAAGGCCTTATCTGGTTATTCATTAAAAAATTCACCATTACACATCATCTCAACGAATTGGTGCATTTGAGGAGTCAGGCTTTCATAGAAAAAACCAATAACTAGCCAAGATTCATAACTATGATGTGGGCAAGAGTTTAACGAACTCTTAAAATATTCCCAACATTGATAAAATGTTTTGTTTTCTTTTTGAGAAAAATTCATGATTTGTCTTTTTAAAGAATTTGTTCTATGAATTGGGAAAAAAAAATTCTTTGAAAGCTCAATTTGCATGTTTTTCCATGTGCCAATTCAACTAGATCTTCAAAAAAAAAAAAAAAAAAATTAAGCCATGTCTTCGCTTTTTCTTTAAGAGAAAAAGGAAATAATTTCAACCTGATTACTTCCTCAGTACATGTTTGGTCAACGAAGGTCACACATACTTTCTCAAATTCTTTGATATGCAAATAAGGATTTTCATAATCAGGACCATGAAATTTAGGAAGTGTGATGGGTAAAAATTGAACCATTTGGCTGCGGTGGTGCTCTGTCGAGGATAAAACTACTTGATACCTAAAAATACACTCACAAAAAGGAAAAAGAGTGGCTATGGAGCAGCCTAGGGACTCTCTGATGCCTAAGTTAGTAAAACAGTAGACAATGGAGCAAAATGTGGGAGTCTAGATTCAAGAAGTGTATTAAATTGTGTGTCCCTTAGACTTTGTTACCTTCTTTATTTATACTCTGCTCTCACTAGTCGTTGTGGGCTGTTAAGCCACCTCTCACCCCTCATGTCATCCTCTTTTCTCTAGGGATCGTGCACCAGATTGGCATGTTTATCTAGGAGTTAGTTGGGCCATTATTTTAGGAACACGCCTTTGATTGAGTTTGACCCTTGCAAGCATGCATCCGATATTTCCTGGTCTTGATCATTTGAACCTCTAATTCCTAGACCCAGAGACCAATGGTCCTGCACTTTTAATATTCTGGACCCAGATTTCTGGTCCTGCTTTATAGTTTAATTTGCCCTCCCACAATTGCTTTTGAACTTTGACTTTTTCGGTTTCTGACCTCAAAAGAAGTTGAATTTTTATTTATTTGGGAGCGGACCATTAAACTTCTGCTCCTCTTTTCTTAGGATTTTGAATTCCACAATGATTCCCTTGAACCGACACTTTTGGGCTGCTATCCTTTCGTCTAACGCATCACGTCTGTCCTGGACGCTTGTCCCCAAGTTATTGGACCTAATCCGACCCGCGCATTAGATGAAACAATGCACGTGTCAAATCGTATTGATTCAATAAGTATAAAACTTCCCTCCTCGTATTCAAACCTTTCACAATTCATCACTATTTCAATCATAAGTACCAAGCGAGATAAAGAAGGAGAAGTTGAAGGATTATCGTCCGTCATTCCTCTGCTGCTTCAGTGAACTTGCATCTGCACTTTTAGTGGTTGTAAGTCCCTTTCTTTTTCTCTTTTTGTCCTTGGCTCCCTTTTTCTTCTGAATCCATGCTTAAATATCGCCAACTCCTTGAGTCGCTTGAAGCCCTTTTCTACTTTTCGTTCACGATTTGGAATCTCTAGATATCCATATTCGCTTAAGACTGCCCATTGATGATCTTTATGGAGGTCCAAACTATACTTGCCTCTACCTTGTTACCATTATTGAGGAAGGGGTGAGATTCCCTTTGAACCCCCTTATGCGTGAATGTATGAGTTCTTGTTCCCTTGCTCGATCTAACTTTCCTCCAACATGTATTGCACCATCAATAGCGTTTTTGAGTTGAACAGGACTCAAGGCATTCAACTAGGACATATGGAAATCCAGTATATCTATGTTCTTATTGCCTATGATGCCAAGGCTGAAGTCAAAGACCTTAAGTGTTACCTAACTCCCAGGAAAATGTCCAAAAAGCTCGTCACCATCCTCATCGAAACCAGTAAAGACCTAGAGGTGGACATTGTTCCTGTTTCTGGAAATTAGGATTTTTATGATGATTCCCTCAAAGTCTGGCTAGTCCTAAGAAAATTTAAGCAGCACGTTCTGGTTCAGATTTCCCTTTTAAACTTTTCTTTTTCGTTAATTCGGTCTTGTTTAATTTGATCTTTCTTTTTCTTCCAAACTCCAACATTAATGCAATCAAAAATTTGTGCAAGTATCAAGTGCGTCTTAACGATTTAAGAAAGATTTGGGCCTTTCCAAAAGCTAAAAAATCTGCAACCAAGCTTCTTGGGTATGTGCCTTTTGGACCCCATCTGCCTAATAAGGGAAACCAAGAGTCCTCTGATCAACATGATAGTTCAACTGGTATTGCCTCAAGCAAGAAGAAGTCTGAACCCTTTATTGACCTAACAATGGAGATGCCTGGGGTTGAAGTAGAGGATCTAGTGGTTGCTCTTTTGGCCTATCGCTCCAGCCCTCCTGTAGACATCCCCGAACGTCCTGGGAGGGAATCTCGTTTTGTTCATTTGGGCTCATTACAGTTCGGACTCAAATGTCACGGTTCTGAATCTAATCCCGCAAAGTGCAATGCGAGATTGGTAAATCACCAAAGAGTCCAAATCCGACAAATCGTTTTAAAAAAAAAATAGATTTTTAGAAAGAAGTGTCAAACATGGACTGCTTCGCCAGATATAGAGTTGCCACCTAAATATTTTATTTTGGAGGAATTTAGGAAACCCTGACTCGTGCCTAAGGCCACGTGTCCGTCATCACCAAAGTTGCCTCGGCTCGGGAACTTGGTGTAGACATCCTATTTTTGACCGCCCTTAAGACTTAGGCGTTACTGATGGTTTACTTGTTGGAGAAAGGTGTGCAGGGCACAGGTCCGGTTTCCTCGGCAAGGAGAGAGACAAATCTCAACTTCACACCCTATTTCGGACCAAAGCTATTTTGGATGGTTTTTAGACCTTAAAACCCTCTCTTTCAAAACTTTTTGAAATAAAATTCCTACGATGCTCTGAGGCTCACATTTTGTCAAATGATGCGCTTTTCGATAAACCGAGCAAGGACAAAGTGGGAATTAACAAAAGAGAGATGAAATCTTTGAAAATTCTTTCAAAACACCTTGCTTAGGGGTTTGAAGTTGAAGAAAAGAGGAGAAGAGGGGAGAAAACAGGCTGGAGAAGAAGATAGGCAAGAATTGCTAAGAGAGGGGCGAGCAGTCCTCACTAAATCAAGCTCATCTATCTATACACTTGGATTTGAGCTATGAGGCCACCACCACTGGAAAGAAGACTTCTGGGGCTTCATTTTGCACTCAAGAATCTCCTAGAGCCAAGTCCGGGAGGGGGAGATATGATTGGTTGAAGTTGGGCATCATCCCGGTTGGATTGAATCTGCGCGGCTTCACCAAAAAGGGCATAACTTTTTGCACAAGAGGAATTTTAATGCAAGGTTTGTGCCATTGGAAAGCTAACTTCCGGGGCTTCAATTTGGACACCAACCGGACATTTTTTGACCTTACCGGCCATCCACCGGCCAGACATTTAGCCGACCGGCCAGCATAAATAGCAGGTCGGCCAAATATTGTGCCGACCGGCCATTTATTTGGCCAATGACCCTTTTTCTTGGCCGGTTTGACCCTTTTGACTCTTGCAGGCATGGTGCATGCCAGCTGTGCCAGCTGGAGTGCACAGACCCGACCCCCCATGCACATGTGTGGTTGTTTTGCACCTTTCCACCCTTTTGGCCCCAAACCTCTTCTAGAAGGTTGACCCCTTTGCTCAAGCTTCTTGAGGAAGCTTGAGCCCTTTGCTTGGCTTCCTCAAGAAGCCTTGGTCCCTTTGCTTCGCTTCTTGAATAAGCCTTGAGCCCTTTTAGCAAGCTTCTCTAAGAAGCTTGGAGCCTTTGCATTGCCTATATAAAGAGAACCCTCTCCTCCTTTGTTTTGGTTCAGCAAAATCAGACCTAATACATACATATAACATATATATCACTCTCTCTCTCTATATCTCCCTCTCTCTCTACACTTGGGTGTGTTAGAGTGTCCAAAGACCCTTGTTCTTGGCCTATTGCACCACACCTCATAGCCATAAACCACTACCATTGGACTGAGGTTCTTAGGAGGGTTTGTTGAGCTCCAAAAGCTGGTTTTTGGCCCCTAAAGCTGCTGGTCTCGAATTTGGTCTTCAAGGGTAAGTTTCTTCCCCTTTTTAGCACTTTCTTGTACCTCATTTTAGCCTGTCTTGCTTGCTGATCTGAGCTTGGTGTATAACATAAAAAAGTTCTGTTTTTTTTTGTGTTTAAGATACTTCATTAAGACCACTTTGGTGTTTGAGATTGTTTGACCCCTCTTAGGCCTTGTTTGGCCTCATATTTGTGCATTTTTTGTAAGCTTCGGGACCACCTTGTATTGGCCCTCCCACAACTGAAATCTTGAGGGATTTCAGTGGTGGGGGTGGTGTTTTGAGGTCCTAAGAAGGAGAGGGCCATCCCCTCTCCTTGTTGTCTTGTTTGCTTGTATTTTTGGCCTTACAAAGGGGCCTACATTTGTACACCTCTTGAGATCAGTTCAGGCATTTTTAAGTGGGTTTTAGGACCCCTATAGGCCATTTTCAAAGCTGGTTTGGCCTTGTTGAATGTCCATCATGTATGTGCTTAATAACCTCTTGTATAGCCCTCTAAAGGAGCTCATCATTTTTGCATGTATTGGCTTCATTTCAGTGGTTATTTGGGCATATTTTTGCATGTTTTATTCATTGATTTTTGATGGTTTGGTCAGATTTCATATGCTTCACATACATTTCATACAACTCATGCTTACTAGCCTATGTTGCATGTTGTTTTGGCCAAGCATGCTAGCTTATTTTGGGTACATTTCATACATGTTTTAGCATTATTTTGGGCTGCATAGGGACTGTTTATGGCTGTCGAGCATCGCTTTGCATGTTTATAGTGTATTGCATTTCACTAGCTTTAGTGCTTGAGTCCTTAACAATGCATTACATGAGTGTTTGCATGCTTTGGAGTCATTTTGGAGTCATTTGGCATGCCATTTCAGATCTGGAACATGCACCATTGTATGCCATATTTCCTCCTTGCCATGTTTTGGTAGAGTTGTATTTTTGTGCCCTAAGCTTGGTTAATGCATTGTGCATGCATTCCATATATTTTGTTGCCTCATTTGCATTATCATGGCCACTGATTTTGGCATGCTTAAGAGCTACCCATGTTAGTTTAAGTCCATCTTTGCATGTTGTTGCATGCTAGTTAGGTTACATGTTGTTACATGCTTGCCTATTCTCACATGTTGACACATGTTTGCATATTGCACGTTCACATGCTCATGTTGCATGCTTAGCTTGCATGTTTAGGTTGCATATCATAGCATGCATCTCTTGCCTCTTGAATTGATTATGATAGAGGTTGGGGCCCATTATTTGTTTTGTGCATTTCATTCCATATTGAAATTGCATATTTTGACTCTTTGGCCATCATGCATGGAAATGCGTGATTGGTGGCCCGAGAGCCAAAGACCACCCTCCTTTGAGTCATGAATATGATAAGAAGGGTGGTGGTGCAAACATTGCTTTGGAAATTCTATGCCATGCACTACCTGTCCTCTGTTGCTGTCAAAACTGTTTTCTGCAGGAAGTTTTTGCCGACCGACAACATTTAGTGCCGACCGGCCATTGGTGAATGGCCGATAACTTCATCAGCAGCCGACGGCATTTTACCATGGCCGGTGGCCATTTCACTTAGCCGATGGTGTTCTGCAGTGCTCATTGAAGATACCCGGGCTTTGGAAGTTTTCAGAGAAGCAAGGCATTGAAAACAGAGGCAGTAGTGCTATGGCAACGGGTTTCCGGGCAAGAGGGATTGAGCATGCATCATTTGCGCATCCCGAGGCAGGGCTGCGGCCACCTTCTTTTTACATTAATTAGAAGTTTTGTAATAATTAGTTTAGTATTGGTTATTTGGCCTGTATATTCTTTTGGTCCCTCCGAGTGAGGGCGCAATTGTGTAATAAGTGTGCGTGAGTGTGTGCATGTCTTCCAACCCCACGTCTTTCTTCCCTTTTATTTACCTGCTGCTTATGATGGTAGACTAGGGCATATTTAAATTAGCATACCTTATGCTATGCATGCGTGCATCCATACATTTGTTATACATGCACCGGGCTCGGCGCATCATACTAACTGCATCTGTATTTCAATTCAAATTGAATACGTGTTAGTTGCAGCATTTCACATGCCACCTTTAGGATAGCCGAGCCTATTATAGTTGCATTCTGCATGTGTTGCATTAGCCACTTTAACATGAGCTAGGATCATACATTTGATTACTAACTAGTTTTTGTTTTGGCTCGGAGTACTAGGTAAGCTTTTATGCTTTAGCATATCGCATGCGTGTGAATGTTGCCATAATAGCATGATTACCATGAGGCTAGCTGCTTATGTGATATAACTGCTTGAATGCCTGTGGATGGAGGTCAAATTACCTAAATTGGAATAATACATTAAAACTGAGAGTTTTAAGCCCACTAGATAGTGGCAAAACCGTCTTTTCTAAAGCCCACTTGAGGGTGGCAAAACCTGCATTTTAGCCTACTCGCGAGTAGCAAACCATTTTCAAAACAAACATGAAATGTTTGTTCCAATTTGGGCGATTTGGTCTATACTTGTTTGCTGTGTGCATAACATAGTAATTCTAGGCTGATAACCGGAATAAGAACACATAAACGTTTTCAAAATTGGATATCACGGTTAGTAGAGGCCGATCTTCGGATCGGGCGAGAGGGGGTGCTCATAGCTGACCTTCCCCGATCGTACCCAAGTTCCCGAGCCGAGGCAACTTTGGTGATGACGGACACGTGGCCTTTGGCACCGAGTCAGGGTTTCCTAAATTTCCCCATAAAAAATATTTAGGTGGCGACTCTGTATCTGGCAAAGCAGTCCATGTTTGGCACTTCTTTCAAAAATCGGTTTTCTCAAAACGATTTGCCAGAGTTGGACTCTTTGGTTCAGATTTAGAACCGTGACAATTTGAGTCCGAACTGTAGTAGACTCGTAAAACGAACAGAACGGGATTTCCCTCCCGGGGCGTTCGGGGACGTCTACAGTTTCTGGCGACTCTGCTGGGGACTTAGAGAGCTTGACTCGAACTCGGGATATCCTATTTTGATTTCATTCATGTGTCTCTTTGCATTGCACGTGCATTGGTGCGCCTAGGACACCGTGTTGGCCATCTGCTATTCCTGAGCGGTTTGCCGGAGGCTTGTCTTGTCAAGGCATGACCACAAGGCTGACCGGTTGCGGGCTCTGCCAGTATGGGAACACAAACCCCGGTTTTACCGGGGCACCCTTTTCGACCATTCGACCTAGTGCATATTCGGAATCCATAGTGACCATTCCAAACTAGGACAGGTTGCTTACCCGATCATAGGTTGTTTGAAACCGCTGCGTGCGTAGTGAAACCCCAGCTCCTGACAAAATAGGACAGGGAAACCCTACCCCAACATAGGGGTGTATTGGCTCTCATTTACTTGCTATGTGCTTTTAGAGTGTATCTTTACAGGGAACGCATATACCAGTTTGCAAGTCTGGGTATCAGGCCTGTGGGCATTAACATCAATATTTGGCGAATCAGTTTTACCCGAGGGTATCAGTTTACAGGCAGATATTTGGGGAACAGTTATCAGTATTGAGTACAGTCGTTCCACTATCCGTTCCAGTGAAATTGGGCTGAGATGCTGTCTGTTTTCTCTTTTGCTAGGGTAGTCTTGGAACCATAGCTTCAGAAGGCTTCACTATCCCCCGGGTCAGAGAAGGCTAGTCAGGCACAGACCACCAGTATAACAGCTACCAGATCAGTGATCTTTGAGCAGTCGGGTTGAGATTTCCGAGCCTACTACAGACACATATATACCGGTTGCTCAGTCGAATCAGGACAATATGTCGAGTCTGGAAGAAATGGTGCGCCAACTCCAGGATAGTATGAAAGCCATGCAGCAAGACGCTGTCCGTCAAGCAGAATTCGCCAAGCAACAGGGCGTGGTCATAGCCCAACAGGCAGAGACAATTGCCAGACTAGAGCAACAAACCGGAGCATCTACTTCGCATCAAGCTCCTCCACCACCAGGGGTTCAGACACCCGGGGAGACAGCTAATGTCCAGGAAGGTATGGACATTCCGACAGGTCCAGCTCCGCCCCCGATTCTACCGCAACTATCCAAGGCGCCCACGCCTATCAATGTACCAGACTCCCCCTTTGAGTTCGACGCAGACCCCACAGCGCTGAAGCTGAGTAAGTTGGAAAAAATATTTAAGAAATCCCAAGGAGTCAGGTCTATTCCCGACATCGAGGATGGGTATACGGACGCAGCTGTGACGCTGCCAGATCGGTTCAAGATGCCTCAAATTGACCGATTTGATGGGTCCGGGGACCCCATGGTGTACCTGAGATTGTTTTCAGATATCTTAAGGCCGATGGGCCTCACCAGAGTACAGACTCTATCATTTTTTGGCCGGACCCTGTCAAGTATAGCGGTTATCTGGTACGCAAAATTGGAGGATCCCGTCAAAGGAAGGAGGGGGAGGAGATGGCCGAGGCCTTCTTGCTCAATACTCCTATAATACCCAGATCGAGGTCACGACCCGTGATCTCGAGACAACAAGGCAAGAGCCAAAAGAGAGCTTCTCCGACTTTGTGGCCCGTGGAGGGCTAAGGCTTCAATGATGACCGTCAAGCCCGTTGATAAGGATCAGATCCGGATAGTTGTGCGCAACCTCCAGCCAAAACTCATGCAAAAGCTTATCGTCCTCCCCCTTCCCACCTTTGCAGATCTACATGAGATTGGGGTACAGATCGAGGATGCCATGAAGCAGGGCCTTATCGACCAGGAGAAGGAGCAGCCTAGGCGGGCGTTTTCCCGCAGTTCGAATGCGACCACCAGTGGCGATGTGGCCACAAGATCTTCTGAGGTGGGCATGGTCACCACCACCACATCAAAAAAGGCTACCCCATTCACCGGTGCATCCGGAAGTAGCTCACAGAAAACCAAATATCCACCCCGAGTCAAGAGGGTTTTCATCCCACTTTACATGCCTTTGTCAAAGGCTCTAGAGGTCTTAATCCGGAAGGGACATCTGAAACCATTGGAACAACGGCCTTTACCTGATCCTCTCCCTCCAAAGCATGACCAGACTAAGTACTGTGCGTACCATCAACAAACCGGTCATGAGACCGATAGCTGCTTTCGTCTGCGCCATGATGTATAGGATTTGTTTGACAACAAGGTCATTGCCGCACCATCTCAGCAGAGTCTATCACCACTGGATCAGTGAACTTGGGGGATAGTATGAATATGTGATCGGGGGATGAACCACCTGCGGGCGACACTCAGTTTACTCCAGACGTGGGAATGGCACGCACTGTTTTGAGCAGTATGGAAATACTAGTTTTTGTATTTTCTGGCTTGGGTATTGAGCCAGTTCTATTGTTTTGTTTTGAGTCAGTCTCTTTGTTTTGAGTCAGTCTTTTTGGTTAAGGTCTGTCTTGTTGTATCAAGTCAGTCCTGTTATGTAGGAGTCGGGTGATTCCGGCGGTGTTACCTCGGACATCACCATTTTGTTTTGTGTTTGTCTTTTCATTTTCTTTTGAGTCTGTTTCTGCCTTGGAGCCAGTTACACCAGAAGATTTGAATGGAACAGCAGTGATTTTCACACTCTTGTGTTTGTATCTACCATGTGCTAGTTGTGCCAGAAATTCTAAATGAGATGACAGTATTTGATAAGAAGCTGTGACTTTTCTGTGCCTTAAAATCATTGCATTGACCTAAGTTTTTCAAAACTTTTTCTAACACTGCGGTGAAAACGAAGAGGAAGGAATTCCTCGGGTTTTGCAAAAATTTGATCAATTGAAAGAAAGAGAGGCGTGCTAAGCCCTTAATGAATGAGATCATGCTTGTTAATATGAGTACTGAGAAGGATCCTGGCTTGATCCAGATTGGTCCTACACTGTCTTCAGCACGAGCGATTTGTCGCTTTCTTAAAAAAAAAAAAATTCAAAAACTGTTTTGCGCGGTCCTGTGAAGACTTGTGTGGAATCGCTCTTGAGATTGTGCAGCCTAGGATCGCTCTCAGCCTCAAGATCCAACCCATTTGTTTTCGAACCTTGAACCCATTCAGAACGTTCAACGGTCAACCGCCATGTGAGGCCTGTGTGGCCAGATTCAAAGCAGCCCTCAAACTAGGGGCAAGAAAGTCAGATCAAGAAGATCAGATCTCATCAGAAGAAGCTTGCGAAGCTAGAACAGAAGCACCCCTCGAACTAGGGGCAAAAATGTTCGATATGCTCGAAGAGCCGAAGATGGATCCTTCAGTAAATCAATACAACGGCCACTCTCCTGGATACGGATGGCTTCAAAACCCTAAAACCATTTGGCATGGGCTTGTTACACTTTTACCCTTTGAGAGGCTCGCTGGGCCGAAAACCCGGAAGGGCGACCCAGGCAAAAGTTAGAGCAAGAGAAGAATACAAAAAAGAAAAATGCAAAAGAAAAGAAAAAGAAAAAAAAGGAAGAAAAAAATGCAAAAAAAAGAAAAGAACAAAAAGAAAGAAAGAAAAAAGAATGAAAAGATACAAAAAAATTGAAAAAAAAGAAGAAGAACAAAGCTCGCAAGGTCGAAAACCCGCAACGGGCGCCTTGGCAAAAGTTAGAGCCTAAAAAGGAGAGGTTAATACCCGAGTGTACCTTAACCCCGAACTACGTAAGGCTTGATTCCCATCTTTGGGATACGTAGGCAACTTCATCCTGAAGTACAGCCGTAAAACACTTCAAATTCGATTGTGTCCATGCGATGGTTCTGGTCATCTTTGTCTTCTCTGTATCTGAGAGTCTGGTTGTGTTCATCGCTCCGAGGACTGACTACAATGCGCTGCGGCATCATCCAAACAAGGGGCAACTTTCCGTTGCCATTCAAAATGCCGCGGTGTCATTTCAAACAAGGGGCAACTTTCCGTTGCCATGCAGTGTCCTTCAGACAAGGGGCAATTTTCCATTGCTGTGGGTCCGAGGTTGTGCATCTCAAGAGTAGGTTCCGTGCTCATTGAGCAGTGGCCGTTTGCAAAAATAGTTTTTGAGAATTTTTACTAAGGTTGACTAATTTTCTCGAAAATCATTCCATCTTTTCCAAAACTGGACCACTTCTTAGACCCAAAAAAAAGGAAAATTTTCAGTGCTCATAGCCCGACTTGCATGATTCCAAATCAAAAATCGAACAAGCATGTTAATCTAACTCTTATGTTGGTCAAAACTGTTTTAATATAACGCAAAAACAAAAAATGGTCAAAATGACGAACTAGAGGCACAGTTGAGTCAGGCTTCCTGTCTTTCCCCCATTTTCAACATACTTGCCAAGAAGGGCACTCTACCTGCCAGAAGAGGGCACAACTGAAGTCAACAACAAATGGCTGAAAGCTCTCTTATCCTCCAAGCAACGAGGTATCAAGACAAGTGCGAAGCACGAACTGGAATGGGGCGAGATATTCCACTCCCTCATCTGGACAGATCTAACCACGTCCAAACTCCCCAGCAGAGCATCGTCAACCGATGTCAGCTGCAGATTTGCTACCCGCCCAGTTGTAGCGCAGCCCCTCTGCGAAAGAAACTCACTGTTGTGAACAAGAATGAAAATTTGGTGGAATGCTAGGGGCAAGAGCCCACAACTGCTTGTTCATCCATCAACCACCCAGGGGAGGGATTGAAAAATGAGAGATTGAAGAATAGAGAGATGTACGATGAGAGAAAAAGTGAGAAAAGGGCTTTTTCAGAAAAACAGAGCTTGAGGGCCGAGTGATGTGAGAATCACAAATGAGAAAGGGTGGGAAACAATACCTAGAGAAACTGGCTCCTCGTACACTGAGAGGTCTCTCATCTTTGTAAACACGTCTGCGTGTCGTGTCTCTTGTTTTGTTTGTCTCGATTCTTGCTTTGAGTCGTTCCGAGCGTGTCTCGATGTGTTTAGGTTGTTTACCTTTTGTTTTTCGTTGTTGAGTCTTTTTCCCTGTGTTCAGTCGTAGTCTCAATACCTAGTTAAGAACTCATTTCTTAATTTCAAAAATAAAATCGTTTTGTACTCAGAGTGCTGTGCCATCCTTCACGTTTGTGCAAAACAAGATTTGTTCTTTCATAAAACTGCAGGGTCCACCCCCGATAAGTGTGAACAGTAAAACCAGGACCTATTTGAAGCTATGATGGTTCCAGACTGCAAAGCAAAAGCAAAAGAGGAAAACGCTGGGCATCTGAGGTTGTTCCAACTTCGGTAAGTTCCGAGACTACATTCCGTGTGTACCTCTTCAGGTCTTGCCAATGCTCCGAAGTATGAGTATACCTCTACCTCAAGCTCAAGATCAAGTCTGCTTTAAGCCAGAATGGCGATCAGAAGTGCTCTCCTCGAGTACCATTTCATGTCAGGGACATCTTGGCCGTGTTTACAATGAGTTCCTAGGAGACCAATTGCGACGGTGGAAACTAGAGTTCGAATGGCTGATGCCTAGAACGTAAAGGTTCGGGATTTCCGGGACTAAAGTCTGGTTTAAATACCCAGGAGTGTATCCCCGACTTGAAATCTGTATGGAAGCCCCATAGGTTGAGATAGCGTGTATGCACCTCAATTCTGGATACTGAACCAACCTAGTCTCTCACCCCGTTGGAGAATAGGGAAAGTTGTGAATATGATCAGGAAGAAAGGCAGCATCCAAAGTGCTCTACATACAGATGTCGTTACTTATCAGCATTTCAGAGCCTTTCAACTGTCAGTTGAAGGTAACTGTTCGAAGAGCACGAGGGGAGATCCCCGTCAGAGTAGAGCGGTTCACCGCCACTCACCCCATGAGGTGCTTTCTAAAGTGCCGCTTTGTCCATTTATTGCTTTCCTTAAGCATCATGCATTGTAATGCATTGTACCTATCAATTTCTTTCTCAGTCATGTACGATATTGTATGTACGGTTCATTCAAAGAAGTTCCGTTTAAGATCATTCACTTAGTGTATCAATCACACTTTATTTGCTTCACTCAGTGTATCCAACACACTTCATTTGCCTTGGTGTATCAATCACACTTTATTTGCTTCACTCAGTGTATCAATCACACTCTCTTCACTTAGTGTATCAATCACACTTCATTCATTTTGTGTATCTATTACACACATTCTCATTTTGTGTATCTATCACGCACATATTCACTTTTGTGTATCTATCACACACATTCTCGTTTTCTGTATCACACTTTATTGATTTAGTATATCTATCATACTTGTTCACTAAGTACATCCATCACACTTTGTGCTCACCTTTAGTATATCCATCATACCTTGTTCACTAAGTGCATCCATCACACTTTGTGTTCACCTTTAGTATATCCATCATACTTTGTTCACTAAGTGCATCTATCACACTTCGTGTTCACCTTTAGTATATCCATCATACTTTGTTCACTAAGTGCATCTATCACACTTCGTGTTCACCTTTAGTATATCTATCATACTTGTTCACTAAGTGCATCTATCACACTTCGTGTTCACCTTTTGTATATCAATCATACTTTGTTCACTAAGTGCATCTATCACACTTTGTGTTCACGTTTAGTGTATCCATCATACTTGTTCACTTAGTGCATCGATCACACTTGTTCACTTAGTGCATCGATCACACTTCGTGTTCACCTATTGTGTATCCATCACACTTGTTCACTTAGTGCATCTATCACACTTTGTTTTTGCCTTTTGTGTATCCATCACACTTTTCTCACTTCATTCATTTAGTGTATCAATCACACACTTTCTCTTTGTGCATCCATCATACTATGCTCATCTTGTGTATCCATCACACTTTGCATCATACAGTGTATCCATCACACTACGCTTACCTAGTGTATCCATCACACTCTCTTCACTTTTGTGTATCTATCACGCATGTTTGTCCACTTAGTGTATCTATCACACTTCGTTCACTTTTGTGTATCTAACGCACATGTTTGTGAGAATTGCATAATTCTCTTACATCCTTCCTGCATGAGATGTAGTTTGGTTCATGTCTACTTGCTGGCATAGCATTCGCTTAAAATGTTGCATTTATTTTGCATAATTGCTTCGTTACAGCTTTCTTTGCATGATCATAAGTTATGCACTTGCATTGTGCATCACTTTGCATCCTGCCCCTGAACTACGCTGGTTTGATTCCTTGCAAAGGGATATGTAGGCAGCCTGCGGGTACAACCATTTATTTATCTATATTTTGTTTGTTTTGTCCAAGTCTTCGGCCTTGTCAAAAATGGGTCGTCTCTGGGCTTTGACATCCACTCTCGTCATTGTTATGACTTCCGAGTTTTGTCAAAGAGGGGCAACTGTAGACACCCTATTTTTGACCGCCCTTAAGACTTGGGCGTTACTGATGGTTTACTTGTTGGAGAAAGGTGTGCAGGGCACAGGTCCGGTTTCCTTGGCAAGGAGAGAGACAAATCTCAACTTCACACCCTATTTTGGACCAAAGCTATTTTGGATGGTTTTTAGACCTTAAAACCCTCTCTTTCAAAACTTTTTTGAAATAAAATTCCTACGATGCTCTGAGGCTCACATTTTGTCAAATGATGCGCTTTTCGATAAACCGAGCAAGGACAAAGTGGGAATTAACGAAAGAGAGATGAAATCTTTGAAAAATCTTTCAAAACACCTTGCTTAGGGGTTTGAAGTTGAAGAAAAGAGGAGAAGAGGGGAGAAAACAGGCTGGAGAAGAAGATAGGCAAGAATTGCTAAGAGAGGGGCGAGCAGTCCTCGCTAAATCAAGCTCATCTGTCTATACACTTGGATTTGTGCTATGAGGCCACCACCACTGGAAAGAAGACTTCCGGGGCTTCATTTTGCACTTAAGAATCTCCTAGAGCCAAGTCCGGGAGGGGGAGATATGATTGGTTGAAGTTGGGCATCATCCCGGTTGGATCGAATCTGCGCGGCTTCACCAAAAAGGGCATAACTTTTTGCATAGGAGGAATTTTAATGCAAGGTTTGCGCCATTGGAAAGCTAACTTCCGGGGCTTCAATTTGGATACCAACCGGCCATTTTTTAACCTTACCGGCCATCCACCGGCCAGACATTTAGCCGACCGGCCAGCATAAATAGCAGGTCGTCCAAATATTGTGCCGACCGGCCATTTATTTGGCCGATGACCCTTTTTCTTGGCCGGTTTGACCCTTTTGACTCTTGCAGGCATGGTGCATGCCAGCTGTGCCAGCTGGAGTGCACAGACCCGACCCCCCATGCACATGTGTGGTTGTTTTGCACCTTTCCACCCTTTTGGCCCCAAACCTCTTCTAGAAGGTTGACCCCTTTGCTCAAGCTTCTTGAGGAAGCTTGAGCCCTTTGCTTGGATTCCTCAAGAAGCCTTGGTCCCTTTTCTTGGCTTCTTGAATAAGCCTTGAGCCCTTTTAGCAAGCTTCTCTAAGAAGCTTGGAGCCTTTGCATTGCCTATATAAAGAGAACCCTCTCCTCCTTTGTTTTGGTTCAGCAAAATCAGACCTAATACATACATATAACATATATATCACTCTCTTTCTATATATCTCCCTCTCTCTCTACACTTGGGTGTGTTAGAGTGTCCAAAGACCCTTGTTCTTGGCCTATTGCACCACACCTCATAGCCAAACACCACTACCATTGGACTGAGGTTCTTGGGAGGGTTTGTTGAGCTCCAAAAGCTGGTTTTTGGCCCCTAAAGCTGCTGGTCTCGAATTTGGTCTTCAAGGGTAAGTTTCTTCCCCTTTTTAGCACTTTCTTGTACCTCATTTTAGCCTGTCTTTCTTGCTGATTTGAGCTTGGTGTATAACATAAAAATGTTCTGTTTTTTTGTGTTTAAGATACTTCATTAAGACCACTTTAGTGTTTGAGATTGTTTGACCCCTCTTAGGCCTTGTTCGCCCTCATATTTGTGCATTTTTTATAAGCTTCGGGACCACCTTGTATTGGCCCTCCCACCACTGAAATCTTGAGGGATTTCAGTGGTGGGGGTGGTGTTTTGAGGTCCTAAGAAGGAGAGGGCCATCCCCTCTCCTTGTTGTCTTGTTTGCTTGTATTTTTGGCCTTACAAAGGGGCCTACATTTGCACACCTCTTGAGATCAGTTCAGGCATTTTTCAGTGGGTTTTAGGACCCCTATAGGCCATTTCCAGAGCTGGTTTGGCCTTGTTGAATGTCCATTATGTATGTGCTTAATAACCTCTTGTATAGCCCTCTATAGGAGCTCATCATTTTTGCATGTATTGGCTTCATTTCAGTGGTTATTTGGGCATATTTTTGCATGTTTTATTCACTGATTTTTTATGGTTTGGTCAGATTTCATATGCTTCACATACATGCCATACAACTCATGCTTACTAACCTATGTTGCATGTTGTTTTGGCCAAGCATGCTAGCTTATTTTGGCTACATTTCATACATGTTTTAGCATTATTTTGGGCTGCATAGGGACTGTTTGTGGCTGTCTTCATCATTCGAGCATTGCTTTGCATGTTTATAGTGTATTGCATTTCACTAGCTTTAGTGCTTGAGTCCTTAACAATGCATTACATGAGTGTTTGCATGCTTTGGAGTCATTTTGGAGTCATTTGGCATGCCATTTCAGATCTGGAACATGCACCATTGTATGCCATATTTCCTCCTTGCCATGTTTTGGTAGAGTTGTATTTTTGTGCCCTAAGCTTGGTTAATGCATTGTGCATGCATTCCATATATTTTGTTGCCTCATTTGCATTATCATGGCCACTGATTTTGGCATGCTTAAGAGCTACCCATGTTAGTTTAAGTCCATCTTTGCATGTTGTTGCATGCTAGTTAGGTTACATGTTGTTACATGCTTGCCTATTCTCACATGTTGACACATGTTTGCATATTGCACGTTCACATGCTCATGTTGCATGCTTAGCTTGCATGTTTAGGTTGCATATCATAGCATGCATCTCTTGTCTCTTGAATTGATTATGATAGAGGTTGGGGCCCATTATTTGTTTTGTGCATTTCATTCCATATTGAAATTGCATATTTTGACTCTTTGGCCATCATGCATGGAAATGCGTGATTGGTGGCCCGAGAGCCAAAGACCACCCTCCTTTGAGTCATGAATATGATAAGAAGGGTGGTGGTGCAAACATTGCTTTGGAAATTCTATGCCATGCACTACCTGTCCTCTGTTGCTGTCAAAACTGTTTTCTGCAGGAAGTTTTTGCCGACCGACAACATTTAGTGCCGACCGGCCATTGGTGAATGGCCGATAACTTCATCAGCAGCCGACGGCATTTTACCATGGCCGGTGGCCATTTCACTTAGCCGATGGTGTTCTGCAGTGCTCATTGAAGATACCCTGGGGCTTTGGAAGTTTTCAGAGAAGCAAGGCATTGAAAACAGAGGCAGTAGTGCTATGGCAACGGGTTTCCGGGCAAGAGGGATTGAGCATGCATCATTTGCGCATCCCGAGGCAGGGCTGCGGCCACCTTCTTTTTACATTTAATTAGAAGTTTTGTAATAATTAGTTTAGTATTGGTTATTTGGCCTGTATATTCTTTTGGTCCCTCCGAGTGAGGGCGCAATTGTGTAATAAGTGTGCGTGAGTGTGTGCATGTCTTCCAACCCCACGTCTTTCTTCCCTTTTATTTACCTGCTTATGATGGTAGACTAGGGCATATTTAAATTAGCATACCTTATGCTATGCATGCGTGCATCCATACATTTGTTATACATGCACCGGGCTCGGCGCATCATACTAACTGCATCTGTATTTCAATTCCAAATTGAATACGTGTTAGTTGCAGCATTTCACATGCCACCTTTAGGATAGCCGAGCCTATTATAGTTGCATTCTGCATGTGTTGCATTAGCCACTTTAACATGAGCTAGGATCATACATTTGATTACTAACTAGTTTTTGTTTTGGCTCGGAGTACTAGGTAAGCTTTTATGCTTTAGCATATCGCATGCGTGTGAATGTTGCCATAATAGCATGATTACCATGAGGCTAGCTGCTTATGTGATATAACTGCTTGAATGCCTGTGGATGGAGGTCAAATTACCTAAATTGGAATAATACATTAAAACTGAGAGTTTTAAGCCCACTAGATAGTGGCAAAACCGTCTTTTCTAAAGCCCACTTGAGGGTGGCAAAACCTGCATTTTAGCCTACTCGCGAGTAGCAAACCATTTTCAAAACAAACATGAAATGTTTTGTTCCAATTTGGGCGATTTGGTCTATACTTGTTTGCTGTGTGCATAACATAGTAATTCTAGGCTGATAACCGGAATAAGAACACATAAACGTTTTCAAAATTGGATATCACGGTTAGTAGAGGCCGATCTTCGGATCGGGCGAGAGGGGGTGCTCATAGCTGACCTTCCCCGATCGTACCCAAGTTCCCGAGCCGAGGCAACTTTGGTGATGACGGACACGTGGCCTTTGGCACCGAGTCAGGGTTTCCTAAATTTCCCCATAAAAAATATTTAGGTGGCGACTCTGTATCTGGCAAAGCAGTCCATGTTTGGCACTTCTTTCAAAAATCGGTTTTCTCAAAACGATTTGCCAGAGTTGGACTCTTTGGTTCAGATTTAGAACCGTGACAATTTGAGTCCGAACTGTAGTAGACCCGTAAAACGAACAGAACGGGATTTCCCTCCCGGGGCGTTCGGGGACGTCTACACTTGGGTACGATTGGGGAAGGTCACTTCGTGAGCACCCCCGCTCGCCCGATCAAAGATCGGCTTCTACTAACCATGATATCGAGTTTTGAAAACATTATGTGCTCTCATTCCGGTTTATTAGCCTAGAATTACTATATGATGCGCACAGCATACAAGTATAGACTGGATCGTTTGAGTTGGAACAAAACATCGCATATCCGTTTGTTTTGAAAATGGATTGAAGTTTGCTACTTGCAAGTAGGCTAAAACACGGGTTTCGACGAATTATTCCAATTCAAGCAACCCAACCTTCACCCACAGGCATTCAGGCAGTTATATCACATAAGCAAATAGCCTCATGGTAAGCATGCTATCATGGCAGTCACTCACACGCATGCAAGGATGCTAAAGCATAAATACTTACTAAGTACTCCAAGCCAAAGAAAGAAGCTAATTAGAAATCATGCATGAATCCTAACTATGCTGAAATGCCTAATGCAACACATGCAAAAATGCAACTAAGATAGGCTCGGCTATTCTAAAATGGCATATGAAATGCTACAGATAACATGTATTCAATCTTGGAATTGAAATACAATGCAGTTAGCATGATGCGTCGAGCCCGATGCATGCAATACAAATGAATGAATGCAAGCATTTGAACATATAGATGCTAATTGAAACATGCCGTAGAACTAACCATAATAAGCTGGTAAATAAAAGGAAGAAAGATGCGGGGTTGGAAGACATGCATCACACGCACGCACACTTATTACAACAGTTGGCCCCCTCGCGGGGGGTTCCAAAAGAATAATACAAACCAAGTAAATAATTAACTACTCTAGCTAATTAATTATTACAGACCCTTAATTAATTAACAAATTAATTACAAATTAAACTAAGTATGAAATTCAAAAGGCCGCCGCAGCCCCGCCTTGAAATGATTGGATGATACATGCTCGATTCGCCTTGCTCGGAAACCCAATGACATGCCACATGTTGCCTTTGTTTGCACTGTTCTGCACCTCTGAGAATTGTGAAAATCCTGAGGTTGCTTTTGAACCACTCCATGAGAACATTGGGATGCCACCGACCAAGGGAAAACACCACCGGCCATGGAAATATGGTCGTCGACCAAAAATGGGATCACCGGCCTGATTTTAGTAGTCGGCCGGCACTGAAATTGGCCGATCGGCCATTTCTTCCTGCAGAACACTAGTTTTGCTGCAACAGAGGACAGATAGTGTATGGCATAGAATTTACAAGCCAAATGTATGCACGACCACCCTCTCTATCATGCTATGGACTCAAGGGAGTGTGGCCCTCGACCCTCGGGCCACCAATCACGCATTTCGATGCATGATGACCCAAAGATGTCAAGTGTGCAAATCAATATGAATGAATGCAACAAAACAAATAAATGCTACACGCCCTATCATGTTGAATCAAGAGTGTCGGCGACCGAGGATTGAGGTACATTTCGTCACTTTAAGTACGAGCATCCCTCATTCCTCATGTTTGGTTTGACACCCCAAACCAAACATAATGCAATGTATGTATGCCATATACAATGGGAAACATGCAATTAATGCAATGCAACATGAACAATGCAACTTAACATACAAGGAACATGGTAATACAATAGGCATGCAATACTACAATGCAACCTAGGTATGTAAGTATACAAAGTGATAGGCATGCAATAATGATACCAACCACAAGGATGCAACAACATACAATGCGGTAAGCCTACAACAATACATGAGTGCATGATCCATGGACTTACACTAAGGATGGATAGGCCTCTGCCGTACCAAAACAGTGGCCAAAGTACCCAAAAAAATGAGGGACAAAACACACCCAAACATGCACATGTAAAGGTCCAACACTTAGGCATAAAAGAGTCGACTCTTAAACACATTAAGAAGAGACAAATATGGACAAATCACAAGCATGACAAGCTCTGAAAATGTATAAAGGATGATGCCAAATCAACCAAACCATGCAAGTAAGGCATGCAACAAAGCCCAAAACCCAAGGCTAACAAAGGGGTTCGAACCATGGCCATATCAACTAAGCCCCAAAGAACCAAGATGACTTAAAACAGTCTTAGGGCAGACCAAAATAAGACTAAAGCATGCATGGAACAAGACCAAAACATGCTAAGAAAAGGGCGCAAAACAAAGGACATTCAAGGCCACAAAGAGAGCACTCCACTACGACTACCTCAACCACACACGACATGGATTATTCAAAGAAAAACAGAGCTATAATACACCAAAAGGAGCCCCAAAACCCACTGATATGGCAGCCCAAGGACTTAAACAAAGAGGCATGCACAATGACCTATTTTAAGCCACAAAAGAACAACTCTTCAAAGTATTGAAAGGGGTGGTAAATGCAAGCATACAAGCATGGAGCATGGACTGAAATAGCATGATAAGTGATTCCAAATCACTGAAATAACCCAAATAAAGCATGCTCATGACTCACACACTCAAAGCTAACAAGCTAGGATACAAGGTGGCTATACAAAACATGGCAAACATGACTGAATCAACACCAAACAGAGCTTAAACATGTCACAACATGGATAAAAGCTTCATGAAGTCAAGCTAAAACATGCAAGCATAGTGGTCTAAATGCATGGTACATGTTATGACAAAAGAGGGGATTACAAAGCAAGTGCATGATGCATACAATAGGCCATCGAACCAACATGAAACAGAGGTCTAACATGACAAAAAAAACACCAAATACCCTCTAAAATGGAGCCAAATAAAGCTATGCAAACATGCTACCTTTATGAGCCCTAAATGCAAGCAAATGATTCACAAGGGGAGAGGGGTGTCCCTCCCCTATACAAGACCTCAAAACCAATTCTCCACCACTGAATATCCTCTAGATTTCAGTGGTGAGAAGGTCAATACACAAAGGGTTCCAAAGCCCAAAGAGGAAGGCACAAAAGGGGCCAAACAAGGACTAAGAGGTGGTAAACAACCCCCAACACCAAAATGACCTTAAGCAACTATAACAAGCATGAAAATATAGAACTTTTATCAGTTATACACTAAGCTTGAAACAATATGCAAATAGGTTTAAAACCTTAAGTAAAAATGGGGAATAAAAGGGTAAGTTCTCACCCTTGAAGAACACTTCAAGAACACCAAGTCCAGCACCTCCTTTTGATCAAAAACCAACTCAAAACACTGAAATCAACCCCTTAAAACCTCAGCAACCAAAGTATAGTGTAACACTAGGTGTCTTAGTGCAAAACTAAGAACAAAAACCCCTTTAGAACACTATTACACACACAACTATTAGGGAGAGGGAGATATAGAGAGATATAGATATATAAGTTATATATCAGCTGAATCAACCCCTAGAAAGGGAGGGGAGGCCCTCCTCTTATAGACAATGCAAATCCAAGCTTCCAAAGGAAGCTAAGTGTAAGGATGATATGGAGGGCAGGATTTGTGCTCACCAGCTGGCACAGCTGGCATGCACAATGCCTAAAAAAGGCAAAGAAAAGCTCTCGGCCAGAAAAAGTGGCCGATCGACCAAAACAATGGTCGGCCGACCAAAAACATTGTCGACCGGCCAACACCTTTGGCCGGTAGCAAGAAAACAGGGCCGGTGGCCTCAAGCCATGGCCGGTGAGGTGTGGGGATGGCCAACAAGCCATTCCCTGCCCTTAGAAGCAAAAACACAAGTGTTTGGTCCACAACCAAGCACAAAACAAACAAGTCGAGAGGTCTTGAGGCAAGGCGTGCAACCGAGACCTCCGAGAACTCAAAATGAACACAAACATGGATGATCATCGAGTGTTCAAACGATGATGTCCAAGTCTTGAGGACGATCAAAAATGGGGTGTCTACACCTCCTATACTAGAGAAGAAGAAAAGGTTGCGCAAGTCAACCGAACTACAATCCTTAGAAAAAAAAAAGGGATTGGTGCTTCCTCTGAATCTGGTCTAACTACTACTATTGTCAGGTTTAAGTCCTTCGAGTCTGTGAAGTCCAAAATCCCTTCCATCATGGGTGAACTTTCTTCTCCAGAACTTCTTGCCCCCAAGCGTCAGAAAGCTAAAGGATTCTCACAAGTTGCGCCTACATATGTGCCTGCTAACCACTTTAGGCCCCAGATGTTTCTACCTAATTGTGCCACCTATGTGTTGACCAATGATAGCTTTATGGAAGCCCAGAATTAGGTTTTCAAATTAGCAAAGGGTTTCTTCTACCTAGGGACATGGCTCTCTTCAAAAAGTTGGATGATGGAATGCTGCATTGAGTTAGCATTTCTAGTGCCATCAGGGTATCTCCTGACATTTCCCTTGCCTACACTTTTCCTTTTATCTTCTAGTTTTAGTTGTCTAACTCAATATTTTGTTTTCAGGCCATTCAAATCTACCATGAGAGCATAACCAGAATTGAGAATGTAAGGATCGTTGCCCATATTGAGTCCAAAAAGGCAGTTGGGGCCATGTACTCTTGTGGCGAGTTGGAGCACAAACTGAACCATACTATTGAGTTGGCTAAGAAACTTAAGGAGGAAAAGGACGATGCCGATACCGCAATTCAAACTCTTCGCATAGAACTTCCTGAAACACAAAAAAGTTTATTATCTACTCTTGCTAATAATG
Source organism: Camellia japonica (assembly GCA_030407325.1). Taxonomy (NCBI): domain Eukaryota; kingdom Viridiplantae; phylum Streptophyta; class Magnoliopsida; order Ericales; family Theaceae; genus Camellia; species Camellia japonica. Next base: position 122,222,403 of record JAPPVO010000007.1, read on the forward strand.
AGGAAGTGAGGAAGGAGGGAACAGAAACTCTTAAAAAGTATACTCTAGAGACCAAAAACAAATATCTGGAGCAAATTTATTAGCGTTAAGATGATTTGTTCATGGATAGGTGTAGGGCTACTCTAGAAAAAGCGGGGATAACCCCTAACTCCCTTATGTACTCTGAGCCATTTCTTTCCTAGCCCAAGTATGCTCCTCCTGACAAAGAAGCAATAGAAAAGGAGGTTGAGGAAGATAAAGAAGATCCCTTCGAATAAGATCCTATAGTGGCCTCCTTAGAGTAGATCGCTGGTTCTAGAGGTTCTGAATCTCTAAAAGAGGCCTCCCTCCATGTTTCTCTTACTCCTCCATCTGTTGAAGATCCTACTTCTTCTGCTTCTACTCAAAATGAGGCTTCAAAGGCAGTGCCTACTACTACTCCCAATCCTATTGCTACTGAAGACCCCGCTCCTTGAAGTTTTTTCTTTGTTTTCCTTTGGCGCGCTTTTTGCTTATTTTTCCTGTTTTTTTGCTTTTTGTCTACTGCACTTTTTGTTGATTGGGGCCAGATGTTTTATAAGGCACAATCTTTAGATGTAAATGGTTCAATCTATTATGCAGTTGGATTTTGAAACAAAAAGTTTGGAGAGCAGGATTAAGTGTATAACTTCCTCTTGCCCCTAACTTGGTTGCTTTCAAAAATTAGCCAAGGCACTATCAAAATTTTTTATACTTAGAAAAATTTAATAATTTAACCAAACATAAGAACAAGGCTACAATCCTAGGCAGGATTGTCAAACTTTCCTATACTCAGAAAAATTTAGGATTTTAACAAAGCATAAGAACAACACTAAAATCTCAGGCAAGATTGTCAAACTTTCCTAAGCCCAAGAGTTGATTCTTGGGGTATGTAGCTTGACTTTCGTGCTCCTTTCGGATACGATAGCATACAGTTCAGACTCCTGTGGTTATGAATCTGATTTCACAAATGCAATGTGAAACATTGAAAAAACAAAAAGAGTCCAAATCCAACAATTCTTTTTTGGAAAATCGATGTTTGAATCAAATGCCAAAAATGGACTATTTTTCCAGATTATAGAGTCGCCACCTAAATATTTTTGGGAAATTTAGGAAACCCGTGACTCGTGCTAAAGGCCACTTATCCGTCATCACCAAAGTGTCTCAGCTCGGGAACTTAGGTACAAGAGGGGAAAATCATGAATTGAGCACCCCATTCGCCTGATCAAAAATCAACCTCTACTAATCATGATGTGATTTTTATTTACATTATATGCTCTTGTTCCGATTATTAGTTATATGACTACATGTTGCGCACAAGTGTAGACTAATTTGCAAAAGTTGGAACTGTTTGATTTCATGTTTGTTTGAAAATTGTTTTGAATATGCGTCACTTAAAAAGTGACTTTGTATGTACATTTATTAACTTATCCCAATTTTAGCAATTATTCTTCATCCACAGGCATTCAAAGAGTTATATCAATTAAGCACCTAGCCTCATGGTATTATGCTTGGCACAATAACAATCACACTTATACGATATGCTAAAGCGATAAGTGCTCACCTATTACTCCATTGCAAGCCAAACAAATAAAAATGGTTTAGAAAATATGCATGTTCCTAAGCAATACAATATGACTAATGCAACACACACATTTATGCAATTTTTAATAGGCTCGGCTATAAGCATGGTATATGATCCAATTCAAGACATTGGATAAAGCACGTCTTCAAGTAATGAAATTGAAATGAACATTGGTTAGAATGATGAGCCGAACCCAAATGTACATGAAACAAGTGTATGAAAACATGGGAATGCTAAATAAACACAATGCTCTATTCTACCATCATAAGTGGGGAAATAAAAGGGAGAAAGACGTGGGGTTGGAAGACATACACACTTATTACATACTTGCCCTCGTGCAGGAGGGTCCAAATAAATGTTCGAGTGTCCGGATTAAACTAATTATTACAAACTTTGAATAAATGAATTAAAACTAGCTAACTATTTAGCTAGATTTCTAAGTTATTACAACCAAGATGAACAATTTAACAAACTAGTTGAATTAACTAATTATGACAGTTGCAAATACACAATGCTAACTATAATGATAATTAACAAATATTAATTTACAACATTGATCTAAACAAGGATGCACAGGGATCGTATACACAACATCCAGAAACTGCTCTGTCTGCTCAGACTTGCTCTGTTTCACCTTCAGTTACTACCTTATGTTTTTTGCAAAACACTCTATTTACCAAGCATTAGGAGCCAGCCGGCTCCGAATGAGCTCTGGCCAAACCCAAAAAGTGTCTGTCGGCACTTTATTTTATGCCAAAAAATGTTTTGCGCTCTGAGGTGAGAACAGTGCGGACAGAGCCTTTCTAGGCACTGTTCGTCCTCTCTGCTCTTCTCTGTCATAGAAATCCTCAAGAGAAGAAGGAAGTCATTACCAAAACCATCACTGAGCAAGTTGATTGCTTGATGATTTTGGACATGAGTTTGGACAAAAATTAATGAATGCAATGAACAATGACCACCCCTCCTTCTTGTCATGGAGTGATCTCAAAGAGGGAGGTAGAGACGCTTCAAGGTTCATCACAACATCATGAATTGACGTGTGACGACCCTCGATTCAACGGATTTGGCATAACATCCGGCTGAACCTAAGCAAAATGACTTATCATCTTTATGTTGGTTGGTTCATTTTAATCCAATTTTCTTAGTCCTTTCCATTCTTTAATCCATTTGTCCAAAGTGATGAATAAGTCCACTAAAAATTACGTCCACTAAATAAGAAGCATGTCAAACGGGAAGTGATTCTCAACTTAAAAGGGAGGCTATGCCATTGACGATAAACCTCGGTAGAGATTAAGCCATTAAGCATAGATCTCTAGCTCAGGATGGTAAGTTACTTATTAAAATGAGGCTCTTAACATGGAAATCAATTAAAGAAAAGCTAAGAACAACATATATATGAGAACTTATGATACAACAAATGAACTAATCAAACATTGAATCAATTAAATAACCTAAGACAGCCCTAAAACAGCCCCTAATAGGTTAAAAATAGTGGCTCAAAGTGCATGAAAAGAGCCCAAAAAAGCTAAACAAGAAGCAATGAAAATAAGGCTAGTAAGCAAGAATTATGAGGGGTGGCTAACCCCTCCACCTTTGAAACCTCAAAGCATGATTTTTAGCATCTTTTAGACTCTAAAAAACAATTTGGAAAGCAAAGAAAAAGGTGTAAAGCAAGGGTGAAGGTGAAAGAAAGAGTGTTAACTCTTTCTACCGTTTGGTAGCTATCCAAACCCAAGCTTAGTCATTTGAAATAGGCTCAAGACAATATAAAAACACTAGAAATAGATAGCAAGAGATAGCAAAGAGAGCAAGAGAAGAGGTAGTAAGCTTATACCTCTCAAAGAAGGTAAGCTCTTGTTTGTAACACAAACTTGGTTCAAGCACACTTTCAAGCTTGAATTGCGATTCACAAAGCTCAACCAAGGTTCTAAGGTTATGAACTAAGGTGATGTATGGTGTATGGATATTGATAGAATTCGAGCAAAATAGGTCAAAAATATCTTCAAAAATGGACAACTGGCCCATTTCCACCCAAAACAGTGTTCCTCGCTATTGAGTGTCGGCCGACACCCAATGGCTACGGCCGGCACCCAAAGTTTTCCCCTATTCCACTATTTTAAACTCAATGTAGGGTGGCATGATGTTCAAAAATGAATTTGTGAGGCAAAGACAGTATGAATATGAAGGGTTTTGTAATACCCCGACCCTCGTATCTGATTCTGTTATCTTTTCAAGCTTTTGTTCTGTATCTCTGAATATCTATTATGAAATTTTATGTATAAGTGCGGTAAATTGCATGGAAAGAAGACATATTGACCCTTATCTGTTGAATTCAAGCATTATCTGTTACACTTGAATTGCTTTCATCTGAAATTGGACACCTTAGAGATTTAATTTGCAAAAATTGATTTGATATTTGGAATCTACATGATTTTTAAGCTATAATGGGATTTTCTGTGAAATTTTTATTTCGGCACCATAAAGCGATTCAATTTCGTCTTATATGCTTTTCTATAGTTAAATATATATATATATGCCTAAGTCTAAGACTTGTGTGGGATTTGTGAGCAAAAACGTGGGACTCTTTGGGAGAGAAAAGAGAGAGAGTCAAGAAGGAATTGGGGAAAACGTGAGACACCAAGGAAAGCTAATCAAATTGGTAGAATTGAAAGAGTTAAGTTAAGGTAACTCAAATTTCTTGTATAACTCTTCAAGAATTGCAACCCATGTTTGTGTTGGGTTCATGGATAATATATGTTTGATTCATTAGGGTTTCTCACCATTTGAGCATGTTGACACTAATTTGAGTGTTGTATGAATCTATACTTCAAATCCTTGATTTTGTATCATTTAATCTTGCATATATGTTGATTTCAGGTGATATGTTTAAAGAACTTGAAGTTAGATTGAAATTTGTAAAAGTGTTGGCTTGATTGAAGCCTTTAACTTGGTTCAACTTGATGTGATTAAGCTTTAATTCATGTTATGGTGTTGTTAAGTGGAATGCTTGCATGAATTTTACCCTTGATTGCATGAAAGATTGGGTTTGAATGATGAATTTTGGCTTGAAATCGGGCTGCCTTGAATCTGGGTAGTCGTCCGCTCGAGCGTAGGTCAGGGCCGCTCGAGCGTGAAAATGCACCTCCCAGCAGTTTTCTGAAATTTACCCTGACCGCTCGAGCGGACAAATCTACGCTCGAGCGGAGGACTGTTTCAGTAAGAAAAATCTGTTTTGTTCAGTTTTTCATGCTTGACTCTTTGGTGTTATTAGAATGCTTTTCTGATGAGTTTACGATAGTGATATATTCATATCCATAAAACTGTGGTGACATATGGAATGACTGATAAGGATTTAAAAGGGAAGGATACTAATTTATCAGTATATTGTGTGCAGGGCACACTCCAGAAGGAACTAGTACGCCACCCCAACGCTGTGAGTAATAGTGCATTACATATATATTTATGTATCTGTTCTGTAAGACATAATTGTAAATTATGTATTGATCTGGAAATGAAAAGTGGAAACCATATCCGTATATCTGTTGTGCCGAAAGGCTATCTGTGGTGCCGCAAGGCTACCTGTGCCGAAAGGCTATCTGGGCCAACAGGCCAATTTGTTATTTCTGTATTTGATTTTGGTACATATACTAAGGTGCATTGTGATTTTATTATTGCGCACTATTATTCACTGAGCTTGTCTCATTCTATATGTTGTCTGATTCTGTAGGAGCCAGCTTGGGGAGCTGTTCTAACATTACCTCGTGCATTTTGTCAGCTTAAGGATAACCAGGCACAGGAGGGAACCCTTACATATTAGACCAGTTTTCTTTGTATATGTAATTTTTGGTATCCATGTTGCTGGTCAGGGTTATTGTATCTATTGTTTTGTGTGCCTAATATCTGGGCTGGATTTGTAGATGTTTTGTAACCTACTTCTGTGTGCATGTTTACCTTTTGTTAAATCTCGAAATGGTCCTGGTTTTTGGTAGTTGCTCAATGGATGTGTCTGTTTATTGTCATTTAAAATTTACTGCTTCCGCTCAGGCCCCAAATGTTCATCATATCATTCTGTCTGTTTCTGATTAGGTCATGCCCAAACCTTTTAGGGGCAGGTTAGGGGCGTGACAAGTGGTATCAGAGCACGAGTTGCTATCTCACACACGGATCCATTGAGCGTTAGGATGTCTAATGTGGTAGGCATCATATAGGAAAGTATGAATGATAGCAACGTGACATGATTTCTGCTAACTCTAATGCTAACAATTTGAATTTCTTGTACACCTTTGTATATGTTGTAATTACCTGTTTTGTAGACTATGGTGAGAACAAGGACCGACGAGCCAGAAGATGCTACTTCAGTACGGTTGGATAGGATGGAAAGAATGATGAGGGAAATGGCTGAGACCTTACGGCAACAACACCAACAGCAACAACAACCTCAGCCACCACCACCGCCAGTACCCCCACCTGTAATGCAAGACATTCATGCTGAAGACCGTACCATTACACTTACGAGGGAGTTTAAAAAGATGAAACCACCATCGTTTAAAGGAGGGATTGAACCAATGAAGGCGGAGGCATGGGTGTTAGGGATAGAGAAATTGTTCGAAGTCTTCCCTTGTACCGAAGTGCAAAAGGTGCAGCTTGCTGCTTTCACTCTTGAAGATGAAGCACGGAGATGGTGGATGCTTACCAGAACAATGCATCCGGGGTTGACTTGGGACAGGTTCCTGGTGCTGTTCTATGACAAATATTTTCCCCAGAGTATGCGAGACAAGAAAGTAACTGAATTTGAAACGTTGAGGCAGGGAAATAAAACTGTGGCTGAGTATGAAGCACAATTCGCAGAACTAGCCCGGTTTGCACCTCACATGGTAGACACGGAGTACAAGAAGGCGCGGAAATTTGAGGGAGGATTACGGAGTGCCATTCAAGACCGGATTAATGTACTGAAGCTACCTACCTATGTTGATGTCTTGGAGCGGGCTGTTATAGCAGAAGGGAATCTTGCTACGCAGACTCAAATTTCTGAATGGAAAGGGAAAAGGCAGAATACTCAATGGTCTAAGGGAACAACCACTTCGCCGAACAAAAAGCAGAATTCAGGGAACTCCAGCAGTACTGCTCCTCAGAATTCAACTCCTGTGTGCCCAGAATGTGGATTGAAACATCGTGGGAAATGTCATCGATTGACCGGAGCATGTTTTCGGTGCGGCAAGACGGGGCATCTGATTAGAGACTGTCCACAAAGAAATCAACAAACTGGTAATAAGGCCGCCACAAGCTCAGCAGGGTCTACACCGACTCCTAGTGCCAAATCAACCGTTAAACCAACCAATAACAAGGATACCACAAGGCAAGGTAGGGTATTTGCGTTGGTTCCGGGAGATTTACAGAATGCAACAACAGTGGTATCAGGTACATGTATGGTTTATGGCTATTCTGCTTATGTTTTGTTTGATTCTGGCTCTACCTGTTCTTTTGTGTCAAAGCAATTTGCAAAGAACTTAGGTAAATCTGAAGTAGAATTAACCTATGTGTTGTGTGTTACATCACCTATGGGGAATTCTTTGATCTGCACTTCTGTCTATCCTACTTGTGAAATTCTCATTGGAGATGTCCGTGTATATGCTAATTTAGTTCCACTTGATATGACTTCATTTGACATTATTTTGGGGATGGATTGGTTGGGTGAATATGGTGTTACCATAGACTGTCTGATGAAACAAATTAAATTTTACCCTTCGGGTCAGTCAGAAACTGTTTTCCAGGGTCAGGAAGTGACATCACCACCATATGTGATCTCTGCAGCTAAGGCCTGCAAATTGATTCAAAAAGGATGTCAGGGTTATTTATGTAGTGTTCTGGGAGGGCCAGTAGAGCATGAAAATATTGATGCGATCCCAGTCGTTTGTGATTTTCCGGATGTCTTCCCAAAAGAACTACCAGGAGAGTTAGTAGACCGTGAAATTGAATTCACAATTGACGTGCTACCAGGAACTCAACCTATTTCTAAAACTCCGTACCGAATGGCATTAGCTGAAATGAAAGAATTGAAGATTCAGTTGCAAGATTTATTGGACAAGGGATTTATTCGTCCGAGTGTTTCTCCGTGGGGTGCACCAGTGCTATTTGTAAAGAAGAAAGATGGAACACTCCGGCTTTGTATTGACTACCGAGAGCTTAATAAAGTCACAATCAAGAATAAGTACCCGCTGCCAAGGATTGATGATTTATTTGATCAGCTTCAGGGGGCACAAGTCTTTTCCAAAATTGATCTCCGGTCTGGATATCATCAACTAAAGGTCAAAGCTGACGATGTTGAGAAGACAGCTTTTCGAACCCGGTACGGCCATTATGAATTCTTGGTTATGCCATTTGGAGTCACTAATGCACCAGCAGCTTTCATGGATTTGATGAACCGTGTTTTCAAGCCCTATTTGGATGAATTTGTGGTGGTTTTTATTGACGACATCCTTATCTACTCAAAGAGTACAGAAGCTCATGAGGATCATCTTCGCCTAATTCTTCAAACACTCCGGGAAAAGAAATTGTATGCAAAACTAAAGAAGTGTGAATTCTGGCTACAAGAAGTGGCATTCTTGGGACATGTGGTGACCAAGGAAGGAATCTCTGTTGATCCACACAAAATTGAAGCAATTGTAAATTGGCCAACTCCTACTAGTGTAACTGAGGTGCGAAGTTTCATGGGGTTAGCTGGATATTACAGGAGGTTTGTTCAAAATTTCTCCAAGATTGCTGTGCCGCTTACCCAACTAACACGGAAGAGAGTTGCGTTTGAATGGTCAGAAGAGCGAGAGTCTGCCTTCCAAGAGTTGAAAACAAAGTTAACTACAGCACCAGTTTTAGCCTTACCATCAGGAACTGAAGGGTTTGTAATTTACAGTGATGCCTCGCATAAAGGGCTTGGTTGCGTACTTATGCAGAATGGAAGGGTTATTGCATATGCTTCTCGACAATTAAAACCCCACGAGAAAAATTATCCCACACACGACCTTGAGCTGGCAGCAGTAGTGTTTGCTTTGAAGATATGGCGACACTATCTCTATGGCACAACCTGTGAAGTCTATACCGACCACAAAAGTCTCAAATATCTTTTCACCCAAAAGGAGTTGAATATGCGACAGCGGAGGTGGTTAGAGTTGCTTAAAGATTATGATCTACAAATTCATTATCATCCTGGTAAAGCTAATATGGTCGCGGATGCACTTAGCCGGAAAAATAGGGGAGATTTGGCGTATTTGTTTACGGAACAAAAGGAGTTAGTAATTGAATTAGACAAACTGAATGTGGAGTGTGTGACCCGAAGGCAAGAGGCCCTGATGGCAGCAACAATAGCTCAACCAACCTTACTTGAAGAGATCAAATTACATCAAATGGAGGATGACACGTTGAGGAAGATATGTGACGAGTTAGAGTCCAAACCAAAACCGGGGTTCAGTTTAACGGATTCAGTGCTCAAGTTTCAGAACAGGATATGTGTCCCTAATGTGTTGGAACTTAAACGGAAATTGATGGAAGAAACGCATACCTCGAGATTCTCAATGCATCCAGGAAGTACCAAAATGTACCGAGAGTTAAAGCAAAACTTTTGGTGGCCGGGTATGAAAAGGGAGATCGCGGAATTTGTCTCTAAATGCTTACAATGCCAACAAGTAAAAGCGGAGCATCAAAGACCTGCCGGTTTGTTGCAGCCTCTTCCTATTCCGGAGTGGAAATGGGAACATTTGACAATGGACTTTGTTGTGGGGTTACCGCGGACTCCCCGAGGCATGAATTCAATATGGGTTATTGTCGATCGGTTAACGAAGTCTGCTCATTTCTTACCAGTAAAGACTCAATATAACGCAGATAAGCTCGCAGTACTTTATATGAATGAAATTGTAAGGCTTCATGGTGTCCCTGTTTCCATTGTGTCGGATAGAGATCCCAAGTTTGTTTCGAGATTCTGGCAAAGTTTGCAGGAGGCTATGGGAACGGAACTTAAATTCAGCACAGCTTTTCACCCTCAAACTGACGGTCAATCCGAGAGAACGATACAAACCCTAGAAGATATGCTCCGAATGTGTGTGCTGGATTTTCAAGAAAGTTGGGAAACTCATCTACCGCTGATTGAATTTGCATATAATAATAGTTACCATTCGAGTATTCAAATGGCACCTTATGAAGCTCTGTATGGAAGACCGTGTCGCTCACCTGTATGCTGGGCGGAGGTAGGGGATAGGCCTTTGTTAGGGCCAGAGATTGTTCAATTGACTACTGAAAAGGTGAAAATTATTCGAGAAAGGCTGAAAACTGCTCAAAGCAGGCAGAAGAGTTACGCAGATAATCGGCGAAGGAATTTGGAATTTGATGAGAACAGTCATGTTTTTGTGAAAGTTACCCCAATGAAAGGACACCCAAGATTTGGAAAGAGGGGTAAGCTAACACCCCGATATGTCGGTCCCTTTCAGATCTTACAGAAAGTTGGGCCAGTAGCCTACCGAGTCGCCCTTCCGCCACACATGAGTCAGGTTCATAATGTATTTCATGTTTCTATGCTCCGAGAGTATCTTCCAGATCCATCCCATATCATTGATTATCATCAGATTGAGCTAACTGACAAGTTGTCCTACGAAGAGAAACCGATCCGAATTCTGGACCGTCAGGTAAAGCAGTTACGGAACCGAGAAATTCCAATGGTGAAAGTAGAGTGGCAAGAGCACTACGGAACTGAGGCGACTTGGGAAAAAGAAGATGAAATGAAAAATCAATATCCGTATCTGTTTTCGTCATAAGGTAAAAACAAGTTTGGAGGACCAAACTTAATTAAGGGGGGGAGAGTGTAATACCCCGACCCTCGTATCTGATTCTGTTATCTTTTCAAGCTTTTGTTCTGTATCTCTGAATATCTATTATGAAATTTTATGTATAAGTGCGGTAAATTGCATGGAAAGAAGACATATTGACCCTTATCTGTTGAATTCAAACATTATCTGTTACACTTGAATTGCTTTCATCTGAAATTGGACACCTTAGAGATTTAATTTGCAAAAATTGATTTGATATTTGGAATCTACATGATTTTTAAGCTATAATGGGATTTTCTGTGAAATTTTTATTTCGGCACCATAAAGCGATTCAATTTCGTCTTATATGCTTTTCTATAGTTAGATATATATATATGCCTATGTCTAAGACTTGTGTGGGATTTGTGAGCAAAAACGTGGGACTCTTTGGGAGAGAAAAGAGAGAGAGTCAAGAAGGAATTGGGGAAAACGTGTGAGACACCAAGGAAAGCTAATCAAATTGGTAGAATTGAAAGAGTTAAGTTAAGGTAACTCAAATTTCTTGTATAACTCTTCAAGAATTTCAACCCATGTTTGTGTTGGGTTCATGGATAATATATGTTTGATTCATTAGGGTTTCTCACCATTTGAGCATGTTGACACTAATTTGAGTGTTGTATGAATCTATACTTCAAATCCTTGATTTTGTATCATCTAATCTTGCATATATGTTGATTTCAGGTGATATGTTTAAAGAACTTGAAGTTAGATTGAAATTTGTGAAAGTGTTGGCTTGTTGAAGCCTTTAACTTGGTTCAACTTGATGTGATTAAGCTTTAATTCATGTTATGGTGTTGTTAAGTGGAATGCTTGCATGAATTTTACCCTTGATTGCATGAAAAATTGGGTTTGGATGATGAATTTTGGCTTGAAATCGGGCTGCCTTGAATCTGGGTAGTCGTCCGCTCGAGCGAGGTCAGGGCCGCTCGAGCGTGAAAATGCACCTCCCAGCAGTTTTCTGAAATTTACCCTGCCGCTCGAGCGGACAAATCTACGCTCGAGCGGAGGACTGTTTCAGTAAGAAAAATCTGTTTTGTTCAGTTTTTCATGCTTGACTCTTTGGTGTTATTAGAATGCTTTTCTGATGAGTTTACGATAGTGATATATTCATATCCATAAAACTGTGGTGACATATGGAATGACTGATAAGGATTTAAAAGGGAAGGATACTAATTTATCAGTATATTGTGTGCAGGGCACACTCCAGAAGGAACTAGTACGCCACCCCAACGCTGTGAGTAATAGTGCATTACATATATATTTATGTATCTGTTCTGTAAGACATAATTGTAAATTATGTATTGATCTGGAAATGAAAAGTGGAAACCACATCCGTATAACTGTTGTGCCGAAAGGCTATCTGTGGTGCCGCAAGGCTACCTGTGCCGAAAGGCTATCTGGGCCAACAGGCCAATTTGTTATTTCTGTATTTGATTTTGGTACATATACTAAGGTACATTGCAATGTTATTATTGCGCACTATTATTCACTGAGCTTGTCTCATTCTATATGTTGTCTGATTCTGTAGGAGCCAGCGTGGGGAGCTGTTCTAACATTACCTCGTGCATTTTGTCAGCTTAAGGATAACCAGGCACGGGAGGGAACCCTTACATATTAGACCAGTTTTCCTTGTATATGTAATTTTTGGTATCCATGTTGCTGGTCAGGGTTATTGTATCTATTGTTTTGTGTGCCTAATATCTGGGCTGGATTTGTAGATATTTTGTAACCTATTTCTGTGTGCATGTTTACCTTTTGTTAAACTAGAAATGGTCCTGGTTTTTGGTAGTTGCTCAATGGATGTGTATGTTTATTGTCATTTTAATATTTAATGCTTCCGTTCAGGCCCCATATGATATATAATATAACAGGTTAAGTGTCTGTCTTCGAATAGGTCATGCCCAAATCTTTTAGGGGCGGGATTGGGGCGTGACAGGTTTAGGATTGGTTTTGGAGCGTGAGCTTACGTTCTTTCATTGAGACTTCGAATCACACTCAACACGACTTCATCATCGAGTGCACATGACAAAGTGTCCAAGTCTTACGGGTGGTCAAAAATCGGGTGTCTACAGTTGCCCTTCTTTGATAGAACTCGAAGTCTTGGAATGACGTGAGTGAATGTCAAAGCCCAGAGATGACCCATTTGACGAGGCCGTAAGACTTGGGCAAGAAAACAAAACAAAATACAAATTCCAAAGGTTGAACCCGAAGGTTGCCTACCTATCCCCTTTTGCAAGGAATCAAACCTTCGTAGTTCAAGGGCGGAATGCAAAATGATACACAGGAAACATAACTTATGATCATGTAATGAAACATGAATGTAAATAACAAGCGATGAAATAATGTTATAAACACAAGTAGGTATGCCACGTCTGAACGAAAGCAAAACAACTCAAGCTGCGTCTCACACGGAAAGAGGTAAGTAAACAATCACGGAGACAAAGAGTGTGCAAACCAAACCATGTCCTACGTAGAAAGGATGTAAGAAAATGCAACCCCAACTACGTCCCGTGCAGGAAGGGCGAAAAACTACAAGGGTGGTATGAACACCAGGCATACTTGATGCTTTCAACCGAGGAAAACAACCCTAACGTGTCACACGCAAAAGGAGGAGAGATTGGTGTGAACAAATAGGCGCACCTACTGTTTTTAACTAACAAAAACACTCCTAACGCATCGTACGTGAGAGGAGGAAAGATTGATGTGAACAAACAGTCTCATCAGTTGTTTTTTATCGAGAAAAGAACTCCTAACGCATTGCACATGAAAGGAGGAAAGATTGGTGTGAACGAATAGGCGCACTTGCCGTTTTTAACCGAAAAAAGCACTCCTAACGCGTCGCACGCGAGAGGAGGAAAGATTGGCGTGAACAAATAGGCGCACCTGCTGTTTTTAACCGAATAAACAATCCTAACGCGTTGCACGCGACAGGAGACAAGATGGATTCGATGAAGATGCAAACAACTTCATAATCGAGCGAGATTAACACATCCCTAGGAATGCCTCGGCAAACGAAGCCATGAACTCCACAGAGATAATAGTATGAAGCATAAACACGAGTTTCCACAATTCACAAAGAAATGCACAAATCCAAAACCAGGCCCAGATTGAAAACAGACTTAGCTTGAATAATGGAACACATTTCAAATTCTCAAAACAGCGAGATGATGGACCAAAGCATGAATTAACGAAGCGAGTAACAAAATAATTATGACCTCGAAACAACTTTAAACAAAACAAATTACGAGCTCAAACTAATTAATAAAATACCCAACCAAGTACAAAAACATTTTCCTTGATTAAACACCTATGGATTAAACAATTGAATGAATTAAAACCAAGTACAAAAACATTTTTCCTTCTTTTTCCTTTTTTCCCTTTCTCTATTTTTGCTTTTCATTTATATTTTCTTGATTTTTCCCCTCTTTGTTTTTCTTATTTTTTCTTCACACTTATTTTTATTCTTCTTTTTTTACTTTTATTTTCAACAAACCAATTTGGACCCAACACTGAAACACACACTAGGCTAAAAAAAAAACACTGGGTTTACATTTGGAGTTGGCCGACACCCAACGAAGTAAGGCCGGGCCCAAATAGTGCCAGCCGACTCGCGATGGCGGCAGCTCCGATAAAAACACGACCGTGGCTAATTTAACACCATTCCAACCTTCATTTCACACACACCCACATTCAAAAACCCTCTCCCTCTTTCTCTCTCGAGGATCCTCCTCTCTCTAGATTTTCTCTATTTTCGTAAAACCCAACAACCCTTTCGAATTTTTCTTTGAAAACCCTTTCATTCCTCTATATTTTGAACCGAACAAAATTTGATTTCGTTGAGTTTCGGGTTTCTCTTCGCTTTTTGGCTCATTCTCACTATCTTTACCCACACTTTCCCTTCTTCCTCTTATTTTTTTCCTTTCTCTTTACTTTCTCTCTCCTAGGGTTTCGGATTTGGGATTTTTCACCTAATCTCACTCACCCACACATTTTTCATCATTTTTCCTTACCTTTCTCACTTTCCCTCCATGGTTAATAGTGAACTCCCCATCCCCGACCCTGTTATTGATATTGGAGTCATCCTAGGGGTGGACATAGAGGTCGAGGATATCCTCCCTCCCATTCCTAAGCTGGTATTGCCTTCTCTTGCTGACAGACCATTTGAGGTGGATACCTACTAGCCACGTACATGCGCTCTGACCCCGAGCGGTATTCTGTGATTTGAGGGCCTCATTCCGGGGATTGACGAGGACATCTTACTGCAAGGACCCATAAAGCACTTGTCCGCCGATTCCTCTATAGTAAGCACTATTCTTTTCTTGTTTGAGCATTTGTTTGAATTCCTTGCATACACTGACAACATTTCCATACTACAGGTGATGACTAGGAGGATCAGAGGTTACGGGTCTATTTCTGGCCCCAAGCACTGGTACGAGAGGCTCCCTACAGAGGTCTGTACATTGGTTAACGCGGCTGGCTTCGGGCCTTTCTGTTTAGGGCTCATACAAATGAGGGCTAAGCCACTGCTCTACAGGGCCTTGGTAGAGAGATGGTGGGACACCATAGACTCATTCCACTTCTCATCGATCGGGGAGATGACTCTGATCCCGTACAACTTTTCGATGCTCACCAGCCTGCAGATCGGAGTTGGCGGCCGGATCTCCTTTGATCCTGACATGGCACAGTGGAAGGCCGCACAACCTCCTTGGGGCGACCACAGACATTGCTAGTCCTGGGATGGTGAGGTACAGTTGGTTCTTGGATCACTTCTTCAATCTTTAGCTAGCTGCTCCAGAGGAGGTCGCCCAATAAGCTCGCGAGTTTCTTCTGTATCTCCTCGGTACCACCTTGTTTGCAAACAGGGAAAATACTGTGGGGTTATATCTCTTGGGGGCACTGGTGCATTTTTAGCGGGTGAAGGAGTATGACTGGGGTGGTGCCGACCTGGCCACCCTGTACTGTTACATGAGCTCTGCATCCCGTCGGAAGATGAACTTACTTGGCTGCTACTGGAGAGCCTGGGAGGTACATTTCATACTTACTTTTCCGCTTTGCTTTACATTCTACTCAACTTTGCATGTTGTTTTCTATTCATCTACTTATGCACTTTATCCATGTCTTTCTACTTGTAGCTATGGGTTTACACATATTTTACCTCCCTAGCTCTGGTGCTAGTGAGGCTGATTGAGTTGTCAGTACCCCACTCCCAGTATTACAACTTCGAATTTGAGCAGCGCCGTCGTGTAGACCGAGACTTCCCTTACTTTTGTTGTTTCTTTGACACCATCACCGTGGATCAGGTAACAAAATCTGTCACTAGTTTTTCCATTTTACTATTTCTATACTATTGTCCCACAGTGCACTATCATTCATACGGTTGTCCCATACTACACTATTTCCATACTATTTAGACTTTTGACATATTCTGTTCACAGGTTGACTGGCATCCTCCAGGCTTCGAGGGTGATTTACACTGCTGCATGGGAGGCCTCCAGTACGCGAATCCTTTTTGAGGGTCCCTTTGGCAGGGCATACTACTTGGGGAAGCCATTCATCTGCCAGACTTAAGGCCAGGCTGATCTTGATGTTCCACATCCTTCTTTTCCCGGTATGAAAATTGTCGATGATCTTCACGACGGGCCTATGATCGACCTCTTGATGCAAGGAGAGGACGGTGACAGATACCATGAGGCCGGCAATTTCATTACATTCTTGTGGGACCGGGTGATGGCGCCTCTTACCAGGGGTGTAGCTTATGCGCTTTTCGAGGCTACCGCCGCTACTGCTAGAGGTGCTCTTGCTACCGCAACTCACGTACTTCCTGAGGCTGCCACCCCCATTCTTGGGCTTCATGCAATTCCCACCGAGGTCGTATACATGCGACTAAATGAGGTGATTGAGTAGATTCCCCTTGAGCATATCGAGGAGAGAGATTGCAGGCTGGTGATTACTCCTGACATTGAGCTGGTACACATTCCTTTTATACTTCTACCCACTACCCCTTAATTTTCGCTGTCCTTTATTATTTCTGTTCACTGTTCTTTGTTATTTCTGTTCACTGTTCTCAAATTCTATTCCTTTTGCAGGTACCCAGGGCGTATGCTGATGACCTCCTCTGGACGATTAACCAACTACTTCTCATGGTGCGAAGGAGACAGACTGCCCTGGCTGCCTACGGGATTGAGGTATATTTTGTCTATAGTTCACTATTGTAGCCATATTGTCTATACTTCCGTTAGTCCATACTGATACCTGTACTGTTTTCTGCTTAAGCCAGTGCCAGCTCGGAGGAGAGGGAGATAGGGCCCAGGGAGAGGCCGAGTGAGGCAGCGCTCACCTTCGGAGGAGTCTTTTGATGGGTCTACAACCCCCGAGGATGAGGGAGAGGAGGTTGACTTGCAGTCCAGTAGCCCCAGTGATGATATTGATGCACCTCATCCGCAACCGAGAAGGAAGAAGGCGAGGATATTTTGATGATTCACTTTTCTTTTCTTTTCTTTTGCTTTGTAGTGTAAGAACTACGTAGCTTTAGATAGACCTATGTATTTTCATTTTTAAATACTTTTCTTTTGTTTTTGTAAACCAATGATCGGGGTGGACCCTCTAGTTATGAAAAAGAATATTTTGGATCACTTCTCTTATATGGCATAGCATGTGATGACTGTATGGCACCACCGTTGCATGATAATGTTGTACAAAATGTTAGAACTGTGAAGACTTGCTCTTGAATTGATTCTTGAATCGGATAACAACTTTCAACTGGTGAAAATACAAAATACAACTCTATTACAGAAAAACAAAATGAAAACAACTTAAAAATACTAAAGAACACTTGATGCAAACAAAAAAAAACTAGAAACAGAGCTTTGGTACACCAAGGCAAAAACCTGTCTTCTCTGTAACTGCTCTACTCTAGGCAGTCATTGAGAGCCGACCAGCTCCCAATAGGTACGGCCGACTCCCTATGAAAACCGGCCGGCACTAAAACAAGATGTCGGTCAGTGCAGTACAGCTGTCATCCACTGCTCTTTCTCAAAGTCCATAAAGAGTGATCCGAAGTTGTTATCTTAGTAAAGCAGCAAGATTTTAATATTTTGCTCCCAAGATGAAGATCCTTTCCAACGATAAGCTTTGAGGCTAGATTGCCACTTTAGACGACTCGGAAAAGGTGAACTTCTGCGATTTTGGCCTAAACGCTCTTTTGTCTTTGAGCCGCACTCTGCTTTGCTTTTCATTCCTCCATGTCATGGTCCTGTGCTGGAACCCAATTACACATGTGTTTCACTTCAGATCACAAGAACTGTGTCCAACGCTTGAAGAATTACAAACATTAATGGAATCCCGGCGTGACGAAGAAATTATGCCCCAGCCCCGTTGTGACAACCCTCACCTCTGATTAGCGTTAAATTGTGATTAAGCATGATAAGTAATTGATTAAGATGAAATCCTAAATTGTTGTGTGAGTGTGTTGTTTTAAATGCATTTCTATCTGTTTGTCATTGAATGATCTATTCATGTTTTAATTTCAAATTTCAAATTGCGAATTGAAAGCCTTATCGGCGACTGATTCAGAAATTGATTGGTGTTATATGCTAATTAGGATTTGCAGAATTTTATGGTAGGTTTAATTAAAATTTGATTTGGAATGATTCAATTAGAATAAACAATGCTAAATTAATTGAATCTAGGTTAATTACATGTTTTGCCATTGAGTGGGCATATACCTTGTTGCACACCTTATTCACATTTTGATGCATCATCTTTTCCTTCCTCAAGACCACACCATGAGTGAGAGAGAGAGTGGGAGAAAATTGATTCATCTAGAGATTGGCTTGGAAAATTAGAGGAATTGAAGGAGAATTGCACATTTAAGCTACCATACTTGGAATTCAAGACTTAAGGTAGGAAGTTCACTCCGTTAATTATAAATTTAAGTTGTTTCTTGCTTGGTTCGTGGAAAAATTGGTGATTAGAGTCAAGAATTAGCTTAATGTGTTAATTTCAGAGTCCATTCATGCAAGCATGTCCATATCATAGAATTTTGAGGTTGTTTTCATGAAATTCTTGCATGCATGTCCATATTGTGGCTATACTCTAGAAATTCACCATGTTTTTGAGTTCAAGCTTGCATTTGATCATGCTTTGGAGCATTAGAGCTCATGGGAACTCATGCATGTTATGTTCTTGCATTGTTCATAAAGGTTTCATTGGAATTGTGTTCAATTGGCATACTTTTGGGCTTTGATTTTATAAAATGATCTTCAAAACATGTTGTATTATGAGTTTCTAAGTGTTTTCCAGAAAATTGGTCGAACATGATGAGTTTTGGTATGTTTGATTCTTGGTTTGAGCTTTGGGAGCAAATCTGGAAAACCCAGATTTTGGCTTCCACGCTCGAGCGACCACCTTTGTTCTCATACTCTCGCTCGAGCGACAGAATACTGGCTCGAGCGTAGATTGCAAGCTCTCAGGTTTTTGCGTGTGCAGACGCACGCTCAAGCGACGAGACCTACGCTCGAGCGAGGAACTGTGTCTCACGCTCGAGCGAGCATCGAGCGGAGAATTTCAGCAACCAGTACTTTGCATTTTTATAGACCGCTCGAGCGAGGAAGTCTACGCTCGAGCGACCTCTCTGTTTTGGTAAGCTCACTCGAGCGGAGAAAGCCACGCTCGAGCGAGACCCCTGTTTGCAGCAAATTTTGAAAAGTGTTTTTAAGGTACATTTCTGCATCCTCATTCCATCCTAGGCATTCCTAGGCCATGTTTAAGACATCTTAATGAGGATAATGTTATAGAACCACACCAAGTCAAGATAGGGGCTAAGTTATTAATCCCAAGTGTGTAACTTAGTGTGTGTTCGTTCTGCAACTATGTAGGGTTGGCACCCGAGGGCGCTGATTAGCCTGCCTATAGCCCAGTAATCTGTGAGTAACAATGTCGTAAAGATACATTCAATTATAATTATTTCTGAATGATTGACTGTACTGCTTTCTGAAATGACACCGTTTACTGAATGAATGTTTGTCCTATTTGTAAACTGTACTCGTGGCATCCATAGCAACTTACTGTTACTGTTACTATTACTGCTACTGCTACTGTACTGTTACTGTTACTGCTACTGTTACAGAGATCTCTGTCAGTTCCAATGTTGGGAACTACTACTGTTTACTGTTTTGATGGCCATCAACTGACTGTAAGGTCTATTAAGACCTACTGTACTGTCTTGCTATTGGATGTACCACGTATGACTGCTATGATTTCTAATTGACTGATATGGCATGAAATATGAGCCACTGATTGAATAACTGATCTACTGATGCAAATGACTGTTTTAATCACTGAAAGGACATTCATTCTTAACCCCTTTACACAGTTGTTATTCACTGGGCTTTAGCTCACAGTTTGTATATGTATGTAGGTGGCCAGGCACCGGACTGAAGCTAGAAGCGTCAAGTTAAGCTCACGTTTTGTCAAGCCAACCATCGTGCCTCACTTCGAGGTTCCGAGTCTGTTCAAGCCAAGGCTGTTTTGGGGAGTTCCAGATTCACCCATTTGTCTCTGTTATGTAATGAATGTTTAAGACTTTTGACTGTACAGTTATGGTAAAGGGATTGGATCCCTAACCTGTATGCTATGTGTATCCGATATGTATATATGTTTATGGTTATGAATGTGAACTAGTCCATAAAAGTCCTTTTCTATTCAGATTTTCATAGCTCATTGGACATCTTTTGTTTCCTGTTTGGCTTCCGCTAGCCCCTTACTCTGTACTATTGTTATTACTGTTAAGCAGGCCTTTGGTAATCACGGATTACTGGCCGGTTATGATACTAAACCCTTAGGGGCGGGTTTGGGTCGTGACAGAGTGGTATCAGAGCACGAGTTATACCGTACACATGTGTCCAAATGAGCTATAGGATGTCCTAGAAAAGTAATTTGGGCATTGCATGGGCATGAGAAAGTGTGTGTGGCCATGATATGAATATATGTGCTAATGTGCTTAAGTAAGCAATTTCCTATGTTTATTATTACCGTATTGCATATAGTGAAATGGAGAATGCAAGAAATGCCGATGAATCTGAATCATTTGAAGCAAGAATGGCAAGGTTGGAAAGAATGGTTGAACTGTTGACCGAAGCCCTAAGGCAACAATAGAACCAACAGCCCCCACCTCCTCCAGTACAGCCAGAACCGAATATCAATGATGATGTAATTTCTTTGACACAGAAGTTCAACATAATGAAGCCACCAACGTTCCAAGGAGGTCTTGAGCCATTAAAGGCCGAAGCATGGGTTTTAGAAACTGAAAAGTTGTTCAAAGTTTTTCCTTGTTCGGAGGCACACAAAGTATTACTGGCTACCTTTGCCTTACAAGAAGAGGCTAGACGGTGGTGGATGCTCATTCGTGATACAAACAATGCTATGACTTGGGCTCAGTTTAAAGAAGCCTTTTTTGAGAAATACTTTCCCCAGTGCGTCCGAGACCGCAAGGTAACTGAATTTGAACAGTTAAAGCAGGGCACCATGTCAATAGCAGAGTATGAATCTAAGTTCACTGAACTTGCCCGATATGCACCACACATGGTTGATACTTATTATAAAAAGGCCAGGAAGTTTGAAGGCGGGCTTAATGTAGAGATACTTGATCGAATCAATGTTTTGAAATTACTCAAATATGTGGATGTCCTTGACCGAGCAATTATGGCCGAGGCAAATGTCACTGCATTGCAACAGACTAAGACACCGGTGACCGAATGGCGGGGTAAGAGGCGAGGCTTCAATTTCAAAAAAGGCCAAAATAACTCATTGAATAAGAAGCAAAACACAGGGTCAACAAGCAGCTCTAGTCAGGGAAATAGTTCCATACCACCCTGCTTCGAATGTGGCAAAAGACATAAGGGTGTTTGCTACAAAATTTCTGGGGCATGTTACAGGTGTGGCAAGGTGGGTCACATGGTCAAAGATTGCCCTTCCACGTCTCAAGGCAATAGTAAGGCTGCAGCTAGTGCCGCAACATCAACTGTTACACCAAAACCCAATCCCAAAGCTACTGGAAAGGAACCTTTAAGGCAAGGCCGGGTGTTTGCACTCGTACCGGGAGATGTGCAGAACACTGAGATAGTTGTGTCAGGTATACTCTCAATTTGTGCTCAAAATGCCTATATTCTGATTGATTCAGGGTCTATACATTCGTTTATCTCGCATGCTTTTTCACGAAAATTAAATAGACCACTGGAACCCATGAACTATTTGTTAGCTGTATCTTCACCTGTTGGGGGATCCATGACTTGTGCTTATGTGTATCCTGCATGTGAGATTGTTATTGGGGATGTACTTTTGTATGTTGATTTACTGCCTTTGAATATTGATCATTTCGATGTAATTTTGGGAATGGACTGGTTAACAAAATATCATGCTTCCATAGACTGTGTAACGAAACAAGTTATTTTTCATCCACCTGGATTGCCTGAATTTGTGTTTAACGGAGTTGGTGTAGTACCTTCCCCATATCTGATTTGGTCCATGAAAGCATTCAAATTAATTAAAAAGGGGTGTAAAGGGTATTTATGTTGCATATTGACTGTACCTGCGGATACTAAAGCTAATGTGGACAGTGTTCCTATAGTCAGAAAATTCCCAAATGTTTTTCCAGATGACTTGCCAGGGGATTTATGATAGGGAGATTGAGTTCACTATTAAAGTGTTACCGGACACAGCATTAGCTCCACTGTCTAATCTCCAAAATCTCTAATATCATATGCACCTACTGAATTGAAAGAATTGAAATTTAGCTGCAAGAATTATTGGATAAGAAGTTCATCAAGCCTAGTACTTCACCGTGGGGCGCACCAGTTTTATTTGTGAAAAAGAAAGATGGCTCACTAAGACTCTGCATTGACTACCGTGAATTGAACAAAGTGACAATGAAAAACAAGTACCTATTGCCTCGTATTGATGATTTATTTGACCAATTGCAAGGTGCTCAGGTTTTCTCCAAAATTGACCTTAGATTCGGATATCACCAGTTGAAAGTCAAAACAGAGGACATTGAAAAGACTGTCTTCCGAACGAGGTACGGACATTATGAATTTCTTGTTATGCCTTTCGGAGTTACTAATGCGTCTGCTGCATTTATGGACCTTATGAGCAGAATTTTCAAACCATTCCTCGATGAATTTGTGGTTGTTTTTATAGATGACATTTTGATATATTCCAAGAGTAAGGAAGAACATGAACGTCATTTGAGAATTGCTTTACAGACCTTAAGAGAACAGAAACTGTATGCAAAACTAACAAAGGGTGAATTCTGGCTTGATAATGTGATGTTTTTGGGGCATGTGATTAGTAAGGATGGCATCTCAGTTGACCTATAGAAGATCGAAGCAGTGGTGAATTGGCCTAGACCGACTAATGTTACTGAAGTTCGGAGTTTCTTGGGTTTAGCCGGGTACTACAGGAGGTTTGTGAGAGATTTTTCCAAAATTGCTCTACCATTGACTCAATTGACTCAAAAGGGGATATCATTTGACTGGACTGATCAGAGAGAATTAGCTTTCCAAGAATTAAAGACTCGACTTGTGACTGCACCAATTCTTACCCAACCCTCAGGTACGGATGGATTTACTATTTTTAGTGATGCTTCTTATAAGGGTTTAGGATGTGTATTAATGCATAATGGTAAAGTTATTGCGTATGCTTCCCGACAACTGAGACCGCATGAAAAGAACTACCCTACTCATGATTTAGAACTTGCCACAATGGTATTTGCATTGAAAATTTGGCGCCACTACTTATATGGGGCAACATGTGAGGTGTACACAGATCACAAGAGTTTGAAATATTTCTTTACACAGAAAGAGTTGAACATGAGACAACGGAGATGGTTAGAACTGATAAAAGACTATGACTTGCAAAATTTTGTACCATCCAGGGAAAGCTAACACCGTTGCTGATGCACTGAGTAGGAAATCAATTGGAAACTTGGCCTGTTTACTCACCGGATAGAAAGAACTGCTGTGTGATTTTGAGAAATTTGAAGTTAAGATTGTTTTACGAGAACAAGGTGGGACATTGGCTGCTATTTCTGCTCAACCGGCACTTATTGAGGAGATTAAAGAGAAACAACACTTAGATGACTTTTTGAAGAAGGTCATTGAGGAACGAGAATCCAAACCAAGGCCGGACTTTAAATTCGAAAACAATGTATTGAAATTTCAGGGAAGGTTGTGTGTACCAAATGATTCTGAACTGAAAAGGCGGATTTTGCAAGAAGGCCACAATTCAAAACTTTCCATCCATCCAGGAAATACAAAAATGTACCAAGACTTGAAACTTAATTTCTGGTGGCCGGGAATGAAGAAAGAAATTGCCGAGTTTGTGTCGAAATGCCTACATTGCCAACAAGTCAAAACTGAACATCAACGACCGGCAGGTTTACTTCAACCCTTACCAATACCGGAGTAGAAATGGGACCATATTACTATGGATTTCATTGTCGGATTGCCTCGCTCCAGTAAAGGTATGGATTCAATTTGGGTTATTGTTGATCGATTGACTAAATCTGCTTACTTCTTACCTGTCAAAACAATTTATAATGCGAACAAATTGGCTACAAATTATATTGATAAGATTGTCAGATTGCATGGAGTGCCTGTGTCTATTGTTTCTGATAGGGACTCGAAGTTTACATCGAGATTCTGGCAAAGTCTGCAAACGGCATTGGGTACCAAATTGAGACTGAGTAGTGCATACCATCCTCAGACAAATGGCCAATCAGAAAGAACCATCCAGACTCTGGAAGACTTACTGCGTATGTGTGTTCTTGATTTCCAAGGAAATTGGGAAAGTCATTTACCTTTAGCTGAATTCGCCTACAACAACAGTTACCACTCAAGCATTGGTATGGCGCCTTTCGAGGCTTTATATGGCAGAAAATGTCGGTCTCCTATTTGTTGGGCAGAAGTTGGAGATGGGCCTTTGCTTGGGCCCGAGATTGTACACGAGACCACAGAAAAGGTGAAACTGATTCAACAAAGACTGAAAACCGCACAAAGCCGACAGAAAAGTTATGCGGATATGCGAAGGCGAGACAGGGAATATGAAGTGGGTGATCATGTTTTTGTTAAAGTGACACCAATGAAAGGACAGACTCGTTTTGGGGCTAAGGGTAAGCTAGCACCAAGATATGTTGGGCCGTATGAAATCATTGAAAAGATTAATCCAGTGGCATATCAAGTGGCGCTTCCTCCTGAAATGGAGCATATGCATAATGTCTTCCATATTTCAATGTTGAGGGATTATCTTCGGGATCCCTTCCATGTTATTGAGCCTACCTGTGTGGTGTTAAGTGATGATTGCACCTATGAAGAACGGCCTATTCAGATTGTAAACCGACGAATCAAGAAATTGAGAAATAAGGAAATCCCGTTAGTGAAAGTGGATTGGCAAAACCATGGTGGCGTTTATGCCACTTGGGAAAGGGAAGACGATATGATGAAAAGATATCCTGAATTGTTCCCTCTAGATCCAGTGTTCTTCCAAAATGAAGGTAATTTGAGTTTGGAGGACCAAACTCTTTTTAAGGGGGGAAGACTGTGACAACCCTCACCTCTGATTAGCGTTAAATTGTGATTAAGCATGATAAGTAATTGATTAAGATGAAATCCTAAATTGTTGTGTGAGTGTGTTGTTTTAAATGCATTTCTATCTGTTTGTCATTGAATGATCTATTCATGTTTTAATTTCAAATTTCGAATTGCGAATTGAAAGCCTTATCGGCGACTGATTCAGAAATTGATTGGTGTTATATGCTAATTAGGATTTGTAGAATTTTATGGTAGGTTTAATTAAAATTTGATTTGGAATGATTAAATTAGAATAAACAATGCTAAATTAATTGAATCTAGGTTAATTACATGTTTTGCCATTGAGTGGGCATATACTTTATTGCACACCTTATTCACATTTTGATGCATCATCTTTTCCTTCCTCAAGACCAAACCGTGAGTGAGAGAGAGAGTGGGAGAAAATTGATTCATCTAGAGATTGGCTTGGAAAATTAGAGGAATTGAAGGAGAATTGCACATTTTAGCTACCATACTTGGAATTCAAGACTTAAGGTAGGAAGTTCACTCCGTTAATTATAAATTTAAGTTGTTTCTTGCTTGGTTCATGGAAAATTGGTGATTAGAGTCAAGAATTAGCTTAATGTGTTAATTTGAGAGTCCATTCATGCAAGCATGTCCATATCATAGAATTTTGAGGTTGTTTTCATGAAATTCTTTCATGCATGTCCATATTGTGGTTATACTCTAGAAATTCACCATGTTTTTGAGTTCAAGCTTGCATTTGATCATGCTTTGGAGCATTAGAGCTCATGGGAACTCATGCATGTTATGTTCTTGCATTGTTCATGAAGGTTTCATTGGAATTGTGTTCAATCGGCATACTTTTGAGCTTTGATTTTATTAAATGGTCTTCAAAACATGTTGTATTATGAGTTTCTAAGTGTTTTCCAGAAAATTGGCCCAAGAGGATGAGTTTTGGTATGTTTGATTCTTGGTTTGAGCTTTGGGAGCAAATCTGGAAAACCCAGATTTTGGCTTCGACGCTCGAGCGACCACCTTTGTTCTCAGAGTCTCGCTCGAGCGACGGAATGCTGGCTTGAGCATAGATTGCAAGCTCTCAGGTTTTTGCGTGTGCAGACGCACGCTCAAGCGACGAGACCTACGCTCGAGCGAGGAACTGTGTCTCACGCTCGAGCGAGCATTGAGCGGAGAATTTCAGCAACCAGTACTTTTTGTATTTTTATAGACCGCTCAAGCGAGGGAGTCTACGCTCGAGCGACCTCTCTGTTTTGGCAAGCTCGCTCGAGCGGAGAAAGCCACGCTCGAGCGAGACCTCTGTTTTCAGCAAATTTCGAAAAGTGTTTTTAAGGTACATTTCTGCATCCTCATTCCATCCTAGGCATTCCTAGGCCATGTTTAAGACATCTTAATGAGGATAATGTTATAGAACCACACCAAGTCAAGATAGGGGCTAAGTTATTAATCCCAAGTGTGTAACTTAGTGTGTGTTCGTTCTGCAACTATGTAGGGTTGGCACCCGAGGACGCTGATTAGCCTGCCTATAGCCCAGTAATCTGTGAGTAACAATGTTGTCAAGATACGTTCAATTATAATTATTTCTGAATGATTGACTGTATTGCTTTCTGAAATGACACCGTTTACTGAATGAATGTTTGTCCTATTTGTAAACTGTACTCGTGGCATCCATAGCAACTTACTGTTACTACTACAGTACTGTTACTGTTACTGCTACTGTTACAGAGATCTCTGTCAGTTCCAATGTTGGGAACTACTACTGTTTACTGTTTTGATGGCCATCAACTGACTATTCGGTCTATTAAGACCTACTGTACTATCTTGCTATTGGATGTACCACGTATGACTGCTATGATTTCTAATTGACTAATATGGCATGAAATATGAGCCACTGATTGAATAACTGATCTACTTATGCAAATGACTGTTTTAATCACTGAAAGGACATTCATTCTTAACCCCTTTACACAGTTGTTATTCACTGGGCTTTAGCTCACAGTTTATATATGTATGTAGGTGGCCAGGCACGGACCGAAGCTAGAAGCGTCAAGTTAAGCTCGCATTTTGTCAAGCCAACCATCGTGTCTCACTTCGAGGTTCCGAGTCTGTTCAAGCCAAGGCTGTTTTGGGGAGTTCCAGATTCACCCATTTGTCTCTGTTATGTAATGAATGTTTAAGACTTTTGACTGTACAGTTATGGTAAAGGGATTGGATCGCTAACCTGTATGTTATGTGTATCCGATATGTATATATGTTTATGGTTATGAATGTGGACTAGTCCATAAAAGTCCTTTTCTATTCAGATTTTCACAGCTCATTGGATATCTTTTATTTACTGTTTGGCTTCCGCCAGCCCCTTACTCTGTACTATTGTTATTACTGTTAAGTAGGCCTTTGGTAATCACGGATTACTGGCCGGTTACGATACTAAACCCTTAGGGGCGGGTTTGGGTCGTGACACTCGTTTTGGCCATGCGCAGGCTTTGGGACGGATGTGTGGGCTCACTTTGTACGTGGCTCGATCATTGGCACATGATAGGGAGTTGGACATTCCTAGTCTGGTTCGTTGGTTTTCCGCTATTGGAGACAGGAGTGACCTTTTTTGGCGAGGCTATCGGCAACATGCTCTGTGCTTGTGCCTGCTTGCGCAATTCCTTCTTGTCTTTAATGTCAGTGTAGCTAGCATCCGGTTGATCGAAGTGGCTCAATACTTAAATGAGGGAATGAGCTGCATGGGTTTGGCCCTGGCCGAAACTTTGATGGGCCTTGATGCTTTCCATCAGCGAGAGACTACTCGATTTGCAAGGAGTCTGCTGCTTCTCCAGGTTTTTATTTCCCAC
Source organism: Camellia japonica (assembly GCA_030407325.1). NCBI lineage: Eukaryota > Viridiplantae > Streptophyta > Magnoliopsida > Ericales > Theaceae > Camellia > Camellia japonica. The sequence continues at coordinate 122,250,277 of JAPPVO010000007.1, forward strand.
CCTCCTTATTTATATTTCACGCACCACTCAACACTCATTCTCTATTTTCCTCTCTAGCCATTTCTTTACTTTGCTCTTAACATCCATCTCTCTATTCTTTAATCTCTCTTAGTTTTCATCCCTCCCTAGGTATGGTTGATGGATAAGTTGAAAGTGGTGACCCTTGCCCCGAGTACTCGTCCAAAGCTTACTTTTTTCGCTAATAGCTAATAGATTTCCCTTCAGAGGGATTGTGGTGTGATTGGATGTGTAACCAATCTGTAGCCGACATAGCTTGGCATTGCCCCTAGTTTGAGGTAACTGAGATGAGCTACAGCATGTCCTGCCAGCCGGGTATACAGTTGATTGGCCTCACACACTATGTGTTTTATTTCCCCTTGTGGTTTGGACGCCAGTTTGGCCATGATCAGATACGTCCAGATGAGGAGGTAGAATACCCGGCTTCATTTCCTATTTGTGGTTCACGCTTGCCTCGGTACCTTACTACTGCTTGGAGGATGAGAGAGCTTCTAGCCCCTACCTCTAGCTTCAATTACACCTTTTCTGACGAGTGCTTAGCTTGGCTTGAGGACGAAGAACAAATTAGGCTATCTTTAGCTGCGGAAACTTCCACGAGTGCAAGCAGAAGACATAGAGCTACCTGACTCAGCTGTGCCCCTAGTTTTACTATTTTGATCCTTCTTTTCAAGTTTTATGATGTAAAAGCAACTTTGATTTAAATCACAGAATTGGAGAATGTACTTGTGTTGAAATCAATAAAATTAAAGTTGCGAGTACTAAAAATTTTCCTTTTGGTCCCAAAAATGGTCCAAGTTGTAAAAAGGGTAAAATTTTGAGAAAAATCAACTTTTATTAAAACTTTTCAAAACAATTTTCAGAATGTACTCGCAAGTAGGCTAAATTCAGGATTCAATGAATTGTTCCAATTCAAGTAATCCAACCTTCACCCATAGGCATTCAGGCAGTTATATCACATAAGCAGTTAGCCTCATGGCAAGCATGCTTTCATGGCGATCAATAACACACATGCAGTATGCTAAAGCGTAAACACTCACAGTGTACTTCGAGCCAAAGAAAGAAGCTAATTAGAAATCATGCATGAATCCTAACTATGCTGAGATGCTTAATTGAACACATGCAAAAATGCAATTGAGACGGGCTCGACTATTCTAAAATGGCATGTGAAATGCAACAATTGATACATGTATTCAACTTGGTATTGAAATACAATGCAGTTAGTATGATGCGCCAAGCCCGGTGCATGCAAGACAGATGAATGAATGCACGCATGCAAAGCATAAGGTATGCTAATTGAAAATGACCTAGAACTAACCATCAAAAGCAGGTAAGTAAAAGGGAGAAAAACGTGGGGTTGGAAGACATTCACACACTCACGCACACTTATTACAAATTTCACCCTCTCGACGGAGGGTCCGAATGAATACGCTAAGCTAGCTATGCTAAGCTAACTAACTAATCTAATTAAGCTAATTAGACTAATTATTACACAACAAATTGAATAACTAGCTACAACTAATTATTACAAAACTTTAACTAATTAACAAATTAACTAATTAAATTACAAATTAAAGCTAACTAACAAGAAAAGCAATAAACAATGCTGCCTCAGCTCTGCTTGGAAAGTTGAACAATGCATGCTCAATTCCCGTCCCGAAAGCTCTCCAAATGCTCTTTAGAGGCTCTGTCTACAGGGTATCCTTGAGAACTTGCTGCTGGATCTTACCAAAACCATGCTGGGGAATGCACCAGTGGCCTGCCGACCATGAGGAGCTTCTACAGACCACCCAGCTGGCCAAGAGTGCACACTGCTGGCCAAGGATGAGGGGGGTGCCGGCCAAGGATGAGAGGCTGTCGGCCACTGGTGTGCTGTGACACCAAGCTGTAACAGAGCACAAAACAGAGGAAAATGAGGGTCTCCCAAGGGTATGTACGCACTATGCCACCCCATATCACCTCGAAACATCAAGGGAGAGGCATAATCAAATCCAAGACCATCAATCACGCACCTCGATGCATGATGGCCAAAGATCCAACTTGTGCAAATCAATGTAAAATGAATGCACAAATAAACATATAAATCCTAAAACTCTATCATGTGTCATCAAGAGTGTCGGCGACCGAGAATTGAGGCACGTTTCATCACTTGAAGTATGAAACGTCCCTCGTTTCTCGTGCTCGGATTAATACTTAATCCAAACAACAATGCAACACAAGCATGGCAAACATGCAATATGACCTAAGTATGCAAACATGCAACTACATGGCATACTCAATGCAATGTAATATGATTAACTTAACAAAGCTAATGGCATGCACAATACTAATGCATACAATAACTATCATACACAATGCGAATGTCAATTAACATGCTCAATGCAATGGTGGCATACTCAATGCAATGAACAATATGGCATACTCAATGAAATATACATAGCATACTCAATGGACTTAAACCAAACAGGTAAACCTCAGTCATGCCCCAAATCAGTGGCCATAAGTGTTGAAAAGATGGTATGAAAGACATGAAAAGGCAAGGCAAACATGCATGCCAATAGGCTCAAGGATCAAAACACAAAGATGTGACTCTTGAGCACACTTAAAGAGTGACAAGCATGGATATATGAAAGCATCATAAGTTCTGAAAACATGCATGGAATGGTGCCAAACCACCCTAGTAAGACAAACAAAGCATGCAAGAAAGCTCAAAGCTCGAAATTAGCAAAGGGACTTAAGCCATGGCTATACAAAGCAAGCCCCGAAGGGGCAAGGGGATCAAAAATAGTCCCAAGGTAGGTCAAGGTGAGTCTCAAAACATGCTTGAACCTAGCTATTACAAGCTAGGACAAAAGGCCAAAAACATGAAGCATGCAAGGCTACAAAAGGGCGGGTACACTACAACCATTAAAACCAAACATGGCATGACTTGGACAACATAAAACAGAGTTACATCATGTCAAAATAAGCCCAAAAACCTACTGAGATGGCATCCCAAAGACCTAAGCATAGAGGCATGCACAATGATCCATTCATGACGCATAAAACACCAACTCTTCAAGGCATTGAAAGCATGACAAAGGCAAGTGTATGACCATGAAATATGCACTAATATAACACTTCAAATGATGCCAAAGCATGCAAACATCACAAGTTAAGCATGAAAACTCCCTTAAAACTCAAGGCTAGTCAAAGCATTTGCTCTATAGCTATACTAAACATGAGTGATATGACCATGGCAGCCCAAAACAGTCCTAGAACAGCCCAAAATATGAATAAAATCATGCTGGAGTATAGCCAAAATATGCTAGAATGATGAGCCAAAACATCATGCATATAAGGCTAGTAAGCAAGATTTGTACTACGAGTACATGAGCCACTCAAGAGACAACCAAACCGGCTTTAGACAAAGTTATGAGATGTCAAATGATGATCAAAAACCCACTGAAATGGGGCCAATACATGCTAGCAAGCCATGCTACTTTGATGAGCCACAAATGGGATTACACTACACATACAAGAAGCATGCACAAAGTGACCAAACCAGCCATGGACAGAGTTAAGGAAGGTCCTAAAAGTCACAAAAAAGTGCTTGAACTAAGCCTCAAAAGTGTAGGGATACATGCTCCTTTGATAGGCCAAAAACTCAAGCAAACAAAACAAAACAAAACGAGAGGGGGTCACCCCCCTATGATTTTTGGCCTCAAAACCACATGCCTACCACTGAAAATCCATTGGATTTCAGTGGCTAAAAGGCCAAACAAAGACTAACTCAAAGGCCTTAAAGCATGGCACAAAACATGGCCAAATAAGGCATACAAGAGGGTAGAACACCCTAAACACCAAAGAGCCTTAAACAAACACCAAAAGCACTTAAATACAGAACATTTTTCAGTTGAAAGTAAGGCCTAAAACAATATGCAAGGATGGCCAAAATGAGATACAAACAAATGCTAAAAAGGGGAATGTACTCACCCTTGAAGCTCAGCTTCGAAACCAGCAACCTCAGAGGCCAAAAATGAACTTTTAGAGCTCAACTAACACTCCCAAGAACCTCATCTCAAAGGTGGTGGTGCGTCTCTATGTGTTGTAGTGCAAAAGTGAGAGGAAAATGGACTTTAAAGCACAAACAAACACTATATAGAGAGAGGGAGAGTGAAAAATATATAGAGAGGGAGATACAACTCTTCAAAATGTGCTTCAACCTCTATAAGGGAGGGAGAGCCTCCCTTTATATAGAGGAATACAAAGCCAAGCTTGTTGAACAAGCTTGGAAAGAGGCTCATCCCTCCATATGTATGGAGGAGAGATGAGTGAAAACCAGCTGGCTCAAAAGATCTGGCATGAAATCTGCTGAGACAAAGGGTTCTGCCGGCCATCAGAGGTGGCCAGCAGTGCCTCATTGATGGCCGGCAGGCATCATCAGTAGCAGGCAGGGGAAAGTGCATGGCCGGCAGTGCCCCATGAGAATCATGCTGAAAGGGCCAACACATGGTCAAAAAAAAGGGGCAGAAAGAATACAGGGTTTGGAAAGCTCAAACCTGTGACGTTTCACCGCGAAAGTCGAGTACTCGACGAGCAATCGAACTTGTGGTTGGATGTACCTGCAAGCACAACCAAGTCTTGAGGACGGTCAAAAATGGGGTGTCCACAGGTCACTGTCTGACACGCATGGAATCATCCCTCAAGATGCATAGCCCCGAATCAATAGATCATGACTGCCCATAACTACATCCGCCATACTGGCTCTTCTACCAACATAAAGATCACACAATCGAGCTAGCTGATAATGGAGAAAAATGACCGGATCAAAATATGAATGACTAAGAGAATTGAGTTGGAGATTGTTACGACCGAGCTTTAGGATGAAGCTGTCTACGTATCCCAAAAATGAGAATCAGGCCTTACGTAATTTGGCTTTGATTCACTCATGTATTAACACTTTCCTTTTAACGCTCTAACTTTTGCCAAAGTCACCCTTTAGGGTTTTCAACCTTGCAAGTTCAGTTTTTCTTTGTTTCTAATTTTTTGTACTCTAACTTTTTCCTAGGTCGCCCTTTCAGGTTTTTAGCCTAACGAGCCTCTCAGGGGTAGTATTTCTTCAACTTGTCCATATTGATCTGCTGTGAAAACTCCAGACCATCCAGGTCAATGAGAATAATTGCCTCTGCTGACCAAATAGATTTTATGATATAAGGACCAGTCCAATTGGGTTTGAACTTGCCCCTAGGGTCGTGGATGGGAGCCCGGTTATCTTTCAGTACCATGTCCCCTTCTTTGAGATTCCTAGACTTAACTTTCTAGTTAAAAGCCCTAGCAATTCTGCGTTGGTAGCCCTGGACATGATACAATGCCCTTAGTCTTCTCTCATCAAACAACATTAACTCCTCAAACCTACTATGTTGCTAGTTCGCCTCCGCTATCTGACACTCAGCCATAACTCGCAACGATGGCGAAAGAATAAGGGGTCGCCCCTATAGATGTTCGGATTAAGGTTCTGTAGCCCCAAAGCGCGAAGGCAATTTATCTGGCTAGTTCTTGTACATTTCCATCATCTTCCGCAAGATGTTCTTCACATTCTTGTTTGCGGCCTCAACAGCTCCATTAGTCTACGGTCTGTACGTCGATGACTTATGAAAAGCTACATTGTATTTCTCAAGCAAATCCTGCACCTCTTTCTTGAAGTGCAAGCTGTTATCAGAGATGATCTCGTTCGGCACCCCATGCCGACAAATAATATTGTTCTTGATGAACTAAGCCTCCACCCATTTCGTGAAGTAGTCAATCGCCACTAGGATAAACTCATGCCCATTTGAGCCTTTCGGTGTGACTGCCCCAATTATATCATTTCCCCAAACAGAAAAGGCCACGGTGAAGTCATGTTGTAGAGCTTTGATGGCAGAATATTCATGCAATTAGCATGGACTTCAGATTTGTGGCATCACCGAACAAAACCAATACAATCCTCCTCTATGGTCAACCAATAATGGCCTTGTCTGAGGATCTTCCTAGCTAGCATCACACCATTCATGTGTGCCCCACATTCTCCTTCGTGGATAGCCTCTGATAAGACGCTTCGATTCCTCTTCCTTCACATGCAGCTTGCGCATTCCCAGATGAACTCTTTTATACAACTTACCCCCGCAGATGACAATTGGACGGCCAGACGCTGTATTTCCTGTTTGTCCTTGGCATTTGCCCCTAGTGGATACGTCTCATTTTCCAGAAAGTTCCAAATATCGTAATAGCAAGGGTTTTTTTCTTGCACTTCATCTATTGCGGCAATAGTCTCGTAAGCCGGCGTGTATTTCTATTCAATAACGATTTGACACATTTTCACTCCCAACGAGATGTCTACCATAGAAGATAGAGCTGCCAAAGCATCAGTGAACCTGTTGTTCTCTCTTAGCAGGTGCATAAATGTCAACTTTTCAAACCTAGGAATCAGCATATCCAAGGTCTGATGGTAAACCTTCATCTTCTTTTCTTTGACTTTCCAATTTCCATTTGCTTGAGAAACAACTAAGTTTGAGTCCCCAATGACATCCAATCTTATTGCCTCTAGTTCTAGGGAAGCTTCTAAACCAGCAATACACGCTTCATATTCTGCTTCGTTATTGGACACTTTAAACCGGAGTTTGAAGGCTAAGGGTATATGAGAACCATTGCATGCTATTAGCAACACATCTATCCCATAACCATGCTAATTAGATGCTCCGTCAAAGTACATCGTCCAAGTTTTCTCTCCCACATGCAGAATGTTTTCATCTGGGAATAAGTATTCCACTGCCTCATCTCCCTCTACCAGGTGGTCAACGAAAAATTCCGCTACAGCTCTTCCTTTAACTGACTTGTGGATAACATATTTGAGATTGAATTTAGAGAGAAGAAGCAACCAACGAGCTAGCCTACCCATAACTGCCGGTTTCTCAAAGAAATATTTGATGGGATCTAATCTCGAAACTAGGATTACAGAATAAGCTAACAAGTAGTGCCTCAACTTCCTGATAGCGCATACCAAGTCTAAGCAAGCTTTCTCCAAGGGAGTGTAGCAGGTCTCGTAGTCCAGCATCTTCTTACTCAAGTTATAGATGGCCTTCTCCACCTTATCTTCATATTATTGAGCGAGCATGCATCCCATGGTCGAGTCCGTTACTGATAAATACAAAATCAAAAGCTTCATCAGCTCTGGTGGTAATGACACAGGCGGATTCTGGAGGTATTGCTTGACCTGTTGAAAGGTATATTGATAGCGATCGTCCCATTGGAACTTCTTTCCTTTCTTCAGGAGACCAAATAGTGGTTCACAAGTCAAGGTTAATTTTGAAATAAATCGCCTTATGAATTGCACTTTACCCAGGAAGCCGCACACCTCATTTTCAGTCCTTGGTGGTAGCATTTCTAAGATGGCCTTGATTTTGGAAGGATCTATTTCAATTCCCCTCTGCGTGATCAAAAAGCCTAGCATTTTCTTTACTATTACGTCGAAGGTGCATTTTTGCGAGTTTAACCTCAACCTGTATTCCCTGATCCGTTGAAAGAATTTCTCTAGTGCGGTGTAGTGGCCTTCCTGCTCTTTGGATTTGACTATCAAGTCATCCACATACACCTCCACCTCTTTGTGGATCATATCATGCAAAATGGTGGTCGTAGCCCTTTGATAAGTAGCTCCAGCATTCTTGAACCCAAACAACATGACTCGGTAGCAGTACGTATAGCATGGTGTGGTGAAAGCAGTCTTTTCTCGGTCTTCTAGTGCCATTAGAATCTAGTTATATCCCGAAAACCCATCCATGAAGGAAAGCAAGGCATGGTCAACAACAAAATCCATTAACTCATCTATGTGCGGCAGCGGAAAGTCATTCTTCGAGCTTGCTTTGTTCAGGTCCCTAAAGTCGACACAAACTCGAATTCTGCCATCCTTCTCTGGAACTGGAATAATATTGGCCAACCATGTCGGTGTAGACGTCCCTGAACGTCCTGGGAAAATCCCCGTTTTGTCCATTGGGCTTACTACAATTCAGACTCAAATGTCACGGTTCTTAATCTGATCTCACAATGTGCAATGTGAGATTGATAAATCACCAAAGAGTCCAAATCCGGCAAATCGTTTTGAAAAATTGATTTTTAGAAAGAAGTGCCAAACATGGACTGCTTTGCCAGATACAGAGTCGCCACCTAAATATTTTATTTTTGGGAAATTTAGGAAATCCTGACTCGTGCCTAAGGCCACGTGTCCGTCATCACCAAAGTTGCCTCAGCTCGGGAACTTGGGTACGATTAGGGAAGGTCATGCAATGAGCACCCCCGCTCACCCGATCAAAGATCGGCCACTACTAAACATGATATCGAGTTTTTTGAAAACACATGTGTTCTTATTCCGGTTTATTAGCCTAGGATTACTATGTGATGCACACAGCATACAAGTATAGACTGGATTGCCTAATTTGGAACAAAGCATCGCATATCCGTTTATTTTGAAAATGGATTGAAGTTTGCTACTCGAAAGTAGGCTAAAACACAGGTTTCGACGAATTATTCCAACTCAAGCAACCCAACCTTCACCCACAGGCATTCAGGCAATTATATCACATAAGCACATAGCCTCATGGTAAGCATGCTATCATGGCGGTCACTCACACACATGCAAAGATGCTAAAGCATAAACACTTACCGAGTACTCCGAGCCAAAGAAAGAAGCTAATTTGAAATCATGCATGAATCCTAACTATGCTGAGAATGCCTAATGCAACACACGCAAAAATGCAACTACAATAGGCTCGGACTATTCTAAGATGGCATATGAGATGCAACAATCGATACATGTATTCAACTTGGAATTAAAATACAATGCAGTTAGCATGATGCGCCGAGCCCGGGTACAGATGAATGAATGCAAACATGCGAACATATAGATGCTAATTGAAACGTTCCCTAAAGCTAACCATCATAAGCTGGTAAATAAAAGGGAGAAAGACGTGGGGTTGGAAGACATACATCACACACACGCACACTTATTACAACGTTGCCCTCTCTCGGAGGGTCCAAATAAATAATACAGAATCGAATTAACTAATTATTACACAATACTGGCTAATTAACAAATTAACTAAACTAGCATGCAAACTATGTAAAATGGGCTGCCTCAGCTTTGCTTTGAATGATAAAGGATGCATGCATGCTCGAGTCGCGTTGTCGGGAAATCCATCGCGATGCCCCGGCTCGCCTTTGTTTGCAATTGATTTCAGAAACTTGCACAAAGCTCCAAGGAGATGAAACTCTACCTTGAGAATCTAGGGGAAGGCTGCCGACTAGCTATAGGCATTGGAGACCACCTACCAACCACCCTTGGTGGTGAAAACCAGAAAAGGTGGTCGGCCTGCCAGAAAACCTGGTCGGCCGACCAGTTTCTTCTCCTAGTTTCTGCATTTGCTGCAACAAAGGCAAGAGAGAGAGAAAGCAAGGTATTTGCAACACATGTGTGCACGACCACTCTTCCCATCATTGCATAAGCTCTAGGGAGTGTAGTCCTTGATCCTCGGGCCACCAATCACACATCTTGATGAATGATGGCCGAGGAGTCGGATTGCACGACTCAATGTGAAATGAATGCACATATAAGCACATAAATGCCTAAACTCCATCATGTGTTAGTCAAGAGTGTCGGCGACCGAGAATCGAGGCACGTTTCATCACTTGGAGTATGAAACGTCCCTCGTTTCCTGTGTTTGGACTAACTCCTATTCCAAACACAATGCAACAAGTAGAATGGCATGCGTAATGCGACCTCAAGCATGCAATCCTAAGGCGATGCAACCAAGTCATGCAAACATGCAAAGGATGACGTGTAAACATGCAAACTAGCATACGCAATGCTACGAACTAATAATGGCATACTCAATGCACATGATACTATATGTCATACACAATGCACATGTGAAGACTATCATACATAATGAAGTGAACAAGGCATGCGCAATGCAATGATCAAACATGCAACGACGCGGCATACTCAATGCTATGAACTACAATGGCATACTCGATGCAAAATGGACTTAAACCAAAATGAATGGGCCTCAGCCACACCCAAATCAGTGGCCATACATGACGAAAATGAGGCAACAAAACACATGCAAACATGCAAGATGCAAGGGCCCAAAGCCTAGGGCACCAGATACAACTGTATGGAAGCATGGAAAGGATGAAATATGGCAACAACAACACATGTTCCAGCTCTGAAATGACATACAAAATGGTCCTGAATCATGCAAACAACTCATGTTATGCATGTTGAATGGCTCAAATACCGAAACTAGTGAAGTGCATTACACTAGAGGTATGCAAAGCAATGCCCAAATGAACAAACCAACCCCAAACAGTCCCTATGTAGGCCCAAAATAGTGGCAAAATGGACTAAGATGATGGCTTGAAATGCACAAAAATGAAGCTCATGCAATAGCCCATAAATGAGGTATACAAGCACAACTTCTCAAACGCATTTAAAGAGTGGAAAACATGGGAACATGGCACAAGTATAGGCTTTGAAATAACATGCTCAATGATGCCAAGACATGAAAACACCTCAAGTTAAGCATGCAAGGGGCTCCAAAACTCAAGGCTAGGCAAGGATATTACACTACAAGTATGCATGGCAAGCATCATTCGACCAAGAGGCCTCAAAATAGAGCTAAGGCATCCCAAAATATGAACAAAATCAGTTTGGATCATGGCCAAAATATGCTAGAATAGAGGGCCAAAACAACATGCATTGTGAGCTAGTGAACATGAGTTACACTACAAGCATATGAAGCATGTGAAGGACTACCAAACCAAGCAAAAAAAGAGTCATGGCATGCCAAATGATGGCCAAAAACCCACTAAAACAAGACCAATACATGCAAGAATAACATGCTCCTTTGATAAGCCATGAAAGGGATTACTCTACAGATGCAAGAAGAAAGCAAAAGAGGACCAAACCAGCCATGGTCAGAGCCTAGTAAGGTCCTAGAAATCACCAAAAAGTGCCTGAACTAGGCCTCCAAATGGTATAAACATATGCTCCTTTGGTAGGCCAAAAATGCTAGTAAACAAGACAACAAGAGAGAGGGTCACCCCTCTCTGATTTAGGCCCTCAAAACCACATGCTTACCACTGAAAATCCACTGGATTTCAGTGGTAGGAAGGCCAAGCAAAGATTAAATCAAAGGCTTTAGGGCATGGCACAAAACAAGGCTATTTAAAGCATGCAAAATGGTAGATGACCTTCAACACCAAAATAGTCTTAAACAAACATGTTAAGTACGCAAAAATAAAGCTTTTTTTTCAGTTGAAAGTTAATCCAAAATAAGTGTAAGGCCCCTGAAATATGTATTTACTTCTCAGACCCTAATGATGATTTATTTTCTTAAAACCCTCGTTTACTTGAATCAATTCGAATCTTGACAGTTAGTAATTGCTAGTTTTATTTTTATCCAAACAGAAATTCCCTAACCTAATTTAATTCTACCTAGGTTACATGTATTTAACTTCAAGCCCTCATATGTTTTTTTTTATTTCAAAACTTGCCCCAAAATAGTACTTATATATTGTACCTTGGTATGCCATCAATCTTGTAAGATATATATATACACCTAGGAGAATGTGCCTAGAACTTAAAAAATAATAATAATAATAATAATAAAAAATTAGTCCCTTCACATCCCTATGGCTAGCCCTTCCTTGGAGGAGGAGAAAAATCTATTTCCAAGACACACCATCATGAGATTCTAGGAAAAATACAACCTAGTGACCTACCTAGGATGCAAAATCCAAGAATTAGTTTTATTACAACTAGATGTGGCCTAAACCAATGGAACACACCTCCTAAGTCCCTTCCATTCCTTTAGAATTCAAGCAAAATCCTAACTTTCCATCCAATTCCAACTAAAGGACTTTTATGTCCTTTTACCCCAAAATTGCCTATATATACCACACCCTCCCTAGCTTGCAAACATACACACAACACACTCACTCACACACACATTTTGGTTAGAGAGAGGGAGGAGAGCAAGGAAGAGAAGTCTAGAGGAGGAGAGGGAAAAAGAAGAGAGTTTCTTGTGCAAAGCTAGAAGGTAAGCCACCAACACAACCTTCTCTTCATTTTCTTTTCTAATGCATGTTCTTTTCAAAGATTTTAAGTGATGTTTCAGATCTGTTATTATCATGTTCTTATGATAAAAATACCAAGATTTGAGTATTGTTTCCATCTCTCTTGTGTTTTACCCATTTTGGCACAAACCATCTTCTTTTCGTACAAATCTCTCAACTTTTCAAGGGCACTCTTTCAAACAAATTTTCTGAGTTAAACATGTGATAGTTAGCATATTTTCTTCACAAAAGAAATGAAACTTTCCCATGGTGGAACCCCCTTTTCATAAATTTTCTTAATTTGGGCATTCTACCTTAGAACCTGTTTTTTTCAGCCAACTTTCGAAAATTCCAGAAAAATGTACAAAAATATTCTGAACCTCCATTTTATGTCAAAACCTTCCTTTAGAAGTTAGCTTTCAACTAAAATTGGTTTCATCGAAAAACATTGAGCGGTTTGCAAGAAAATCAAGTTTTCGTAACAGTCGGCAGATCTGGGCAAATTCTGGGCAGATTCTGGACAGATTCGGGAACAGTGCTGGACTATTTTCTAAATAACTTAAAATCGGGAAGAGCAATCCCATTTCCGAAAAATGTTCTAGAAACTAGATCAAATTCTCTACGAACCATAGGAAAACCGAGTCCGGTGGTTGAACCTAAGTAGTCCTTCCATATTAACCTTCATGTGATGTTAAATCTGGAAATTTGTTATGTTTGGATGTTTTTATACCCTTGTATTCATGAAAATGTTTAATGGCTTATTATCATATATTGGCATGATGTTGTATAGGTATGTTATGTTATTTATCTTCTTATCTTGAGGAGGAATGCTTATGTGGATTTTATTTTATCGTTTAGTTGGACTAACATTGACTTAAAACACTTAATTCAACGGGAAACCTAATTGGGTGGGTATTGGGTTTTCGAACACTTGAGTAATGAAAAGATGAGAATGTGTGGTATATGGCTGGTTGGGATGCGTTCCCTATTCGAGGTTAAATCTTACGCAAGTGGTTTTCGGAACCCTTGAACGGAGCGGTTGTATTCGGACCCTAGGTGGTTTGGTGTAAGGAGGGATTCGGGCAAGGCCCTATTTTTACCGTCTCTTCTGAGGCCCTGCGGTTGGCGCTACGCGGTACATAACCGTTGGTAGGCATCCGAGGTTAGGTCTGCAACAAAGCAGCAAAAGAGGGGGCATACCGAATAATCCGCGTCCGATTCTTGTGGTTGGGAGGACGGAATCTCTTTGGGGGATTTCTAGTTTACTGACATCTAACTTAACCATTTATTTAATTATTGATTTATGTATTTATTGGAGTATCATGCTTTACTACTTGATGTTATACTTTGTGATTATGTATTGGACTGGGAAAAAGGGGTGGGGTGTGTGTGTGCGTTTACTGGGCATTCAAAGCTCACGGCGTATCATGCCAGGTGACGAAGCGGAACTCATAGCGGAAGACGACGAGCCGGAAACCTTTGAAGACTTTTGGCTATCTTAGGAATACTAGAAATTTCCTCTTTTTGTTATTTTGTAAGACTCACATGAAGTTTAAAACTTTCTTTTTGGAATGTAATGTAATGGAACAATCTTTTGAATCAAGTATAATTGTGGTTATTATGCATTTATATCCTACGTATGAACCTTATCGTTGCTTATGAGACCTTGTGTCAATGCCTTGTAGATCTGTCAAAAAGGTAGTGCGCTGCCTAAGAAAGCTGGACTTAGACGGGAGGCTATTTTGACTCCTCCGGCGATCTGGGATCTTACTTGGTTATTGACCATAGGACTCACTAGTGACTTTCCCTTCTGCAACCTTTAGTGTAGAATCGGGGCGTCACAATAAGCATGTAAATATGGCTAAGAGTGTAGTCAAAATAGAGCTTAAAAAGGGAAAAAAGAGGGTTACCCTTGAAGCACTGCAAAACCAGCCCAAAATCTGAGCCAAGACTAGCTTTTGAAGCTCAAAATGATCCTCAAAGAACCTCAGCGCAATGGTGGTTAACTTTGATGAAGGATGCCTAGGCAAACTAGAAGCATTTCTTCACTTTCAAGCACTTCTATGCACAAAATGGGCAAGGGAGTGGAGTATATAGAGAGAGGGGCAGAGATTCAGCCCTAGAAGTTGTAGAGAGAGAGAGAGACTTTTTAGAGTGAGAAGCTCCCAAGCTTCTCCAAGAATATTGTCCCTTGAAAATGAGAGATATTGCCTCATATATAGCAAAAATGAGAGTTGGCTCGAAAATATCTGCCTATGGGACAGCTGGAGGTTGTGGAAGACAGCTGGAGGATAAATATCTGAGTTTGGGACCTGTAGACCACTTTTCTGGTCGGCCAACAACTTTTTCTGGTCGGCCGACCACTTTTTCAGGAGGAAGTGGTCGGCCAGCCACCTTTTTTGGTCGGCCAGCTAGTTTTTCTGGTCGGTAGGAAAATTCTGCTTTTCAGGTCCAACTTCAAATGGCCATAACTCCTTCATCTGAACTCCTTTTCAGGTTATTCTTGTGTCCAAATTGAAGCCCCGGAAGTTATCTTTCCAATGGAACCAGCTTTGCATCAAAATTCCAACTCTGAAAAAAGTTATGCCTGTTTTGATGAAGCCACGCAGTTTTGGTCCTACCCGAATTCATGCCTAACTTCTCCCAAACTAGTTTTATTCTCTCCTTTCCTCTTTTCTTCAACTCCAAACCCTTAAACAAAGTGTTTTGAAATATTTTTCAAAGATTTCATCTCTCTTTCATTCATTTCTACTTTGTCCTTGCTCGGTTTACTAAAAAGCGCAACATTTAACGAAATGCGAGCGTCGGAACATTGTAGGAACTTTATTTTCAAAACATTTTGAAAGAGAGGGTTTCAAGGTCTAAAATATTTTGATCAAGATTGTTTTGGTCCAAAAGGGGTATGAAGTTGAGATTTGACTCTCTCCTTGCTGAAGAAACTGAACCTTTGCCCTGCGCACCTTCATCACCGAGTAAACCATTAGTAGTGCCCAACTCTTAAGGACGGTCAAAAATGGGGTGTCTACAGTCGGATATTCAGATACCAGTAAAAACCCTGCCTCAATCTATTTGGTGACCTCCTCCTTGATCTTCAACACCCAATCTGGGTGGACTCTGTGCAGCTTCTGCTTAACTGGTCGGGTCTCAGGGTCAAGAGGGATCCAATGCTGTACAATCTCGGGATCGATTACAGGCATATCTTCATAGGACCATGCGAAAACATCTTTGAAATTTTTTAATAAAGCGATTAAACGCTCGCGCTCCTTCGAAGACAACATGGACCCAATCTGGACCAAGCGGGGATCCTCCCCAGTACCCACATTAATCGTGATGATTTCATCAGTACAGGGCTTAACACGCCTCTCCTCCTCATGACCAACCAAAATTTTCAACGCCCGAGGAATTTCTTTCTCTTCGTTTAAGTCAAAATTTTGAAAATCAAGATCAGTACAACAAACTAAAGGCACAGAAAAATAAGCGAAGTCTATTGCATTCCCATTCAAATATTCTGGATCCTCAGTTACAGTTGACTCAAAAGAAAAACTAAAAGATGACCGAGACAGGACCTTGGTATCCAGGTTACCACTCCCAGAAATACCAAACTCAGACGAACTAAAATCTGACTCTGACTCCACAGACTCCGTGGAATCAGATCCGGACTCACTATCCGATTCAGAACCGTTGATGATGCCCTTTTCAAACTTCCATATGAGGCGTGGAGCCTCAGACACATCCACGATAAGATTGGAGAAATACATTGCTGGTTTATCCCCGATCATTGAGATAGTAAAACTATGCCCCAAGTTGGCAGACTCAACGTATGCAGTAGAACTCATTAGTAAGTCAGCCAGTGCTCTTCCTAGTAACTTTTCTTCTTCAATATCGAGGCTTGCTATCCTGCCTTGATCTGTGTTAGGACTCAGGCCTGTCTACTCATCTTCCTCTTCTGGCAACTGGTGTCCGAAGAAAATCTCAAACCCCGGATACCTTGTCTTTGTTTCCCAGTCATACCACGGCTCTAGAAATCCATAGAAGAGGAAATCTTTCCCTTGGCGGACAAAGCGTCCATTCAGGGTTCCCCGTATTGGCTTGTGGACTAACTCATACTGCTTCCCAGTCCTCTTTGCTTTCATCATTCCTCGCAACTGCTCTCACTTTCTTTGCCAATCTGAAACAGTAGGTTTATATCCCAGCCCAAAAGTGTGAGGGTTATGACTCATCTCCTTGGCAACAGTACCTCCCTGCCTACCACTTTTACCTAGTCCTGATCTAGGAATATGCCCCTATTTGTTCATCATGTAAATAGACTGGGCACTCACGTAATTCCCATCAGCTTCCGTCAGCGAGAAACTAGAGAGGAATACATCCTCTTCCACATGTATGATTTCCAATAATGGCGCTGTAGTTCCCTGGGGAGGGTGGATCGCAGAATTGCCGTACATAGTAGGAATCTCGTCTTTGAAGGGGTACTTTACCAACTGGTGTACCGTTGATGACACTGCTTTCATCTGATGTAGCCAAGGCCTTCCTAGTAGTAGATTGAACATGGCTGGTATATCCATTACATAGACTTCCACCTCATGTTCGGACGAGCCGATCAAGATATCTCTCTTGAATGTTCCCATAACATCCCAACTCGTATTGTCATAAGCCTGGATGGCTTGGGTCGTAGGTGTAAAGTCAACCGGCCTCAAACCAATGGTGTAGGTAGTCCTCACTGGACATACGTTGATCGCCGATCCGGTATCTACTAACACCATCAGAATCTACTTTTTCCGACTTTCCAGGGTTACATATAAGGGTCGGTTATGGTTGGCACCCTCAGGTGGTAACTCCTTATCTATAAAAGATAACACCGGTGTAACGTTCCCCGATGTAACCAACGATACCAATTGGTCAGCAGTGGTGTTGATAGGAAGTTTGGTCCGATTCATTGCCTCTAGTAGTGCTTGACTATGCTCAGGAGAAGCCATGATTAACCCCCAGATTGATATGTCCACCAGAATCTTCTTGAGCTGTTTCAAGACTAGGTTTTCTTCAACGTCTTTCTCTTTTAACTTCTCGGCCTCTTTATTAGAGGACTCTGGCTGATCTAAAGTACCTACCACTCCGGGTCATGTGGTTAATCTCGTCAGTATACCAGGTGTCATCCGTAGTCTTAGCTTTCCACCCTTCATCAATGTATGCATGACTCAAGTCGCTGTCTTCCCATCACTCTCCTGTAGCCATGGTCGGGCCATTATCTGGCTCTATCCGAAGCATGTTCACATCATGGCCCCCGTCATCATACCATTCCTCCTCCACCACAACTTTGGTTTCTGCATCCCTATATTTTCAGAGCTTCCTGAACATCCTTTTCCGATCACTGGGCTCCCAAAAGGGTAGCTTGGACATCACCTACCGTTGTCTCAGGTTCTTCTTTCCCTCTTCTTTTTCTCTGTTCTAGAGCTATCTTTGTCTGGATCTCTTCTATCCTTTCCCTCTGAAATTGTTCTAGTGCCTATTCTTTCTTAGTCAGAAGTATAGCCTCAGCCTTGCCACTAGCACCAATTTTCTCTTCCTTCCCAGTCTCTCCTATCTGTTTCTCAACATCTGACTCTTTCTCACTCAACCATCCGTTCCATCCGTTGCTCATTTCCGGCTGGCTTGGATTTCACCACCCCATTTGTACACTGCTTATATCCTCTTCTTCAAAGAAGTAAAGGTTGTCTAGGTCAAGTCCTCTTCCAGTTTAGCCAAATCATGAAGGTCTTGTTTGAACCACTCAGGCTAATGTTGCCCTAATTCATCCTCCCTAATAGCATTGATACTGAGGAAGTCCGATAGTATAACTACTGGCTTTGGCTAATCAACAGCCACGATGTATAAACTGTGGTCATATTCCCTTGCAAGTGAGGCCCCCTTCTCTATGACATGGGTATCGGGTGAATCCTTCTCTAGTGCACTTACTTTTTTCTTCGCCTCTACCGTCACGGGCTTGGGTTGGGTTTGCGGTATAAAGTCCAGCATGCACATATCCGTGCCTTTTGGAATTATCGCATATGGCTTGGATAGGTGAGATGGGATAATATATGTGCTGGGATTATAGAAAGGTGGTAGCATATGGATGTAGTTAATGTTCCTGGATGGAGGGACTTGGTTATGTGTAGGAAGTGGGTTGGTAGTTATATTTGGTTTGGAGGGTAGGCGATGACTTTGTTGTCAATGAGATCTTGGATCTCATGGCGTAGGCGGAGATCTGTGTGGTGACCATGTTGTTGGTGGAAGATACAATACTAGGTAGGGTCATGTTTGGGTGCCAATGGGTCAGGAAGTGGTCGAGGATTGAGAGGCTTGAGATGCCCCTTTTCCATTAATAATTTGAAGACGCGAGCTGGGCTTATATGGAGGGGAGTAAAAACTCTTCGGTTTCGAGGTGGGCCGGTGTTTTGTGGTGGTTGCGAGGTCGTGGCAGTAACAAAGGGATCAGCCATCTTGGCCGTTGAAACAACTGTACTGACATCTACAAGCCGCGGAATAGTGCTATTACTCGTATTGGTACTCTGAGAAAATGGCCTTCTTGCCTGTTCACTTGTTTTATGGATGATACCTTTTTTGAATGCGCTCTCAATCTGGACCCCCAACTCATGTAAGGAAGCAAAGGTGGATAACGGTGCAATTATCATCCTCTGCGGCATATCTAGTTCAAGATTCTGGACCACCAGCAGGACTTGTTCTCTTTCAGCAGGTCTATTTTTCATTCAGGCTGCCTTGGCTTTCCACTGGGCGACAAAACAATGAATGATTCTTTGGGATTCTAGGTAGTGGCCTCTAGCTCATTGATGGTTACCTCTATCTGCGTGTTATAAGAGTACTGGTTAACAAATGCCTTAGATAACTCCTCCCAATTCCACTTTGTAGAGTCCTCCAGTTTAGCGTACTAGATGGCTGCTACATCAGATAGAGTTCTTCCGAACAATGAAGTTTTTGCACCCGAGACAAACCCATTGGCCTTAGCACATCTGAAAACAAGCGGACGTGTACAAACAAATCCCCACTTCCATTGAATCTTTCGATGTGGGGCATTTTAAATTTCTCTGGTAATCTGACTAAAGCCTCTGTGTACCCATCTTCGATATCTGAAATGAAGTTGAAGCCTTGGGATTTTTTCAGTGCTTTCTCCAGCCTAGCAATCTTGATTAGAGCCGGATCAATTTCATCGATATCAAAGGGAAGGATTCCCGCAAGGGGTTGAACCAGAGGTCTATAAGTCGGAGCTGAAGGAAACATTTCCTGAGGGTCTGGAATTTGAAGATTTTGCATTGGTAGAGGTGGATCCGGGTTTGGCTGAGCAATCGGGATCAGATGCACGGTTGATGCGGATACCCCAGATGTGTGTCGTAGATTAGCGATGATTTCATCATGTGCAGCCATCCTTTGGTTCACGGTATCCATGGTTCTCTAGAAAGTTACCATCATGGCAGCAAATTCTTCCGTGTTCTGTGTCATTACTGGACTAGGTTAGTTGGATGTTGGCGAACTTCTTGAGTGAGAACGAGTAGGTGTTTGCTGAATGCTTTGTACTGGTGCTGCTGACTGCGTGTTTCGTCTTTGTCGGACAACTGGCGGAAGTGAGACTAACACTGGCTGACTGCCAACAAGGTCTTGAGCTTTGCAAAGCCTACCAAAGCGAGTCCACACAACTTGGGGAATATTAGGTCTTTCCGAAACTATGATGGTAAACTACTTAACAAAAAACATAAAAGAAAAACAATCGATCAAAATGGGCGGCATTTCGACCCAATTCACAGTAGATAAAACATAACTGAAGAACCACAATCCCCACTGAACTCTGTTCTCAAACTCATACTGATATGAACCATCCTGCACAATCTCACTATAAAAGCACATACCAAGTAATAGAACCAAAACAACCCTATGAAGGGGTAAGGTTACCCTGTCCAAGATTTTTGACATGATCTAGGCTGCGTTACTTCAATCACTGAGTCTTATCACATCCTACACAAGGGTGAGCATCCTGTCCTAATTTGGAATAGTCAATATAGCTTCACTATATGCCACTAGGTCAAATGGTCAAAAAGGGTACCTCGACAAGATTACCTAATATTCCTCTCACACCTATCACCGAGAAGTGAAAGGAGGATCAAACGGTACAACGATAATCCAGATCCAAGGGTTGTGTTTCCAACATGGCAGAGCCCATGACCGGTCAGCCTTTCGGCAAGCTTTTGGGCAAGCCTCCAGCAAACTGTCCAGGAATAGCAGATGGAAAACACAGTGACTTCAAGTAACCACGCAAATGTAATGCAAAGAACATATTAGTATAGATAAAATTTCACTTCCTGAATTTCAAGTCAAGTTTTCTAAATCCCCAGCAAAGTCGCCAGAAACTATAGCTTGACTTTTGTGCTCCTTTCGGATACGATAGCCCTACAGTTCGGACTCCCGTGGTTCTGAATCTGATTTCACAAGTGCAATGTGAAACAGTGAAAACACCAAAAGAGTCCAAATCCAGCAATTCTTTTTAGAAAATCAATGTTTGAATCAAATGCCAAAAATGGACTGCTTTGCCAGATTACAGAGTCGCCACCTAAATATTTTTGAAAATTTAGGAAACCCGTGACTCGTGCCAAAGGCCACTTATCCGTCATCACCAAAATGTCTCGGCATGGGAACTTAGGTACGAAAAGGGAAGGGCATGAATTGAGCATCCCACTCGCCCGATCAAAGATCGGCCTCTACTAATTATGATATTTACATTATATGCTCTTATTCAGATTATTAGCTATATTACTAAGTGTTGCACACAAGTATAAACTAATTTGCAAAAGTTGGAACTCTTTGAATTCATGTTTGTTTGAAAATTGTTTTGAATACGCGTCACTTAAAAAGTGAGTTTGTATGTACATTAATTAACTTATCCCAAGAGTTATACCAATTAAGCACCTAGCCTCATGGTATTATGCTTGGCATGGAAACAATCACACTTATGCGATATGCTAAAGCAATAAGTTCTCACCTAGTACTCCAAGGCAAGCCAAACAAAGAAAAATGGTTTAGAAAATATGCATGTTCCTAAGGAATACAATATAACTAATGCAACACACACATTTATGCAATTTTTAATTGGCTCAGCTATAAGCATGGTATATGATCCAATTAAAGACATGGGATAAAGCACGTCTTCAAGTAATGAAATTGAAATGAACATTGGTTAGAATGATGAGCCGAACCCAAATGTACATGAAACGAGTGTATGCAAACATGGAAATGCTAAATAAACATGATGCTCTATTCTACCATCCTAAGCGGGGAAATAAAATGGAGAAAGACGTGGGGTTGGAAGACATACACACTTATTACATACTTGCCCTCGTGCAGGAGGGTTCGAATAAATGTCCGAGTGTCCGGATTAAACAAATTATTACAAACTTTGAATAAATGAATTAAAACTAGCTAACTATTTAACTAGATATCTAAGTTATTACAACCAAGATGAACAATATAACCAACAAGCTAAATTAACTAATTATGACAGTTGCAAATACACATTGCTAACAATAATGATAATTAACGAATATTAATTTACAACATTGATCTAAACAAGGATGCACAAGGATCGTATGCACAACATCCAGAAACTGCTCTGTCTGCCCAGACTTGCTCTGTTTCACCTTCAGTCACTGCTTTATATTTTCTGAAAAAACACTTTGTTTACCAAGCATTGGGAGCTTGCTGGCTCCAAATGAGATTCGGCCAGACCCAAAAAGTGTTGGCTGACACTTTATTTTATGCCAAAAAATGTTTTGTGCTCTAAGGTGGGAACAATGCAGACAGAGCCTTTCTAGGCCATGTTTGTCCTCTCTGCTCTTCTCTGTCATAGAAATCCTAAAGAGAAGAACGAAGTCATTACCAAAACCATCAATAAGCAAGTTGATTGCTTGATGATTTCAGACATGAGTTTGGACAAAAATTAATGAATACAATGAACAATGACCACCGCTCCTTCTTATCATGGAGTGATCTCAAAGAGGGAGGTAGAGACACTTCAAGGTTCATCACAACATCATGAATTGACGTGTGACGACCCTCAACTCATTGGATTTGGCATAACGTCCGGCCGAACCTAAGCAAAATAACTCATCTTCTTTATGTTGGTTGGTTCATTTTAAGCCAATTTTCTTAGTCCTTTCCATTCTTTAATCCATTTGTCCAAAGTGATGAATAAGTCCACTAAAGATTACATCCACAAAATGAGAAGCATGTCAAATGGGAAATGATTCTCAGCATAAAAGAGAGACTATGCCGTTGAGGATGAACCTCTGTAGAGATTAAGCCATTAAGCATAGATCTCTAGCTCATGCTTTGAATAACCATCAACCGGTTGAAACAACTCTCAAACGAAAGAAATAGATGGTAAGTTGCTTATTAAAATGAGGCTTTTAACATGGAAATCAATTAAAGAAAATCTAAGAACAACATATATATGACAACTTATGATACAACAAACGAACTAATCAAAGCTTGAACCAATTAAATAACCTAAGATAGCCTTAAAACAACCCCTAATAGGTAAAAAAAAAAAAAAAAAAACAGTGGCTCAAAGTGCATGAAAAGAGCCCAAAAAAGCTAAACAAGAAGCAATGAAAATAAGGCTAGTAAGCAAGAATCAGGAGGGGTGGCTAACCCCTCCACCTTTGAAACCTCAAAGCATGATTTTTAGCATCTTTTAAACTCTAAAAAACAATTTGGAAAGCAAAGAAAAAGGTGTAAAGCAAGGATTTGAGCTATAGGTGAGGGTGCAAGAAAGAGTGTTAACTCTTTCTACCCTTTGGTAGCTATCCAAACCCAAGCTTAGTCATTTGAAATAGGCTCAAGGCAATATAAAAACACAAGAAATAGATAGCAAGAGATAGCAAAGAGAGCAAGAGAAGAGGTAGTAAGCTTATACCTCTCAAAGAAGGTAAGCTCTTGTTCGTAACACAAACTTGGTTCAAGCACACTTTCAAGCTTGAATTGTGATTCACAAAGCTCAACAAAGGTTCTAAGGTTATGAACTAAGGTGATGTATGGTGTATGGATATTGATCAAGAGAGATAGGTTGGCTCAAAGGTGACTTGTATAGGAAGAATGAGGTCTCTCTTGTATGTATATGTTCTTTTGAAATTTTCCAACCCTCAAAACAGAGATATCACCTCGTTTTTATAGAATTCAAGCAAAATAGGTCAAAAATATCTTCAAAAATGGATAGCTAGCCCATTCCCACCCCAAACAATATTTCTCGCTATCGAGTGCCGGCCGACACCCAATGGCTACGGCCGGCACCCATTGTGTTCCGGTTGGCACCCAAAGTTTTCCCCTGTTCCACTGTTTTAAACTCAATGTAGGGTGGCATGATGTTCAAAAATGAATTTGTGGGGCAAAGATAGTATGAATATGAAGGGTTTAGGATTGGTTTTGGAGCGCGAGCTTACGTTTCTTCGTTGAGACTTCGAATCGCACTCAACACGACTTCATCATCGAATGCACAGGACAAAGCATCCAAGTTTTGTGGGCGGTCAAAAATGGGAAGTCTACAAGGTACAAACTAACTACAATCCTGAGCTGGACTATTTCATGTTCTGATACTTAAGCAATTGCTAGAAATTATACTTGAATAATAGAACCATTTACACGTATAGAATGAACAAACTGATTTTATTGAATTAAAGAGCTGAAATCACATATGTACACACTACTTTAATTCTGACATTTAATGAAAATAGATTCTGAGGTTTGCTGCATTCCATGGACGCGATACAATCTTGCTTTCCATATCTTGCAAATAATAAGTTCATTTCCTCCCAAGTGCAGTAACTTTGTATAGCCCTTCCTAGTTAGGGCCCCATTTTCCATCGGTTGGCTTCTTCTATTTGTCTAGAAATTTTCTGAGCACCAAATTCCCTAGCTGGAATGACCTAGGCTGGACTTTCTTGTTGTGGCATTTTGCAATTTACTTTTGGTAGTTGGCTAGACGGACTAGCATTGTTGCCCTTTTTTCCTCATCAAGATCAAGGCTTCATGCTATGGCTTGTTCATTCTAGGCAGGTTCATAAACTTTTAATCTTATAGTTTGCATTCCTACTTCTAATGGAATTATAGCTTCCATTCCAAACGCCAGTGAGTCGGGTGTTTCCCCTATTGCTCTTTTGGGGGTGGTGCAATATGCCCATAACACATTGGGTAGTTCGTCTACCCAGCCTTCTCTTAAAGCTTTCCAAACGCTTTTAATTCCATTTAACGCTGCCTTGTTGGAGGCTTTAGCCTGACCATTGCTCTGGGTGTAGCTAGGGGTTAAGAAAGAATTTATTATCCCTAGTCTTGAGTAGTAGTTTTTTAACAAGTTGCAATTAAATTGCATTCCATTATGAGAAATGAAAGCATAAGTGATCCCAAACCTTGTTATGATGTTGCACCAGGCAAAATTTTTTATGTGCTTGTCCTTGATAGTGATCAATGGCTCAACTTCTCCCTATTTGATGAAATAAATTATTGCTACTAACAAGAATTTCTTGCCCCCTCTACCTTTGGGAAGTGGTCCAATCAGGTCCATACCTCACTGAGACAAAGGCCATGGGTTGGTCAATGGTTACAAATCCGCGGGCTGGTTGGTAAATCAAAGGAGAAAAATGCTGACACTTGTCACATTTTTTGTCTCATTTTTTGACGTAAGCCTGGCCATCCTTGTGCATGAATGGCCACTAGTAGCCTTGAGTAATTGCACGTTAGGGACCGCCACCCAGTATGCATTCCATAAATGCCTTTGTGTGTTTCATAAAGGATATTTTCCACCAGAGCTAAGTGCATGCAGAACAAGTAAGGTCTAGTGAATGATTTTATGTACAAGGCTCCTTTTTCTGAGATCCAAAACCTGGGTGCTCTCATTATGATTTTGTTTGCTTCTTTTTTGATCTTTTGGAAGTACTCATTCTCGGATATACTTGATGAGTAGATCCATCCAACTTGGTCCTAGATTGGTATATAGGACCAACTATTTGTCCAGTTCTACTTTAGAAATTCAATTGCGATTGTTCTAGCCTTAATTTTTTCAACTACTGAAGCAAGTGTGGCTAAGGCGTCAACGTCAGCATTCTATTTTCTTTCTATCCGGATAATCTTGAAGTTTTCAAACACTTTTACTAAGTTATGAACCCTATCTAAATAAGCCTGCATCCTATTGTCTCTGGCAAAATATTCTCTTCATAACTGATTTACAACTAGCTGGAAGTCACAATGTACGATTATATCTTTGACGTTCAGGAGTTTACCAATCTTTAATCCTGCTAGGAAGGCTTTATATTTTGCTTCATTATTCGAGGCTTTAAATCCAAGGTGGATTGCGTGCTCATGTAGAATGACTTTGAGGAGAGAAGAGCTACTCTTACTGCTGCTTCTTTTAAATTTGAGGAGCCATCAACAAAAAGCTTCCAGTCCTTCAGGTCTCCAGCGTACATTTTCCAAACAGCCTCATGTTTTTGGGCAAGGTCAGGTTGGGCTGAATCC
This sequence comes from Camellia japonica, assembly GCA_030407325.1. Lineage (NCBI taxonomy): Eukaryota > Viridiplantae > Streptophyta > Magnoliopsida > Ericales > Theaceae > Camellia > Camellia japonica. The sequence continues at coordinate 122,275,960 of JAPPVO010000007.1, forward strand.
ACTAGAAGTTTTGACCTTTGACATTGTTTTGAAGTTTGGGAGGTTATGCCCTATTGCCCCCTAGTTCTATGGTTGATGATTCAGCCACTAAACTCAATGGTTGATGCTCGTATGAAAATTATGCTACAAAGTTAGCCAAAATTTGAGCTTTGATAGCGGTTCTGATCTAACATGTGACATCAAATTCTCCTAATTCTACTGCCCATTTAGTAACGTGCTTAGAAAAGTCAACTTTTTCTAAAAAACTCTGCAGAGGATATTGAGTCAATATTGTGATTGGATGACCTTACAAGTAATGCATTAGTTTCCTGGTAGCCATTATCAAGGCCAAAGCTATCTAGTTTCTACATTTTCAGTCTTACTGGTATAATAGATTGGTACTTGCGTTCCCTCCACGTCCTCGACTAGGATTGAATTAACCGCATGTTCTGATACTGCTAAATACAATACAACATTTCACTCTGTTATGGAGTTGAAAGCAAAATGAGTGAAAGAAGGTACTGTTTTAATTCCTTCAATGCCTGGTCCCACTATTTATCCTAGTCCACTCCTCTCACTTTCTTGAGGAATTGAAAGAAGGGTTTGCATTTGTCTGAGGAGCGACTGATGAAGCGATTAAGTGTTGTTACCATCCCAGTTGACTTATGCACCTCTTTGAGCTTGTGGGGTGGCTGCAAGTTGGGGATGACCTTGACTTGCTAAGGGTCTGCTTCGATCCCCCTCATCCTCACTAAGTAACCTAGACACTTGTCTAAGCCAACACCAAAAGCACACTTAGTTGCCTTTAATTTCAATTTGTATGCTTGAAGGATGTCTAAGGTAGTTTGCAGGTCCTTTAAATGTCCCGCTTCTAGTTTTCTTTTCACAACCATATCATCAATATAAACTTCCATGGTCTTTCCAAGCTAGTCAACAAACATGGAAGTTACTAGCCGCTAGTAAGTGGCTCCAGCATTTTTGAACTCAAAAGGCATTACTCTATAGCAGTTCAAAGTTATAAAGGCAGTCTTTTCCTGGTCAAGTCCGTGCATTGATATTTGATGCTAACCCTTATAGGCATCTAAAACGCTCATTCTAATATGCCTAGAAGTCGCATCCAGTAATTGGTTTATCCTAGGTAAGGGGATGCAATCTTTTGGGCAAGCTCTGTTAAGGCTAGTAAAATCTACACATACCCTCAATTTTGTGTTTTTGCTTTTCTTTTTAACAACAACAATGTTTAAGAGCCAAGTGGGGTAATATATTTATTTTATGGTCTTAGAATCTAGAAGTCTATCAATTTCCTTAATCACCTCATGAACGTGATTCATATGTGTCCGTCTACTCCTTTGTATGACTAGCCTATATGTGGAATCCACATTCAAATGATGACTGATAATACTAGGGTCTACTCCAGGCATTTCATACGGGGTCCAAGAAGAAATGTCAATATTATCCAACAGAAATTTAATAAAGGGTTATTTTTCCTACTCAGATAAAGAGGATCTAAGCAGAAAATACCTTTCTAGATATTCAGGTTTGATCTGGACCTTGTGCAGCTCTTCCATTATGCGCTCTTCTGGCTTCTTTCCAACATCTTCCAAAACTTCTGGATCTGGAGCTTCAACAGAGCAAAATAATTTATGGGTCCTCTTTGCCTCATTCTATCCTAGGGCCAGCATTAAGCAACAACATGCAGCTACATGATAACTTCTGATTGTTTCAATCCTACATTGATTGTTTGAAAATTTAAAGGCTTAGTGAAACGTTAAGGGCACCCCTTTAAGTTGGTGTAGCCATGGTCTCCCCATGATTGCATTATAAGGCGATAGTATGTCAACTACCAAGAAACAGACTGGAAAACAAATAGATTATGCCCTTACCGGCAACGTTACCTTCCTCACTGGCCAAACCGGATTGGAATTGAAACCTAGGAGTGGCCAGTCCACTCTTCTTAGTTCTGCTCCTTCAGACCGAGACTCTGAAACAACTTCTAATACATAATTTTTGCAGTGCTACCTTCGTCCACTGATATCCTTTGTATTCTGAATCTATCCAGATCCAACTTGATAACGAGGGCATCTGAATGTGGCCGAGCCAATCCCTCCAAGTCTTCCTCCGAAAAAATAATAATAATAATTGGACCCCGATTGGAAGATTCAACTCTTGGTCTCTTGTATTTTAGAGGGTGCTCTGCTTGGCAAACATCCCTGAGATGCGCAGCCTTATGTATCTCTCCCCTAGTCTGTGCTATCATTTTTTGGTGTGCAATTCTGTGAATCACGTTGATTATGCCCCTAGGGTATTCCGTGGTCCTTTCGTCTCCTACTTGTTGAGTAGTTTGTCCTGCCACCTGTTGATCCCCAATAAATTCATTCAAATGCCCTGTGGTAGCCAATTCATCCAAGTGTCATTTGAACGAGAAACCATCTTCAGTCGTGTGCCCAACATCGTTCTTGTAGGCACATTTTTCCCTATGGTTCCTTATGTTTGGGTCTCTCTTCATCTTGGTTGGCCATTTCAACTAGGACTTGTTCTTAATTTCTAATAAGATCTGCCATATGAGGAGTTTGAACACTGTCTAGATAACATAATCTGATTCCTTATCTCTTTTTTTGCTAGACTAGGGTTTATTTTCCTTTACTTCCCTGCTCTGTACGTTAGTTCTCTGAGGAATGCCGGATGTACCTCCGGATTTGTTGTCTTTTGGTCTTCCTCTAGCTTACTATATCATTCAATTCTCAAATAGAGATCTGTCACCGTCTTAGGAGGCTTCTTTGACAAGGATTGCCACAATTTTTTTTTTCAAGGGCTAACCCCTTCTAAATGTTAATATGGCCACTTTATCTAAACAACCTTCCTCTATCTCTTGAAACATTTCCTAGTATAATTGAGCATATTGCTTGATGGTTTGGTTTGGTGTCTTCTTTAGCGCCATTAAGGTGTCAAGGCCCTTGGCACATTTGTTGTTGGCTATAAATCGTTCAAATGAACTTGTCTATGAGCTATTTTCAATTGTCAGTCGAGCCTACTTGGAGCTTGTCATACCATGCGTAGGTTGTCTTGCTTAGACTAGAAGCAAAAATCCTATACATTAGTGCCTCATTCTCATTCCACAAGGCCATAGCATGCCTATAATGGCGCAAGTGGTCTAGTAGATTGTTCATCTGTTATAGAGCTCAAACTTTGGAATGCTAAATTTCTTGGGAGGTTCTGCTGTTCAAATCCTTTTGGTGAATGATGAAACTAGCAGGACTGGATGTTGATCCATTGCCTTTAACATATAGACACCCCCATTTTGACCAGCCTTAAGACTTGGGCGCTTTTTTCTAAATACCCAATGATGAAAACTGAGATATGCTAATCTTATGAGTTCCTCAATAGGAAACCTGAGATTTAAGCCTTAAACCTAACTCAGTACTTGTTTTGGCCAAAATGCTTTTCGGCCAATTCAAAACTTTTTCAAAATGAGTTTAGTTATGCAATTCCACACATTTCCATAATGTTCCAAGGCTCACCTTTTCAAACTCAAAATGTTGTCTTATTTTAAACAGACAGAGAAAAGGATATAGTGAGAATTAATGAAATGGGTGAAATCCTCTAAATTACATGTTTTTTCTTTCAAATAATGCTAACTTTATCTTATTGATCCAACGATGTATTTTTCATTTAGCTAAACAATAATTCTTGGCCGGATGAAAATATGGTCGGCCGGATATATAATGATACGACCTACGGAATTGTCCGGGAACAAAGCATTTTGGAAAATTTCAGTCTTCTTCACGAAATTTCCACAAATATCTTAGATATTTATGTGCGAAACTCTATAAATAGAGGACGAAAGTCCATTTCAAGAGGTTAGAACTTTTGCCTAAGGCTTAGAGAGAGAATTGAGAGCTTCCTCTCTACACTTCATCTTTAACCTATATTTTCCAAACTTCAACCATCCAAACTCCATTAAAGCTTGATTCTAAGATTCTTGCTAAGGATCGTAGACACTCTAAGACACATCCAAAGGATCTTAAGGGTACCAAGAAAGAGTTTGGAATCCAAGAAGTTCATCCTCCTAAAGAGATGAAACTTTTGAACTTTTTATCACTTTCTCTCTCTTGTTGTTCATTCCTAAGCTCTATTTTTCATTCTATACTTGTAATCATATGATAAGTCCTCATAGATATAGATGGGGGTAGAAAGTAGCCACTCATCCATTGAGTTGATAGTGTTATTTATTTTACCATAGTTTTACTCTTTTTTTTTTCTTGATTTCTAGAGATATAATCCGTGGTTATTGTATATATTGGAACCTTGTGGATGTGGTTGGAGGTATAAAGTAGCCACCCATCCATAAGTTTGATCATATAGTGTATATTCTTTCATTTTATACACCTTTTTTTTTTATCACATATCTCATCATTCAAGCATGTTGGTCCATATGTTTCAACCCATGCTCAATCTAAATGAGTAGAGGCGATTGTTTCATGGGGCTATTTGTATGATCTTTGAGATTTGATGTTGAGAGAGTTGTTGCTTTCCATTTCGATTGAATTTTTTTTTTTTTTTTTGAAGTAATAGATTTGGGGTTGAAGATGTTGAAGACTCTTTTCTCAATCATTTGTGAACATGGAAAGGGGTGGGAACATCCTTGTTCCATGAACAGAAGAAGAGTTTTCAATAGCCTTTGATGAATCTCTTGCTTTAAAAGTAAAGCTTCTATTAAGAAATGGTAGGCATTAATCTACTATCTGTAATTGATAGTATGAATTTGGGTAGTAACCTACCTTTATTTACAAGAGATAATTGTAGGTTTCTATCTATTTCTTAGTCTTGAATTTCTTCTTGCTTTAATTCTTTTAATTTGATGAATTGTTGTAAAATCTCTGTTGTATATGGCCATTTTGTGTTATTGTCAAGGGTTGAGACTTATCTACCTGTAATGACCCCAAAACATGTGTTATATTTACCAGTAATTAATTATGTGTTCAGACGAATTAATTGAAGAATATCTGTTTGAATTGGAAAAAAATCTCTGTTGGAACTATAACTTCGGGACTGAAATTGACGACTTTAATGGGTTCGGAAAACGAAATTGAACATGCCTATGCGTTACCGGGAATTTTTAGAATCATTTGAGAAATTAAATTGAGGACTAAAATTCGTCTGATTCGTTAGGCCTTGTTTGGCTCAAGGTTATGCCACAATTGTTTATTTATGATATAAAGATAAGGATGTGTTGACCCTTTGACTCAAAACAAAGAGAAGAAAAATATGGAAAAGCGAGAGAGAGAATTCGTGGAGAGAAGAACCAAGGGAAGAAGATAGAGAAAGGGGAAATCAAGTTTAAACTTCTCCATCCAAGTGTTTAAGGTAAGATTTTTATGAAATTGATTGTTGATTCTTGGCATCTAGCATGTTGTGCCTGTTTGGCAGAGCTTAATTACAGCTTATTTCAGCTTTCAGCTTAATTTAAGCTATTTTGATGTGTTTGGTTTAGCTTATAGCTTATAGCTTATAGCTTTTTAGAAGTCAGAAATCAGCTTATTTTTTGAGTGGGACAGAAGATGCTTTAAGAATAAGCTGGAAATCAGCTTAAGCTGAAAGTTATAAGCTATAAGCTGTTTAGGCATAAGCTATAAACACTTTCCCACAACTCTACCAAACAGGGCCGTTGAACTCAAGATCATGGCTTGAAATATTATGATTCATGTTTTAATTGGCATGTTTAAGGAAGAACCTCCATGGATGTAAAGAAATGAAGCTTTACTGTGTATGTTCATGGTTTTTCATCTTAGTTCATGGGTTTGATCTTGTTTATGATCCATGTGGGCTTTGAATAGAAGTTATAATGTTTAATTCAAGTGAGTTTTCAAGTGTTTTGGGATTTGGTTCTATCACTTTGAAGTTGTATTTGATAAAGGAAAGATTGAAGCTTTGGAAAGTTCAGAATTTCGGGTTTTTGCTTGGTCCGCTTGAGCGGAGGTATTCCCGCTCGAGCGTGAAAATCGGCCTCTCAGCAGTTTTGGAAAATTGTACAGGCCGCTCGAGCGGCCAAAGTGGCGCTCGAGCGGGGAGACTTATTTTCAAGAAAATTTGGGAAATTGTATTACTCGATTTTCACATGTCATTTGCATCATTTAGCATCTCATAATCATGAAATTAAATAAAGAAAGAATAGTATGGCATGAACTATTTGGTTCTATGATGATATGTATTAAGGAAATGTGTTATAATGTTGATATGTGCAGGTCAAACCTTGAAGACCGTACAACCGGTTTTGGAAACCCACTGTGAGTAACGTTTCTGTAAAGATATGCTAGTATGATCTATGTTTAAAAGTGCTACGTTATGCTATGGTTTTGATATGATAAATGTTTTCTGTGAACGAATGTCCAGTTTGCGAATCTAGTATGGCATCTATAGATAGTCCTAAGTGGACCAGTTTACGAGATCTCGGTATGTGTTTAATCGGTGTCCGGGACCGGTTACTCTAGTCGTTGGACGACAAATGTTATGTTCTATGGAGTATGCCATTATGTATGTTCTGATATGAGATGATTATGTTTATGAAGGATTTATTTTACGGACATATGAAATGTGGAATTCGTTCACTACCCCCTTTACTTTAATGTTACTTGTTGAGCTTTAGCTCATTGTTTGTATATATGTATGTATTTATAGGTGAGCACTCTGGGAGTCAAGCCTAGGCGGAGTCTGACCCGAGCCGCCGTTTTGAAGCCTACCCGGTGTTTTGGTGCCTCCGAGTTGGGGCTAGGCCTGGAAGGCCGTTAGGGAGCTTTGTTTTGGTTATATATGTGGCGTGAGCCTATGTTTTGTATATGAATTTTTTATTACATGTTATGTAATGTAGTGGGTAAATTAACATTTTTGGCATGTAATGTATGTTCATATAAATACACAGCTCTTTGGACTATTAGTGTTTTGTTTTCGCTTCTGCGAGCCCCGGTTATTTATGTTTTCTTTAGAAAGGCCTATGGTAATCTAGCATTACTGGCCGGTTACGATGCCAACCTTCTCGGGGCGGGTTCGGGTCGTGACAGAATGGTATAAGAGCACGAGTTAATTTACTCACACACGTGTCCATATGAACTGTAGGGTGTTCTAGAAAATAAATAGGGCATGGCATAAACATGTGTGCATGTGTGTGTGTGTTTTTGAAATATAAAGAGACAAGAACTGTAATGATGAGACAACAGAGGAACTTTTATGTTGAGAATGAAATGTTCTATCTGCTATGGGTTCTATAGACCAATGGAGACCACCAATGCAAGGAATGCAGATGAATCAGAATCTTCTAATGCTAGACTAGATCGGTTAGAAAGAATGGTGGAAGCTTTAACTGGGTTGGTAAGACAACAGCAGGAACAAAACCAACAACAACAGAGACAACCATTTCCGCCTCCTCCACCACCACCTGTGCAAATGGAACCGATTAATAATGATGATGTTATCACTTTGACACAGAAATACAAGAAATTGAAACCACCAGAATTTGCAGGAGGAATTGAACCTTTAAAAGCGGAGGCATGGGTATTAGAAACTGAAAAGATTTTTGAAGTGTTTCCGTGTACTGATGTGTATAAAGTTCTGTTAGCAACATTTACTCTGAAAGAAGAAGCTCGAAGATGGTGGATGCTCGTTCGAGATGAGAATAGGGATTTGGCATGGGATCGATTTAAGGAAAAGTTTTATGAAAAATATTTTCCACAATGCATGCGAGACAGGAAAATATCTAAATTTGAACAGTTGAAGCAAGGCACCATGTCAGTAGCGGAGTATGAAGCTAAATTTACTGAATTAGCTCGTTATGCTCCTCACATGGTTGATACAGAATACAAGAAGGCCAGAAAATTTGAGGGCGGCCTACATGTTGAGGTACTTGACCGGGTAAATGTACTGAAATTAGAAAAGTATGTTGATGTACTTGACAGAGCCTTGATGGCTGAAACAAATATTACGGCTTTGAAGACATCTAAATTGACAACCATGACTGAAGCAGAAAGTAAGAAATTCAAGAAATAGAAAGTAGAAACAGTTAGTGAATCCATGGGCTCCGTGAATGAAAATTTGACTTCAAAGTTTAATGACAATACAAAAAGGGAAAGTGGTGGCAGTGTAGGCGTACCTACTTGTAAGGAATGTGGAAAGCAACATTGGGATATTTGTCGCCGTGGAATTGGAGTTTGTTACAAATGTGGACAGAAAGGACACATAGCCAAAGCTTGTCCACAAGGTTACTCAAGAAATGAAAGACCCGTTACTAGTGGAAATACATCAACAGTGACACCGAAGGCACCGATAACACCTACCCCCGAGGGGAATACCTTGAGGCAAGCAAGAGTTTACACCTTAGTTTCAGATAAGACGCAGGATACTGGCAAAGCGAAGACAGGTATGATTTTAATTATCTATTATGACGTTAGCATTGTTATCTATGCGATGGAGAATATTGAACATGTGACTATGATGGAACAAATCTACCTTTGCTATTACCTTTGCTATGAATTATTACATCTATGTTACTACCTTTGCATTGAACGCTATGGAGCTTAGTAGTTGACTTCAGTCTTGTGTGCAAGATATATTCATTATGTGTTTGACTACTATGATATTACCTTCACTGCTATGCGATTGATACACGAACTATTTGAATAACTGAATAGAACCGTTGAGTTGTTTCTGACTGAGCTTGTGCCTGGATAAGCAAAGTTTGGAGGACCAAACTTCTTAAGGTGGGGAGAGTGTAATGACCCCAAAACATGTGTTATATTTACCAGTAATTAATTATGTGTTCAGAAGAATTAATTGAAGAATATCTGTTTGAATTGGAAAAAAATATCTGTTGGAACTATAACTTCGGGACTGAAATTGACGACCGTAATGGGTTTGCAAAACGAAATTGAACATGCCTATGCGTTACTGGGAATTTTTAGAATCATTTGAGAAATTAAATTGAGGACTGAAATTCGTCTGATTCGTTAGGCCTTGTTTGGCTCAAGGTTATGCCACAATTGTTTATTTATGATATAAAGATAAGGATGTGTTGACCCTTTGACTCAAAACAAAGAGAAGAAAAATCTGGAAAAGCGAAAGAGAGAATTCGTAAGAGAGAAGAACCAAGGGAAGAAGATAGAGAAAGGGGAAATCAAGTTTAAACTTCTCCATCCAAGTGTTTAAGGTAAGATTTTTATGAAATTGATTGTTGATTCTTGGCATCTAGCATGTTGAACTCAAGGTCATGGCTTGAAATATTATGATTCATGTTTTAATTGGCATGTTTGAGGAAGAACCTCCATGGATGTAAAGAAATGAAGCTTTAATGTGTATATTCATGGTTTTTCATCTTAGTTCATGGGTTTGATCTTGTTTATGATCCATGGGCTTTGAATAGAAGTTATAATGTTTAATTCAAGTGAGTTTTCAAGTGTTTTGGGATTTGGTTCTATCACTTTGAAGTTGTATTTGATAAAGGAAAGATTGAAGCTTTGGAAAGTTCAGAATTTCGGGATTTTGCTTGGTCCGCTCGAGCGGAGGTATTCCCGCTCGAGCGTGAAAATCGGCCTCTCAGCAGTTTTGGAAAATTGTACAGGCCGCTCGAGCGGCCAAAGTGGCGCTCGAGCGGGGAGACTTATTTTCAGGAAAATTTGGGAAATTGTATTACTCGATTTTCACATGTCATTTGCATCATTTAGCATCTCATAATCATGAAATTAAATAAAGAAAGAATAGTATGGCATGAACTATTTGGTTCTATGATGATATGTATTAAAGAAATGTGTTATAATGTTGATATGTGCAGGTCAAACCTTGAAGACCGTGCAACCGGTTTTGGAAACCCACTGTGAGTAACATTTCTGTAAAGATATGTTAGTATGATCCATGTTTAAAAGTGCTACGTTATGCTTTGGTTTTGATATGATAAATGTTTTCTGTGAACGAATGTCCAGTTTGCGAATCTAGTATGGCATCCATAAATAGTCCTAAGTGGACCAGTTTACGAGATCTCGGTATGTGTTTAATCGGTGTCCGGGACCGGTTACTCTAGTCGTTGGACGACAAATGTTATGTTCTATGGAGTATGCCATTATGTATGTTCTGATATGAGATGATTATGTTTAGGAAGGATTTATTTTACGGACATATGAAATGTGGAATTCGTTCACTACACCCTTTACTTTAATGTTACTTGCTGAGCTTTAGCTCATTGTTTGTATATATGTATTTATAGGTGAGCACTCTGGGAGTCAAGCCTAGGCGGAGTCCGAGCCGAGCCGCCGTTTTGAAGCCTACCCGGTGTTTTGGTGCCTCCGAGTTGGGGCTAGGCCTGGAAGGCCGTTAGGGAGCTTTGTTTTGGTTATATATGTGGCGTGAGCCTATGTTTTGTATATGAATTTTTGATTACATGTTATGTAATGTAGTGGGTAAACTAACATTTTTGGCATGTAATGTATGTTCATATAAATGCACAGCTCTTTGGACTATTAGTGTTTTGTTTTCGCTTCCGCGAGCCCCGGTTATTTATGTTTTGTTTAGAAAGGCCTGTGGTAATCTAGGATTACTGGCCGGTTACGATGCCAACCTTCTCGGGGCGGGTTCGGGTCGTGACACTACCTCTCCCTTAAATGTTTTCTGCAAGAGGGAGAGGTAGAAAGGATGAGTACCCCTTAGAAGATGTACTTTGCTTCTGTTCTGGACTTTCTATACCAAACTGAGTTTTCTCCGAATGATATGTTCGGCCGAGCATCCTTTTAGTCAACCAAATAAATTTGTGTATGGCTAGATGAATTTTTCAAAGTAGAACATGGCAGTTTCTGTGGAGTGTTCTCCTGGAAATTTTGGGACTACTGTTTAATTTCTATTATTAATTTAGTATGATTTGTTAGATTCAGCATTATTTCAGCTAAATTAATTCATTGTTGTAATAATTCCTCCACCCCCACATTTTTTCTTATTTTTCTTATTCATTCAATTGTTGTAATAATCTCCCTCTCCCCGCCCTTTCTTTTCATTCGAATTGTTGTAATAACTTCCAACCCCACATCTTTCTATTCAATTTATTTACATGCTTTATGTGATACCCTGTTCTGTATTATGTTAATTGGTCCCTAATACGTATGTGATTATATGTTTTGATATGATTTTGTGTGCCATTATGTGGATATATGTGATTTTGGAACTCTATCTGTTCACCGTAGGAATATCTGTTTGAATAATCCGCTTTGGAAGTTAAATTGGAGGCCTTATCGGCCATAGAACCCGAAATTGATTACGCCATTGTGATTGGCATAATTTTTAGAGCCTGAGGTGAAATTTAATTAGAAAACTGATTCGGGCCAGATTAAGTTGATTAATTAATGAATTGGTGCTCAAATATGTAATATTAAATTAATGAGGCTTAGTGGGGTTATATGGGGCCCTTATGTATTCAATACCCTCCTTTTATTTCATTCTTGGCTGATTTAACTCTCTAAGAGGAGGAGAGACCCGAATTAGAGAGAGAGAGAGGGGAGGAAATCAAAGTTTTGCTCTTGAATCTTGGAAGTCTTGAAGACAACTCTAGACTTGACCATAAATTGGAAGAATTGGGCTTCTAGGTAAGCCATTGACTCTTGAATTCATGAAAATAATGTGTGATCTTGTGTGTTCAAGGGTTGTTTGTACTCAAAAGCATGAGTTAAGTTAGTTTGGTTGGAATTAAAACTTGATACAAGCATGCATGTATGAAATTGTGTTGAAATAGCATGTGTAAGCTTGAAATACATGATTAATGTAGAGTTTTAGTTGAAACTCATGTTTTGATCACCATTTGTGTTGTCTAAGATGAGAATGTGGCTAATTCATCACATGCATGTACATATTATGTGAATGGGAACTTGAATGCATGAATTTGTATATTGTTAATGAGTTTAATGGGAGATTGGGGCATGCATGTGGCTTATTTGTGAAATTGAGCCTCATTGAGTTATAAGTTGAGGTCCATACCATGTTAGCATGATTATATTTGAGATTTGAGCCATTGCATGCAAGAATTGTAGCTGGAAAATTGAATTGGAGCTCAAGAACACGACCTGGAATTTCCAGAATTTTGACGTCCGCTCGAGCGGGGGAAGTGCCGCTCGAGCGGAGAATTCGAGCTCCCAGCATTTTTGGCAGACATGGCTCCCGCTCGAGCGGGATATTTTACGCTCAAGCGGGGAGCTATGTAGACAGGCAGTCCGCTCGAGCGGCAGGTTTCACGCTCGAGCGGGGATTTGAGGTAACCAGTACTTTTGCCGTCTTAAGGGCCCGCTCAAGCGGGGACTTTGGCGCTCGAGCGGGGACCCTGTTTTCTGAAATTGTGTTCATGCGTCCTGTGTTCCGTTTTCCGTTCTCTTTCACTTGTAAGCACTCTTAGGCATACGTTAAGCATTGTAAATGAGTTAATGAGATAAGAATAAAGCCTAATGAGGAGTATGTGAATTAAAGAACGGATTGAGCTATTAGTGACCCTTTTGTGTTCGTGGAATGTGTAGGGTCAAGCTCCAGGGCAAATCCACAAGCCGATCACTGTGAGTAATATCGATATTTAAATGCTTGTGAATGTGCAATTGTTTATTCCCTTAAAGCTTATGAATTGCTAATTGGGATTGTGGATGTAAGTTGAACACGAATGGACCAAAGGTCGTTTTGATAAACCTGAATGGACCCAAGGTCGTTTTGACATGAATGAGTGGGCCGAAGGCCGTTTTGACATAAATGAATGGGCCAAAGGCCGTTTTGATACGAATGAATGGGCCAAAGGCCATTTTGATACGAATGTGTGGGCCAAAGGCCGTTTTGATACGAATGAGTGGGCCGAAGGCCGTTTTGACATAAATGAATGGGCCAAAGGCCGTTTTGATACGAATGAATAGGCCAAAGGCCATTTTGATACGAACGTGTGGGCCAAAGGCCGTTTTGAAACGAATGAATAGGCCAAAGGCCATTTTGATACGAATGTGTGGGCCAAAGGCCGTTTTGACATACATGATTGGGCCAAAGGCCGTTTTGCCATAATGGAATGGGCCGAAGGCCGTTTTGATAAGAATGGGAATCTGAATGGGCCAAAGGCCGGAATGTTTGGAATTGCAGTCACCTGATTCGTATTTAGTTGTATATATCTGTTAAATAGAAATATGAATTGGGCCTAAGGCCGTTTGGAATATGTTGTTCTACAATGTTATGTAAATGCTGTATTTGATATTATTCACTGGGCTATCGCTCACGCTCATTCATGTGCTTGTATGTGAGCTGAGGAAAGTCCCAACCCAGCCCCAGTGAAGTCTGCCAAGAACAACACGAGTTTTGAGAAAGTCAGCCTTGTGTCTCACGCACGAGACCTACCCTTGCCATTTTGTTATGTAATTATATTTTGTCTTGCTGGCAAGGACTTTGTGTATATTTGTAAATAGTTTGTCATGGGTTGACTTAGCTGGATGATCCTGTCTTTAAGAGTTTATGGTACTGTACTTTTGATGTGGGTTATTAACGTATATGAGTATGGTTTGTTTTGGAGTGCATATAAGCACGGCTCTATGGACAAAGTTTTTGGTTATTGCTTCCGTTTGGCCCCTTTACTCTGTTGAGTTATATCTATTTTGTTTTGAGGTCGTAGGTAATCTCAGGATTACTGGCCGGTTACGTCCTTAACCCATAGGGGCGGGTTCGGGTCGTGACACTTTATGTATAGCATCATATCCTATTTATCATAATTCATGACTTGCATACACTTTTTATGCATTCGGGTTCAGCTCATTTGCATTTATGGGTTTTATCCTTTCCAACTTGATTATGTATGTTACCTCATGCCTTCAAATGATACACATGTCATATGTTAATAGTCGAACCTCTAGATGCATTTTGTGTATGTATTGCATTAGCTATCTGTATATAGGATCATACATATAGTTCTAACACTTTCTTTTCTTTTCTTTTTGGCTTACCATAGAGTACTAGGTGAGAATTTTTTGTTGTAGCATATTATATATACATGTTATTTATCATATTCATTGCTATACCATAAAACTAGATGCTTAAGTGAAATATCTGTACGAATGCCAGTTGGTGGAGGTTGTGTTGCTTGTGTTGGAATGCAGTTGATTCTTATGCTTATGAGTTTGTACAGAAAGGTTTTTCAAAATGCATGAAATCAAAGCATAACCAGAATAACTGACACAATCTATACTCGTATGTCTCAAATAGTAATGTTAACATTGTTTAAATCAGAATATGAACATATATCAACTATCAAAATCATATCATGACTTAGTAAAGACTAATCTTTTGATTGGGTGAGTGGAGGTGCTCAATTAATGACATTCCCGCCTCATACTTACGTTCCCGAGCCAAAACACTTGGTTATGACCGATAGTGACCTTTGGCAAAAGTCACAGGTTTCCTAGTTTTTTTTTCTATAAAAAAAAAAAAGAAAAGAAAAGAAAAAGAAATTAGGTGACGACTCTAAAATCTTGCAATGTAGTCTATTCACTACAAGAAATTAGTCTTTTGGAAACTAATATTTAAGGACTAGTTGAATTTGGTCGCTAAAAATAATCTTTTAGAAACAAATTTAAATATATAATAATTTACTTATAAGATTGTAAAAATAACTATTAATATTTTTTCTTAATATTTACATAACTTTTTAAGGCCAATAAATTTGATTGCTAATACATCATTAACATTTGTAGGAACCAAATATTTTTATCATTTTAACCATTAAAAAGTCGAGACCCCACTTCAATCCTAACGGGTTTGCTAGCAATCAAAAAGTTGCAACTCTCATTCTCTCTTCAGCGGGTTTGCTTTCTCTCTCTCTCTCTCTCTCTCTCTCTCTCTCTCTCTAGAGCTCCAAGGCAGATTGGAAGCATCCATGGTAGATTTGCTCAATCTTGTTCAAATTTTGGTGCGTTTCTCTCTCTCTCTCTCTCTCTCTCTCTCTCTCTCTCTGCCTATACACATATATATGATTTACAACATTGATCTGATCATCTCTTTTTCTTTCTCTTCGTCATTTTCTACATCACAATCTTCAATCAATGGAAGATTTCATCATCGATTCATTGAAGAAGAATCTCGGTTGTTGATTCACTTCTCTTCCGAGTTCTCTCTCACCTGGTATCAAAAACCCTAGGTCAGTACTCTCTAAATTGTTAAAATTATTGATATATATGAAGTTTAAAACTCTGAAACTCTGATTTCTAAATATATAGGGACCAAGTAACCTCTGATTTCTAGACTCTGTATTACTTCAAACTCTATATCAGAGTTTTATATATGAAGTTTCTGTTGGAAATGGTTGGAAAAATTCTGGGTAAAACAGAATTTTTTCTAAGTTTAGTCTATTATTAAAGTGGGACCCGTGCGTCGATTTTCGCGGGTCGAAGTGGTAACACATTCTATGCCGCGTTGTGATTCATGTTGTATATTTGGTTGCTCAAAACTATTATCAAGTGAATGGGAAATTGAAGCCAAAGTGTGCTCCATGAAAATGGAGTTTTGGTGGAAAATCCTTAAAGGATGAAAAATGGCTTGTCCCACATTGATTTGGTGGGAAGTTTTGAGTGGGTTTATAAGGCATGGGATTGGAACTTGGGGTGTGCCCCAAGGGGTACCCAAGTGTTGTAGAGAGGGAGGTTATGGGCAAAATGGGCTAGACCCATTGGACCCAAAAATCACCACACACGCACGCGCCGCCGCCGTCGTCGTCCGGTCGGGCGGGCTAAGCCTAGGCGCGGGCGCGGGTGCGTGGTGTGTGGTTGGGTTGGGCTTGTTCGGCCCAATACTAATCTTTTTGGGCCAAAAACATTTGGATTTAATTTTTTTTTTTCAAATAAAATCTGTCCAACTGTCCAGAATTGAAATTAATTCTGGAATTAAACTGTTCCGATTTTTCCCTACACCCAAACAAGACCCTACGGTTTTTTATCTGTTCAAATTTGAATCCAATAGGTTTGTATCTGTTTATTCAAACTGAACAAGTGTCATACCTGTTCAAACAGGTTTTGCACCTGTTTAATTCAAACCCAACAACCATAAATTCTCCTATAAATAGACAAGTCTCTCATTTGTTTTTTACTCCAATTTTCGTACTTCTCCTCTGCTATAATTCTCTGCATTTTGGTGTATTTATTCTATTATTTTTCTGTGAGAAAGAGTGTATACACTAAGTGTGTTCATTGAACAAATAAATTGTAGTGCTGCATTTATTTGTTGATTGATCATTTTATCCTGGGAGATAGACGTCCATATTCTGAAAGTACTGAGGAGTGGACGAATCTGTCTTAAGGACACAATGTCGAACACTAGACTTGATCAAATTATTATTCGAAGAAATTAATCAAGTAAGTTGTTTAATTTATTTTTTTGTTTTATTTGTTTATTTAAATCAGATTTTATTTTGTTATTTTAATTTTGTTTTTGTAACAAAATAAAATCTGTTTTTATTTATTTTATTTTATTTTTCTGGTTTGATTTTTGTAATCAAGCAAGTTCTCTCATTTCCTTTATTTCTTTTATATTCTGTTTGTTGTTGAGTACACAACAAAATTTATTTTTCAAATACAGTGAAGATTGTCCAACAATCTTAAGACAGAATATATTTGGTGTCTTCATTGTATTTAATTTTCTGTGTTTTCAAAGTAATATTCTGGTTGGAAAATACAAATAGTATTTATAAACTATTTGACGGATAGTAGTAATATACTCTCTATTTTCTTTGACAACTAGTAGTAATATACTGGTGTCATTAACAATTGCAGAATATTATTTGGTGTTATAGAAAATTATTGTGGTATTTTATTCTTCTAGTTTTAGTAACAAGGAAAATAAAATTATTCCGTGTTCTAATTTATTTTCTGGTTTTAGTAACTAGAAAATTAATTTGTGGTTTGTTTTTCTGATTTTTGTAATCAGATATTATGGCTACTGCAACTGAAACTACAACTGGAAGTGGTACTCTAACTGTTACACCAACACTGGTCCTTATCCAGAACCATGTTCAAGTTCCAATAAATCATGGAGAAAAATCGGAAAAATTTAACGGCACTGAGTTTAAGAGATGCCAGTAGAAGATGCTGTTCTATCTTACAACTCTAAATTTGGCCCGGTTTCTCCGTGAAAAGGCTCCAGCACTTAAAGAGGGTGAAAGTGATCGGCAAGTTGTAGACGTCCCTGAACGTCCTGGGCGGGAATCCCGTTTTGTTCATTTGGGCTCATTACAGTTCAGGACTCAATGTCACGGTCCTGTATCTAATCTCGCAGAGTGCAATGCAAGACCGATGAATCATCAAAAAGTCCAAATCTGACAAATCGTTTTTGAAAACAGATTTTTTTGAAAGAAGTGCCAAACATGGACTGCTTTGCCAGATACAGAGTCGCCACCTAAATATTTATTTTGGGGGAATTTAGGAAACCCTAATTCGTGCCTAAGGCCATGTGTCCGTCATCACCAAAGTTGCCTCAGCTCGGGAACTTGGGTACGATTGGGAAAGGTCACTTCGTGAGCACCCCCGCTCGCCCCATCAAAGATCAGCCTCTACTAACCATGATATCGAGTTTTGAAAACATTATGTGTTCTTATTCCAGTTTATTAGCCTAGAATTACTATGTGATGCGCGCAACATACAAGTATAGACTAGATCGACTGAGTTGGAACAAAACATTTCGTGTTTGTTTTTGAAAGCGGTTTGCTACTCGCAAGTAGGCTAAAATGTAGATTTTGCCACCCTCAAGTGGGCTTAGAAAACATGGTGATTTGCCACTATCTAGTGGGCTTAAAACTCACAATCAATGAATTGTTCAAATTCAGATAATCCAACCTCCACCCACAGGCATTCAGGCAGTTATATCACATAAACACATAGCCTCATGGTAAGCATGCTATCATGGCAGTCACTCACACGCATGCAAGGATGCTAAAGCATAAACACTTACCGAGTACTCCGAGCCAAAGAAAGAAGCTAATTAGAAAACATGCATGAATCCTAACTATACTAAGAATGCCTAATGCAACACATGCAAAAATGCAACTACAATAGGCTCGACTATTCTAAGATGGCATATGAGATGCAATAATCAATACATGTATTCAACTTGGAATTGAATATACAATGCAGTTAGCATGATGCGCCGAGCCCGGTGCATGCAATACAGATGAATGAATGCAAACATGCGAACATATAGATGCTAATTGAAACGTGCCCTAAAACTAACCATCATAAGTTGGTAAATAAAAGGGAGAAAGACGTGGGGTTGGAAGACATGCATCACACACATGCACACTTATTACAAAGTTGGCCTCCTCGAAGGGTCCGAATAAATAATACATAACCAAATGAATAACGAATTACAGCTAATTATTACATAACCCTAATTAATTAACAAATTAACTAAGATAAATAAGCTAGCATGCAAATTAAACAAAAACGGACTGCCTCATCTCTGTTCCGAATGATAGGGATGCATGCATGCTCGAGTCGCCTTGCCAGAAAATCCATCGCGATGCCCCGATTTGCCTCTGTTTACAATTGGTCTCAGAATACTGTACAAAGCTCCAGAAGGCTACTTGACCAGTTTTTGCTGCTGGTTTCCGGTTTGCTGCAACAGAGAGCAAGAAAGGGGCATGGCAAAGTATTTTTGACATATGTATGCATGACCACTCTCCCCGTCATTGCATAAGCTCTAGGGAATGTAGTCCTTGATCCTCGTGCCACCACTCACGCATCCCGATGCATGATGACCGGGGAGTCGAATTGCACGACTCAATATGAAATGGATGCACACATAAACACAACAAGGCCTAAACTCCATCATTGGTAATCCAGAGTGTCGGCGACCGAGAATCGAGGCACGTTTCATCACTTGGAGTACAAAACGTCCCTCGTTTCCCAATTTGGACTAAACCCTATTCCAAACACAATGTAATATACACGGCATGCACGATGCGACTCGGACTATGCAACCTAAATGCAATGCGACTAAATGATGCAAACATGCAGAAAATGACATGCAAACGTGCTACTAGCATACACGATGCTATGAACTACATGGCATACTCGATGCAAGATACCTTGTGCAACAATATGACAACATATGATTAGCATACACAATGCGAATATCAAATGGCATACTCGATGCAACGAACTACATGGCATTCGCAATGCTATGACTAGAATAGCATACACAATGCAAGATGGACTTAAACCAAGATGGGTGAGCCTCAGCCACACCTGAATCAGTGGCCAAACACAATGAAATTAGGCAACAAAACACATGCGAATATGCACAAATGCAAGGGACCGAACCTAAGGCACCAAATGCAACTCTATCAAAGCATGGCAAGGGATGAAATATGGCATACAAAAACACATTTTCCAGCTCTGAAACATGATGCACAATGGTCCCAAATCATGTAAATAACTCACACAATGCATGCTACATGGCCCGAATAGCGAAACTAGTGAAGTGCGTTACACTAGAGGTACACAAAGCAATGCACAAATGGCAAAACCAGCCCCAAATAGGCCCTAGACAGGTCCAAGACAGTGGGAAAATGGCCTAAAAAGATGGCTCAACATGCATAGAAATGAAGCTCATGCAATGGTCCAAAAACGAGGCAAACTAACACAACTCTCAAACGCATTTAAAGAGTGGAAAACATGGGAATATGGCATACATGTAAGCTCTGAAATATGATTCACAATGGTCCTAAAACATGGAAACACCTCAACATAAGCATGCAATAGGCCCCAAAACACAAAGCCAGGCAAGGGTATTGAACTACAACCATGCATAGCAAGCATCATTCGACCATGAGGCATGAAAATAGAGCTAAGGCAGTCCAAAAAATGCACAAAATCAGTTTAAGGCATGGCCAAAAAGTGCTAGAATCAAAGGCCAAAATAGCATGCAATGTAAGCTAGTAAAGAGGATTTGCACTACAAGCATGTGAGGCAATCAAGAGGCCACCAAACCAGCAAAAGTTAGAGGTATGACATGCCAAATAAAGCCCAAAAACCCACTGAAACATGGTCTATGCATGCAAGAATGATAGGCTCCTTTGATAGGCTATAAAGAGGGTTGTTCTACACATGCAAGATGGACACCCAAAATGGAAAAATGGGCTCCAGAAAGATCCTATACAGGTCCTAAAACCCACCAAAAAATGGCCTGAAACATGGCTTGGAAGCATGCAAATAAGGGCTCCTTTGTTAGGCCAAATATGCTAGGAAACAAAACAAGGGGAGAGAGGGTCACCCCTCTCTCATTTTGGCACTCAAAATAGCATGCTAGCCACTAAAAATCCACTGGATTTCAGTGGCTAGAAGGCCAAACAAAGGTCAATGCAAAGGCCCTAACGCATGGCTCAAAATAAGGAAAAATGAAGCATGCAAGGGGGTAGATGACCCCCAACAGAAAAATGATCTTAAACAAACATGTTAAGGACCTCAAAATAAGACTTTTTTCAGTTTACACCGAAGCTTAAATATGCTTGCAAGTATAGCTAAAAGATGAAGCAAAATAAAGCTCAAAAGAGGGAACCAGCAACCTCTAGACCAAAGACACAGCTCCTCAACCTCTGAAAATGGCCTCCAAGATCCTTAGTTTGATGATGGAAGTGTTAGGCTAAGAGGTGGTGTGCAAAGGGGCCAAGAACCTTACACTTCTAAGCCTAAAATGGAGAGATACAAAAAGAGATATATGTTTGCCTTCCAAGAAGTTCTGAACCCTCTACAAGGAAGGCAAGGCCCTCCTTTATAGAGCCAAGGGTCTAAAGCTTCTTCAAAAAGCTTAAAGCCAAGGTTAAACATCCTCCATACACGTGTATGGAGGATGCAATCTGTGGCTTCCAGCTGGCACAGCTGGCACCACCTCAGTGAGACAGAAAAAGAGAAAGCTGGCCGACCAGTTCAGGTGGTCGGCAGACCACTCCCCCTGGTCGGCCGACCAAGGTCAAAAGGTCCAGGTGGTCGGTGGCCTCCTAGGGTGGTCTCCAAGCTGAAAGCAAGCTAGTGGTATGGTGGAGACCAGCCAAAAGTGGCTCAAAAACCAAGGAGACCAGCTTCCTGACAAGAAAACTGGCCGGCGGGAAAAGAGGTGGTCTCCAAGAGAAAATGTGGTCTCCCACCCTTGTACCACCTTCTAAACAATGAAAATAGGGTCCATACCAAAAATCAACCAAGATGGATGCAAAACGAGGGTTCGGGGGCCAAAACGCGCAGCCGGGTGCCCCAAAAATTGACTGTTAAGCATCGAAAGTGGCGTGCGACTGTAGACACCAGATTTTTGACCAACCTTAAGAATCAGACGTCACTGATTGAGTGCTCGGTGATGATGCATATTGTGCTCGTTCTGAGGTTTCAGAGTCTCGGCTGCGAGCCTTACCTCCGGACTTCGGGGCTCTTTTGTGCTTTGTCTCGGTTTGTGAACCAAGTCCTGTTTTCTCTGTTTTCTCTTCCCGAAGGGAGGGAGAGGTCTCGTAGACCATCTCTCAGTGGCCGTAGGCTACGTTTCGTGGTCGTAGGCCACTTTTCCCGTTTGGAGGCCAGTTTTCAATTTTCGGAGCCGTCGGCCGTGTGCCTCGGTTCGGGACCGCTTAACTACCTCCGTTTGCTCCGGTTTTTGGCACACACCTTGTTTCCTCTCCTTAGAGGGACACTGTGGCTCGGGAGACCACCTTCGTGGTCGTACGCTACCTCTGGTGCCTAACAGCCTGTTTTCGGGGCCCCGGGCCGCGCGTTTTGGCCCCCGAACCCTCATTTTGTATCGGTTAGGGTTCATTTTTTGTATGGATCCTATTTTCATTGCTAGGAAGGTGGCAGGATGGTGGGAGACTAGTAATTCTTTTGAAAACCATTTTCTCTCTCCTCCAGCCGGTTTTCTTGATAGAAAGCTGGTTTTTCTCACTTTTGGGCCATAATTTCTGGTTTTTCATACCACCATTGTGTTGTGCTCATCTGGGAGGCCACCAATATGGGTAGGCCAACCAGAATTTCTTCTTGACCCTTTTGAACCTTGCTAAAAAGCTGGTTTTCCTCTCTCCTGGGTCACATTTTCTACTTTTCCACCATACAGCTGTGTTGCATTCACCTGGGAGGCCACCTTTCTGGGTTGGCCGACCAGCTTTCTTGCTTGAACCTTTTGACCCCTGGTTGGCCGACCAGGGGGAGTGGCCGGCCGACCACCTAAGCTGGTCAGCCAGCTTTCTGCTTTTTGCTCTTTTTGAGTGCAACACAACTGTGCCAGCTGTGAAGCACTTGACCCTTCCTCCGAGATTTTGAGCCTTTTGTTGGTCTTTTTAAGTTGGTTTTGCCCCTTTTGCTTAGCTTCTTAGAGAAGCTTGACTCTTTTGTCAAGCTTCTTGAGGAAGCTTGACCCTTTTGGTCTAGCTTCCTCAAGAAGCTTGACCCTTTTGGTTAAGCTTCTTTGAGAACTTTGACCCTCTCTTAAGGCTTCTCCAAGAAGTCTTGGCTCTTCTCCTCTATAAAACCAACACTCCCCCTCCATTTGCAAGGGTTAGAAAAACCAGCCAAGGCATATACACTCCACCCTCCATATCTCTCTCATCCAAGCTCAAATATCCCATTGTTTTTGGCCATTACGCCACACCTCATAGCCTACCACCTCCACCATCCATTCAATCATCTTGGAGCTGTTTTTCAGAGGTTGAAGACTCACCTTCTTGGTCCAGAACTTGCTGGATAGCTGTGCTACAAGGGTAAGTCCTCATTTCTCCCATTTTTGTATTATTTTGCTTCATAACTTACCCCTATTTGCAAGCATTTCTGGGTTTTGTTATAAACTGAAAAGTGTCTTATTTTGAGCTTCTCTTGAAGTTTTATTAAGGACACTTTTCTGTTTGAGGTCGTATACTTCCTTGTATGCTCTATCCCTCTTTGTAGGCTTATTTTGCTTCATATCTTAGCCCTACTTGTGAGCATTTTTGAAATTTTCCATAAACTGAAAAGAGTCTTATTTTGAGCCCCTCTTGATGTTTGATTAAGGGCATTTTTCTTTTTGAGGTCATTTACTTCCTTGTATGCTTGTTTGCCTCTTGTTTTGAGCCTTACATCTAGGCCTTTGTTGCATGCTTTGTTTGGCCTTCTAGCCACTGAAGATTTTCAGTGGCTAACACACTATTTTGAGAGCCAAAATCAGAGGAGGGTGACCCCCTCTCTCCTTGTCTTGTTTGATTGGCCCTTTTGGCCTTCCAAAGGGACTCCATCTTGCATGCTTTGAAGTCTTGTTTCAGGCCCTATTATGTGAGTTTTGAGGTCTGCCTTAGCTCTATCCGGAGCCCTTTTGGCCATAATTTGCGTCCCTCATGCATGTGTGGAGCAATCCTCCTCAAGGCCTTTCAAGGGGACCTTTCATTGCATGTTTCATTGACCCATTTCAGGGCCTTTTTGGTGAGTTTTAGGGCTGTCATAACTGATTTCCAGAGTTGTTTTTGCCATTTTACATGTTTATCTTGTATGTGTTGAGTAATCCACCTCATGGCTCTCCAAAGGAGCCCATCATTTTTGCATGCATTGGATACATTTTAGTGTTTATTTGGGCATATTTTAGCATATCATGTTCCTATTTGTGGCTGGTTTGGTGACCTCTCTTGTGCTTCATATACATGCCATGTAAACCATGCTTACTAGCCTATGTCGCATGTTGTTTTAGCCCTTCATGTTAGCACTTTTTGGCCATGCTTGAAATTGATTTGGTGCATGTTTAGGACTGGCTTGGCTCTGTTTTCATGCCTCATGATCAAATAATGCTTGCTTTGCATACTTCTGGTTCAATGCATTTGCCTAGTTTTGAGTTTCGGGGCCTATTTCATGCATTGGGTGACATGTTTCCATGATTCGGGACCATTTAGCATCTTATTTCAGAGCTGGAAATTGCATGTTTGTATGCCATCTTCATCCCTTGCCATGCTTTGGTAGAGTGGCATTTGTTGCCTTAGGATCGGTCCCTTGCATCGTGCATGTTTGCATGTGTTTAGGTTGTCTCATTTCCATCACATGGCCACTGATGTGGGTGTGGCTGAGGTCCACTCATATTGGTGTAAGTCCATCATGCATTGTGTATGCCATTTTAGTCCATAGCATTGTGTATGCTAGGTTGCATGTTAGTGCATTATGCATGCCATGTTGTGTCTTGCATTGTGTATGCCATTTTAGTCCATAGCATTGCGTATGCTAGGTTGCATGTTAGTCGCGTTGTGTATGCCATCTCATTTGCATTGTGTTTGGGATAGAAGTTAGCCCAAACGCGGGAAACGAGGGACATTTCGTACTCCAAGTGACAAAACGTGTCTCAATTCCCAGTAGCCGACACTTCGGATTTCCCATGATGGAGTTTAGTCCTTGTTGTGTTTATATGTGCATTCATTTCACATCGAGTCGTGCAATTCGACTCCTCGGCCATCATGCATCGAGATGCGTGATTGGTGGTACGAGGATCGAGGTGTGCATATATATGTGAAAATACTTTGCCATGCCCCTTTCTTGCTCTCTGTTGCAGCAAATCAGAAATCAACAGCCTTCTAGACCTTTACACAGCATTCTGGGATTAATTGCAAACAGAGGCAAATCGGGGCATCGCGAGGAATTTCCCGACGAGGCAGCTCGAGCGTGCATGCATCTTTCATCATTCGAAACAGAGTTGAGGCGGTCCATGAATTTGCATACAATTTACTTACTTTCCTAGTTAATTTGTTAATTAATTAGGGTTTTGTACTTATTCGGACAGTATTATTTATTTAGACTGTATTATTTATTCAGATCCTCCGAGTGAGGGCACAATTGTAAGAAGTGTGCGTGTGTGTGATGTATGTCTTCCAACCCCACGTCTTTCTCCCTTTTATTTACCAGCTTATGATGATTAGATTAGGGCATGTTTCAATTTGCATACTTATGCTCGCATGTTTGCATCCATTCATCTGTATTGCATGCACCGGGCTCGGCGCATCATACTAACTGCATTGTATTTCAATTCCGAGTTGAATACGTCTTAGCTGTAGCATCTCATATGCCATTCTTAGAATAGCCGAGCCTATTTTTAGTTGCATTTTGCATGTGTTGCATTAGGCATTTCTGTATAGTTAGGATCATGCATTGATTTCTAACATAGCTTATGTTTTGGCTTGGAGTACTCGGGAAGTGTTTATGTTTTAGCATCCTTGCATGCGTGTGAGTGACTGCCATGATAGCATGCTTACCATGAGGCTATGTGCTTATGTTATATAACTGCATGTATGCCTGTGGGTGAAGGTTGGATTATCTGAATTGGAATAATGCATTGACTGTGAGTTTTAAGCCCACTAGATAGTGGCAAAACCATCTTTCTAAGCCCACCCGAGGGTGGCAAAATCTGCATTTTAAGCCTACTTGTGAGTAGCAAACCGCTTTCAAAAACAAACATGAAATGTTTCGTTCCAATTCAGGCGATCCAGTCTATAATTGTATGCTGTGCGCATCACATAGTAAATCTAGGCTAATAACCGGAATAAGAACGCATAATGTTTTCAAAACTAGATATCATGGTTAGTAGAGGCCGATCTTTGATCGGGCGAGCGGGGGTGCTCACGAAGTGACCTTCCCCAATCGTACCCAAGTTCCCAAGCCGAGGCAACTTTAGTGATGACGGACACGTGGCCTTAGGCAACGAGTCAGGGTTTCCTAAATTTCCCCAAAAATAAAATATTTAGGTGGCGACTCTATATCTGGCAAAGCAGTCCATGTTTGGCACTTCTTTCAAAAAAATCTATTTTCAAAAAGGGTTTGCCGGATTTGGACTCTTTGATGATTCATCGGTCTTGCATTGCACTCTGCGAGATTAGATACAGGACCGTGACATTGAGTCCTGAACTGTAGTGAGCCCAATGAACAAAACCGGATTTCCCTCCCGGGACGTTCGGGGTCGTCTACAGTTTCTAGCGACTTTGCTGGGGAGTTAGAGAACTTGACTCGAACTCATGATCTCTGGTTTTGACTACACTTATGTGTTTCTTTGCATTGCATTTGCATTGGTGCGCCTAGGACACCGTGTTTGCCGTATGCTATTCCTGAACGGTTTGCCGGAGGCTCACTTTGCGAAGCTTGCCATAAGGCTGACCGGTTGCGGGCTCTGCCATGACAGGAACACAAACCCCGGTTTTACCGAGGCACCCTCTTTGACCATTCGACCTAGTGCATATTTGGAATCCATAGTGACCATTCCAAACTAGGACAGGTTGCTTACCTATTTATAGGTTGTTTGAAACCGCTGCGTGCATAGTGAAACCCTAGCTCCTGACAAAATAGGACAGGGAAACCTTACCCCAACATAGGGGTGTTTTGGCTCTCACTTGTTTGCTATGTGCTTTTAGAGTGCGTCTCTATAGGAATGCATGTATCAATTTACAAGTTTGGGCATCAGGCCTGCGGGCACCAATTCAGTATTTTGGGTATCAGGCCTGCGGGCACCAGTTCAATATTTTCGGAATCAGTTATCTGCGGGTATCAAATTCAGCTTCGGGGACAGTGATTTGGGAATAATGATCAGTTTTTGAGAACAGTGTATTTCAGCTTATCAACTGCGTGTTGATTATACCCGACTGTGTGTTGTGTTTATTTACGTTGTTATGCTGTCCGTTTATCTGGTTGTGTATTTCCTTATTATTGCTTTATTTATCTTTTTGCTAGGTAGTTTAGCACAATTGCTTCAGACCAAGTAGATATTCCCCAAGCACTCTGGACAAGAGGTCGCCGACTCCATCGATCTGGGGATCTGGTCGACGGACAACCAGTGTATCATTTCCTACCCCCGGTTATCAGACGGAGGTCGAGAAAACGCAGTGTATCCGTGCAGAGGTTGCCAGAGCAGTGGATTACCCCATCAGAGGACAGTCGGACTGAGGTCTCAATTGTTGCTATAGAGATAGATCTACCGGTAGTTTAGACAAATCAGGGCAGTATGGCAAGAATGACAGGAGTTGAGGAAATGATGCGTCAGATGCAGGAAACCATGAGAGCCATGCAGCAGGATGCTGTTCACCGGGATGAGTTTGCCAAACAACAGGCTGAGATCATGGCCCAGCAGGCAGAGTTAATTGCCAGGCTGCAACAACAAACCGGGGCATCTGCTTCACAACAAGTTCCTCCCCCACCAGGAATTCCAGCGCCCGGAGAGGCACCAAATGTCCAGGCAGATACGGACATCCCAACGGGGCCGGCTCCGCCCCCAATTCTACCGCAACTATCTAAGGCACCTATGCCTGTCAATCAATCGGACTCTCCTTTTGAGTTCGAGGTGAACCATACAGCGTTAAAGTTGAGCAAGCTTGAGAAGCTGTTCAAGAAATCCCAAGGGGTGAAGTCCTTCCCAGACATCGAGGACGGATATATCGATGTGGCTGTGACGCTGCCAGATAGGTTCAAAATGCTACAAATCGACCGCTTCGACGGATCCGGGGATCCCATGGTCCATCTTCGGTTGTTCTCAGATATACTGCGACCGATGGGCCTCACCAGACCGCAGAAGCTTTCACTATTCGGCCGGACCTTGTCGGGTGTGGTCGCTATCTGGTATGCAAAATTAGAAGATGATGTTAAGCGGAACTGGGACGAAATGGCCGAGGCTTTCATTGCATAGTACTCCTATAACACTCAAATCGAGATTACAACCCGTGATCTTGAGACGACAAGGCAGGAGCCTAAGGAGAGCTTTTCGGATTTTGTAGCCCGGTGGAGGGCGAAGGCCTCAATGATGACCCTAAGGCCTACAGATAAAGATCAAATCCGGATGATTGTGCGCAATCTCCAGCCAAAACTGATGCAGAAAATAATTGTGCTCCCCTTCCCCACCTTTTCAAATTTGCACGAGATGGGGGTACAAATTGAGGATGCTATGAAACAAGGTCTGATTGACCAAGACAGAGAGCAACCCAGAAGAACCTTCAATCGCAACAACAATACAGGCTCCAGCAATGCCGCAAATGCTAGAGCTTCAGAGGTAAGCATGGTCACCACCATCTCCCCTTCAAGACCCATGGCAGCTACACCTTTCTCCGGCGCGTCCGGAAGCAACACACAAACCACCAAATTCCAACCTCGAGGCCAGAGAGCCTTCACCCAACTGTATATGCCCCTGTCCAAGGCTCTAGGGGTATTAATCAGGAAAGGGCACTTAAAGCCCCTGGAGCCGAGGCCATTGCCAAATCCACTCCCTCCCTCTCATAACCCAACAAAATACTACGCGTATCACCAACAACATGGTCACGACACTGACCAATGTTTTAGATTGCGTCATGAGATTCAAGATCTTGTTGACAAGCAGGTGATCGTGCCTCCAGAAAAACCCAATGTCACAACAAACCCTCTTCCACCTCACAACGAAGCTCCACCTCCCAAAAGAATCAACTTTATCCAGACTGGGGTCGTGTCGTTCGATCCTAGCGTCTATATCACTTCTTCTCACCTACCCAAGCCGGTGGTGCTCCTTCCTGACTGCACTGACTTGTGCATGTTGGACATCTCCATAGCCCAATCCGAACCATTGGTGGTGACTGTCAAAGACAGAACGGGGGAGATTTCAGGGGAGAATGGGATTGCTGAGTCAGAGTATGAGGAATCTGGGAGTTTTACTGAGGGGGTATATAGTCCGAGTGACTACATTCTATCAGTGGGCCAGGTTGGGCCGAACTTTGAATTGCCGGCGGGGGCCAAGCTTTGTGTGATACAGGGGGATGAATCTGGTCAGAGGACAGATGACTTGGCAGCTGTGGAAGAGGACTTTGCTAACCTCCAATTTTTCAATGAACAAGACCCAGAGGGCATGGTAGTCAACTGGTTAGATTTTGAGGAGTCAGCAGAGGTCACCGAGTGGCTTGATGACCTACCAGACGTTGTCGACGAAGCTCAGTTGGAACGGGGCCCGGCAGGGGCAAGAATATCAGTTGTGGCCGGAAGGGCCGAAAACCAGAATGAATCGCCGAAGAGCGCCGGTGCTAAGAATTTCGCTCAGGACTTGGGCATTGTGAATGCAGGAAGCGTTGAACAGCCAGCTGTACTAACGCAGTTGGAGCAAGAAGAGTTTGAGGATTCTGAGAGAATCAGGAAAGCTAAGGACCCTGAGGGGACTGAAAATGCTGTGTGCGCGAAGATAGAGAATGCTGCGAGCATGTGGACGGAGAGTACTACGAGTACAATTGTACTGGAGCCGGACAGGTGTCTGTTGGCTGCCGACGAAATGTGGTGGGAAGACGATGATCTATGTCTTACCCACACAGATGAGGATTGGGGGAGCAACCAGCCAGATGATACCTGGTACATCGGCGAAGTCGATCATATGACTAGAAGCGAGCGGTATTTCAAGCCCCCACATCTAGATTAGCTAGAGGCATCTGGGAAAGATAAGGAGGCAGAGAAACAGAAAGAGAAGCAACTCAAAGAAGAAGCTGTACTAAAGCAGTTGAAAAAGATACAGGCAGACATCTCCACTTGGGGACTGCTTATGGCATCGCGAGTGCATCGACAAGCTGTCTTATCGGCCATGGACAAGGCCAAGCTCTCAATAGACACCACGCCCGAACAGCTGGTGGGTTTAGTTTTCCTGGGAGGGGCTACCCCGATGTTGACTTTCTCCGATAAAGAACTGCCACCTGAGGGTGCGAACCATAATAAGCCACTCTACATCTCTGTGGAGTGTAGAAACAAATGGATACCCGTGGTGCTTGTCGACACAAGGTCCGCCATCAATGTGTGCCCGGCAAGAACTTAATATGCAATCGGTTTAAAGACCGTGGACTTTGTGCCGACAGCCCAGGTGATTTGGGCATATGACAACACAAGCAGAGAAGTAATAGGGACAGTGAAAATTCAGACCAAGGTTGGGCCGGGACAGCATGAAATAGACTTCCACGTCTTAGAAGTTCTTGCAACTTTCAATATGCTTTTGGGGCGGCCGTGGTTGCACCAAGTAAAGGCAGTTTCGTCCACCTTGCATCAGATGGTGAAATACCCCCATGGGAAGGGAGTAGCCATTGTTTTTGGGAATTCATCGATCCATCCACTGCCGGAAGTATCTACGCCGGTTTTGGAAATTGAGCACGGTATGGAGGATGTGTTCTTATCTGGTTTTACCCTGGCTGAGGCCCGGGTCGTGCAGAACATCTTAGCTGTTAATGAAGGGGTGTATGTCAGTGCTCAATCAGTATACCTCATGAACAAGCTTCAACACATCCCCGGGATGGGATTGGGAAAGAGCGGCCGGAAGGGCATTGCAGCATTGGCCGAAGTGCCACACAACCCCCATACCTTTGGCTTGGGTTATCTGCCCACCAAAGAGGATTGGGTAAGGAAAGGTAAGGAGATGGTTGGGAGAGCCAGAGCGAAGTAGGCGGGGAAGCCTTTTGAGCTGATGCATAGACCCATTCAGGGTACCCTAAACGGACGCTTCGTCCGGGAGAGGGAGGACTTTCCGTTTTGTGGCTTCCCGAAGCCGTGGCTGAACGCGGAGAGGAAGCGCGTGCCAGGTTTTGAGATCTTCTTTGACCTGCAATTATCTGGGGATGACGTTGTCGAAGAGCAGACGGACCCATTAGCTGAGGCTGAGCAGAGCAAGAAAGTAGAGTCTGAGGATGCCGAAAGTGAAATGGGGGTAGCGCTGGCGTGTCTACTTTCAGATCCTCCGATCGAACAGAAGTGCTTGGGGGATAACTTCTCGGTATGCGTGATCGGGAATGAAACGGCTGCGAGCCTACCAGCAAACATTTTGGATGCATCTATCGCACCCTCTCTCATTTGGCAGTATGAAGAGGGATTTTTGTCAAGCAGCACCGGGTCAGGTAGTGAGCCAGAATCTGATTCCTCCGAATCTGTTGAGACGGAATCAGGTTTCAGCTCGACTGAGTCTGAGTCCGGTATTCCAGGGGGTGATAACCCGGATACCACAGTCCTGTCTAGGTCGTCTTTTTCTTTCTCTTTTGAGTCTGTTGTAACTGAAGAATCGGACGATTTGGATGTGCTTAATGAGAATGATGTGGCTGTGCTTTCTGAGTACTTTTCTGTGCCCTTGATTTATTGCTTGAATCAGGACTTTCAAAATTTTGATAAAAACGACGAGGAAGAAATTCCTCCAGTTTTGCAACGATTAATTAATCAAGAGCAGGAAAGATTTGTTAAACCTTAATGGATGAAATCACTACTGTGAATATTGGTACTGAGGAGGACCCGTGGCTGGTCCAGATCGGGTCCACGTTGTCTTCGGAGGAACGCAAGCGCTTAGTCGCTTTATTAAAACATTTCAGAGATGTTTTCACGTGGTCCTACGAAGACATGCCTGGGATCGATCTTGAGATTGTACAGCACCGGATCCCTCTTGACCCCGAGGCCCGACCCGTTAAACAAAAACTCAAAAGGATCTGCCTGGACTGGGCCCTCAAGATTAAAGAAGAGGTCATCAAGCAAATCGATGCAGGGTTTCTGCTGGTATCCGAATACCCAACTTGGTTGGCCAACATCGTTCCAGTGCCGAAGAAGGATGGCAGGATCCGGGTATGCATGGATTTTAGGGATTTGAACAGAGCCAGCTCGAAGGACGACTTTCCCTTGCCGCATATTGATGAGTTAGTGGACTTCACAGCGGGGCATGTTCTGCTTTCGTTCATGGATGGCTTTTCAGGCTATAATCAAATAGTGATGGCCCCTGAAGACCGGAGAAGACTGCTTTCACCACCTCGTGGGGGACCTACTGCTACAGAGTAATGCCATTTGGGTTGAAGAACCCTGGAGCTACATATCAACGGGCCGCGACCACAATATTGCATGACATGATCCATAAAGAGGTTGAGGTGTACGCGGACGACATGATTGTCAAGTCCAAAGAAAGAGAGGGCCACTACACTGCCTTACAAAAGTTCTTGCAACGGATCAGAGAATTTCGGTTGCGGCTGAATCCTCAGAAGTGTACGTTTGGTGTTACAGCGGGAAAAATGCTGGGGTTTCTGATTACATAGAGAGGTATCGAAGTCGACCCTTCCAAAATCAAGGCCATCTTAGAAATGCCACCACCAAGGACTGAAAATGAGGTGCGAGGCTTTCTGGGTAAAGTGCAATTCATAAGACGGTTTATCTCAAAATTCATAAGACGGTTTATCTCAAAATTCCAATGCGATGGCCGATGCCAAGCTGCTTTTGAACAGATCAAGGAATACTTGCAGAACCCGCCCGTGTTGTCACCGCCAAAGCCGGGGAAACTGTTGATATTGTACCTTTCGGTAACTGAGACTACAATGGGCTGCATGCTCGCGCAAGAATCAGAGGACAAAGTGGAGAGAGCCATCTACTACCTGAGCAAGAAGATGCTGGAGTATGAGACTCGCTACACACCATTGGAAAAGGCTTGCTTAGCCTTGGTATGGGCTACCAGGAAGCTGCGACACTACCTGTTAGCTCACTCTGTAATGTTGGTTTCGATATTAGATCCCATCAAATATCTCTTCGAGAAACCGACGATTACGGGTAGGCTGGCTCGTTGGTTGCTGTTGCTTTCCGAATTTGATTTGAAATATGTGACGCACAAGTCAGTCAAGGGAAGAGCAGTAGCAGAATTCTTAGCCGATCATCCAGTGGAAGGAGGTGAAACAGTTGAGTACTTATTCCCAGATGAGGCCATTTTGCATATCGACGACGAGTTTTGGACGATGTACTTTGACGGAGCGTCAAACCAGTATGGATATGGAACAGGGGTGTTGCTGATAGCACCCGACAATTCTCGTATCCCTCTAGCCTTCAAACTCCGGTTCAAAGTCTCGAACAACGAAGCAGAATATGAGGCATGCATTGCCGGTCTAGAAGCAGCCCTGGAATTAGGGGCAAAACGGTTGGACGTTATCGGAGACTCGAACCTTATTGTATCTCAAGCGAAAGGAGATTGGAAAGTCAAAGAAGAAAAGATGATTATGTACCACCAGACCTTGGACTTGTTAATTCCTCGGTTTGAGAAGTTAAACTTTACTCATCTGTTAAGAGAGAACAACAGGTTCGCAGATTCACTAGCAACTCTATCTTCCATGATAGACATCCCGTTTGGAGTCCGTATCGACCAAAAATTTGCGCCGGCTTACGAGTCGATTGCCGCGATAGATGAGGTTCAAGATGAGAACCCCTGGTATTACGATATTTGGAATTTCTTGGAGAAGGAAGCATATCCACCAGGGGTAAATGCCAAGGATAAAAGGGTAATAAGAAGAATGGCCATTCAGTTCATCATCTACTGAGGTAAATTGTATAAGAGAGGTCATCTGGGAATGCATAAGCTGTGCGTTGAAGCTGAAGAATCAAAACGCTTGATGGAGGCCATCCATGGAGGGGAATGCGGTGCGCATATGAACGGGGTAATGTTAGCTCGGAAGATCCTCAGACAAGGTTACTACTGGTCCACCATGGAGGAGGATTGTATCGGCTTTGTTCGGCGATGCCACAAATGTCAGATCCATGCAAATCGCATGAACATCCCGCCGTCGAAGCTATACAATATGACTTCGCCATGGCCATTTTCAGTTTGGGGAATCGATGTGATCGGGGCTGTCACTCCGAAGGGGTCGAATGGGCATGAGTTCATCCTAGTCGCGATAGATTATTTCACAAAGTGGGTTGAGGCCCAATCCTATGCGGTGTTGAAGGCGTCACATGTTGCAAAATTCATCAGAAACAACATCATCTGTCGTTATGGGATCCCAAACGAGGTCATTTCAAATAATGGTTCCCACTTCAAGAAGGAAGTGATTGACTTGTTGGAAAAATACAATGTGGCTTTTCATAAGTCGTCCACCTATCGGCCGCAGACCAATGGAACGGTCGAGGCCGCCAACAAGAATATCCAACACATACTACAGAAGATGGTGGAAACCTACCGGGATTGGCCAGATAAGCTGCCGTTTGCTCTGTGGGGTTATCGGACTTCAATTAGAATGTCTACTAGGGCGACTCCGTATTCATTAGTTTATGGGATGGAGGCCGTTCTACCTATTGAAATTGAGGTTCCGTCTTTGCGAGTGCTGGCTGAGTGTCAGATAGCCGAAGCAGATTGGCAGCAGAGCAGATTTGAAGAACTCATGCTCTTTGATGAGCGCAGACTGAAAGCATTGTACCATGTTCAAGGTTATCAGCGTGGAATTGCCAAGGCTTTCAACAAGAAAGTTAAGTCCAGGAATCTGAAGGAAGGAGATTTGGTGCTCAAGGACAACCGAGCTCCCATCCACGACCCAAGGGGCAAGTTCAGACCCAATTGGACTGGTCCCTACATCATTAAGTCTATCTGGTCAGGTGGAGCTGTGGTTCTGATAGACCTAGATGGCCTAGAGTTCTCCCAACCGATCAACATGGACAAGTTGAAGAAATATTACCCCTGAGAGGCTCGCTAGGCCGAAAACCCGCAAGGGTGACCTAGGCAAAAGTTAGAGCACAAAAAATTTGAAATGATAAAAACTGTGCTCGCAAGGTTGAAAACCCGCAAAGAACAGCCTTGGCAAAAGTTAGAGCGTAAAAGGAGAGTGAAAATACTCGAGTGAACCCGAGCCTGAACTACATAAGGCTTGATTCCCATCTTTAGGATACGTAGGCAACTTCATCCTGAAGTTCAGCCATACACTCTTCCCGGATCAACTTTGTCCATTTGATCATCTCGGTCATCTTTGTCTATTCAGCACTCAAGAGTTCAGTTATGATCTCCGGTGCAGTGCTCTTTAGACTAGGGGCAACTTTCCATTGCTGTGCAGTGTCGCGGTACTATTCAGACTAGGGGCAACTTTCTAGTTGCTAGGATCCGGGGTTGTGCATCTCAGTGACAGATTTTAGGCGTGTCCAGTTCTGATCCATATCGAAAATGGTTTTGAAAAGTTTTAATAAAAGTTGACTTTGTTCAAAATTAATCTTTTTACAACTTAGACCTTTTTGGACCAAAGTGGAAAATTTTCAGTACCCACAACCTTCAATTTCATTGATTTCAATACAGAGTTCTCCTGCTCTTGCATACAAATTGAAGTTGCTTTTTATTACATTCATAAAGAAAACTTGAAAGTACTAATAAAGCAATAAATTCGGGGCATAGCTAAGTCAGGTGTTCCTGCGCCCCCTCCCAGAGCTGGTCGAAGCCTCTGATGCCAAAGTCGGCCCTTCTTGTGCCTCTTCATTGAGCCAATCCAAGCATTCATCAGACAAAGTGCAACTGAAAGTGGGAGCGGGGGCTAGGAGCTCTCTAGTCTTCCATGTTGTGGCATACCGGGCAAGCTGTGCGCCTCGGGCTGGGAATGCAGCAGGGTACTCTATCCCCTCTGGCGGGCAAGTCTGATCATGTCCGAATTGGCGCAGGAACCGGAACGGAAAATAGAAGACACAGTGTGTCATGCCAATCAATTGAATCCCAGGTTGACGGATCATGTTGGAACTCATTGCCGGCAGATTGAGCCAAGGGCAGCGCCAAGCGATGCGGTTTGCAGACAAACTGCACATCTAGTTGTACCACCACCCCTCATCCAAGGCATCGACCAGGCGTTGTCGGAAAAAGTAACCGCGAGCTGAGTATGTTGGGCAAGACTCCACAATCTGTAACTTGACCATCAACCACACCTGGGGAGGGATGAAAAATGAGAGAATAAAGAATAGAGAGACGTACGATGAGAGAAAAGTAAGAAAAGGATTTTGTGAGAAAAACCGAGCCTAAGGGCCGAGTGATGTAAGCCATACATATGTGAGATTGGGTGGGAAACATTACCTGCAATAGTAGTGGGCTCCCCGCAAGCCTAGCCGTCTCCCGGTGATGAAAAGCGTCTAAGCCCATCAATGTTTCAGCCGATGTCATGGCAATGCAACTCTTGCCCTCCTTCAAACCTTGGGCAACCTCGATCAACCGGACACTGAATCCACCGGTACCCGGGGCAAGCAAGAAATGAGATAGCAAGCATAGGCAAAGCGCGTGTCGTCGATAGCCCTGCCAATGATGGTCGCCGCGGTTACCAGCATCAAAAAACCGGCAAACCAAGCTTGGGATGTCCAGCTCCCCGTCATGAATCAATGATCGAGTATCATGCAAAGTGAGGCTGCACATTTGCCCTAGGGCTTGGACGTGGCCAAATCGGAGTTGAGGCAAGATTTCCTCGTTGCGCTCGGACTCCATCAAAGCTTGGAAATCCTCGAAAGTAGGACACATCTCTTGCCCACTAAAGCTAAAGACGTGTGTTACCGGATTCCAAAACCTTGCCGCAGCATGGAGGAAAGGAAGATGCAGCGGAGTACGGCCCAACGTGAATAGTGCATTCAAGCCGAAGCCCCGGAAGTTCAACTTTTCCAAGCCATCTGGAGAAGCAATCCAAGTTGTGAGATTTTGGGTGAGGAACGCCTCCATTTTGATGCAAAACTGAGATGAAATGAATGAACCACAACGCTGGAGCTTTTAAAGAGGATAAGACACTGTTCGGGCGACACGTGTTGAAAATTTTGTGGCTGCCAAGCTAGGTGGTCGGCCGGCCACCTTTTCTGGTAGGCCGACCACCCCTTTCCCCTCCAATGCAAAAAAGCTGGTTGGCCAGCTCCCTTAGGTGGTCGGCCATGGAGAGGAATGTGGCTTTGGTCTTGTCCTAGCTTCTAGAAAAAAGTTCCTAGCATTTCCATGCATTGGGAGTGTTGAAGGTGTGTGTTTTCCTCTGTTTCGGATGCGTTCCGTCACCCAGATCGTCCGAAATGCATTTGTTTATCGAGTTGTTGTTAAGTCCTGCTTATCGAGTTGTTGTTTTGTTTACCGAGTTGTTAAGCTTATCGAGTTGTTAAGTTTTGTCGAGTTGACAAGTTTTGTGTATCGAGTTGTTACTCTTTGTTTATCAACACTGTTGTGTCTTGCTTATCGAGTTGTAAGTTTAATCAACATTGTCGTGTCTTGCTTATTGAGTTGTAAACTTGCTAAGGTTCTGTTCTTTCTTAGTAAGTTAAGTTGTTTTGTTAGTTGCGTCGGTTCACTACCTCACTTGGCAATTTTCAATGCATGATTTCCATTCAATCTCATTTTTGTGCAAAATGATGCAATGAGATGCTAAGAACATAAAATACAACACTTTTTGAACAAAAGTTGTTTCATTCCATCATGCTTCCTTTGTTACAACATTTTACAACAAGGGTACAAGTTTTACAAAAAATAAAACTGCCTAATAATGTACAATGTGCTACAACTACTAGTAAAAAAGGCAACTAAAGCAGGAACATCAGTGCTCAAGTGCAAGAATAAGAGGCCCTCTTCGTCCTCTTCGGCTGAGAAGTCCCTGCACCATCTCCACCAGCACCATCATATGAATCGGAGCTGCTGTCCTCGAAATCCTCCTCGACATCACCTCCGCCCTCAGAGCCCGACTCAGAGTTATCATCTCTGCCTGCAGATGTCTCTGACTGAGGATGCACAGACTCCTCCTCCTCGCTGGACTCCTCCTCTATGACATGCGCTCTGCGTCCGCCTCGTCTGCGAGGCGACTCCCCTCTCCCGGCTCCTCGAGAAGGCCTAGATGGCCCAGCTCCTCGGGAAGGCCTGGATGGCCCAGTCTGTGGCCCGGTATATATCGGAGGCATCTGGAAAGAAAAAGTGCAATTTGAATGCATCAGCCAAGATATATATATCAGATGCACAGATAAAAAGCTACATGGAGTGGATGTATGCAAATATAGTACATGAATGTGGTGTGTGTCAAATGTGCTCTACGCATACAGTCGGTCAATCAATGCAGTGAAATGTTCAAGTTCAGCATGTCATCAGAAGTATGATAAATGCAAGAAAACTAAAGAGTACCGGGACACCAATGATGGACAGCTGCGCCTCTCTCCGCAAGACCATGCCCTCGAGTGAGGCCACTAACCCGAGCAACCCCTCAGTATACTCCGTGGTAGGCTACAGATGCAAGTGCAAGTCATCAGTGAATGAATGAATGTCCAAGTATCTGAGTGATAAATCAAAGCTGTAAAGCATACCGGTGGTGACTCAGGGTCTCTGACGTATGGATGATCTGGCATAGGAGGCTCTATCGGAATCGGGTAGGAAGTCCCGTATCGCCATCCCGTTAACTCAGTCGGGATATCTGGCCATCCAACGTGATGATAAGTCGGGGGAATCGGGGGGACCACTCCAGCCCTGCCTCTAGATGCACTAGCCCTACTGGTCGAAGGAATGTCTCTAGCTCGGGTGCGACTCGAG
This sequence comes from Camellia japonica, assembly GCA_030407325.1. NCBI lineage: Eukaryota > Viridiplantae > Streptophyta > Magnoliopsida > Ericales > Theaceae > Camellia > Camellia japonica. The sequence continues at coordinate 122,314,177 of JAPPVO010000007.1, forward strand.
GATGGCATGCCAACAGACCTCCTCGGGGGAGTACGGACACCTGCCAATGGAGGCATCAAGTATGTATGACAGTAGGTCGCGTACTCCCCGTCCTCCAAATGTAGCAATACGTCGGTACCCAGCGTGGCGCTGTCGACATCCTGAGGAGTGAGCCTATTAGCGGATCGCATATCATCTGGAGGTGCTGAGGGAACACTCTGCTCGGGGAAGCCCATAGTCTAGCGCAGGAAGCAGTCCCCCAGGAACCAGGCCCTACCAGCTGGCCCCTCAAACAAGATCCTATACCGGGAGGCGGCCCATCCTCCGGCAAATTGAAATCGGATGTCTCCACCCAAAGGCACCCAGGGCTGCCATGTGATCTGCGGATAACCAATGTATAAACCAATTAGAAATTGCCAATGTGCAAGATAAATCAAAGATGAAAACATGAAGAACTGAGAGTTCTAAATTACCTCTGTCGGCCGCACTGTGTCGAAAAACTGCCGTAGGTAGGGGAGAGTGTCCCGGGGTCGCGGCTGGTACTGGCCCTCGAAAACGAGCGAATAGGGGGTCATGAGAGGCACCTCCACCTCAAGCTCCTGGGCTAGCGTCGGGAAGTACGCAAAAACCCATAACTGTGGAAAACGGGGCAAAAGCCATCAGAATACATAATGCTGAGTGCAGAATCTAAATATAGAATGCTGAGTGTAGAATATGAGTACAGAATGTAAAGTGTGCCGTGCGTGCAATGTACAGATAATGAAAAGCAGAAATGTAAATCAAGAGGGAAGAAAGTACCTCCCAGGCTCTCCAGTAGCCGCCGACTATGTTCCCCCGTCCGCGGGAGGTTGCGCTCATGTAGCAATAGAGGGTAGCCAAGCCGACGCCACCCCAGTCATACTGACTGACCTGCGAGAGGTCTACCAGGGCACTCAGTAGATATAGCCCAACCGTGTTCCCCCTATCGGCGAACAGAGTGGTCCCGAAGAGGAACATCAAAAACCCTCGGGTGTACTGTGCTATCTCCTCAGGAGTCTCGGGCTCCCTCCCTCTGAAATGTGAGGAAAACTAGGTATACCGGACTCTGCCTGAGGATCTGTCAACTGGTGGGCGAGCTCCCAACAGGTAAATCCAGGCGGCCTCCCACTCACCCATGTCCTCATCATACGGGATCGCCCAGCCTCCCACGTCAAGGCCTGTCAGCACGGCAAAGTCGAACAGGGTCATAGTCATGTCCCCGATAGCGGAGAAATGGAAGCAGTTGGTAGTGTCCCACCATCTCTCCACAAGTGCCCCCATCAATGTCCTGCTAGCAGGATAGCGAGATATCCCAGTGCAGAAGGGTCCGAACCCTGCCTGGTCGACCCAATCACGAACGGCCTCCGGGAGCTCTGTGTACCACTCCCTCGCAACGATGGAGCCATATCCTCATGTAACGCGGGAAGACACCTGCATTCATAATGAACACATGTATTCAGTTTCAGAATGAAACGAATAAGTTGCGTGCAAATGAAATGTATGCGCTGTGTGCAAACCAAATGCTGCGTTATGAGTCGCGTGTTCAGATTGAGCAATGTTGTATGATGAGCTGTGTGTTCAACGTCAAGTATTTGAGCTGTGTGTTCAGATTTCAAAATCAGTGGGCTGTGTGTTCATCTCAAAGTTTGGGCTGCGTGTTCAACTTTCAACAAGTGTGTGTGCTGCGTGTTCACAATCAAATATGAGCTGCGTATTCAGAAATTCAAAGTTTGAGCTGCGTGTTCAACTCTCGACAAGTGTGTGCTGCGTGTTCACAATCAAAGTTTGGGCTGCGTGTTCAACTCTCAACAAGTGTGTGCTGCGTGTTCACCTCAAATATGAGCTGCGTGTTCAGAAATTCAAAGTTTGAGCTGCGTGTTCAACTCTCGACAAGTGTGTACTGCGTGTTCACAATCAAAGTTTGGGCTGCGTGTTCAACTTTCAACAAGTGTGTGTTGCGTGTTCACAATCAAATATGGGCTGCGTGTTCAGAAATTCAAAGTTTGGGCTGCGTGTTCAACTTTCAACAAGTGTGTGCTGCGTGTTCACAATCAAATATGAGCTGACGTATTCAGAAATTCAAAGTTCGGGCTGCGTGTTCAACTCTCAACAAGTGTGTGCTGCGTGTTCACAATCAAATATGGGCTACGGGTTCAGAAATTCAAGTGATTGAGCTGCGTGTTCAAGATGCAAATAGAATACTGTGTTATAGACTAAGCATTTAGAACAAGCTGTGTGCTAGAATGAGCAGAAATATGGCATGCGAATGTGTTCAGAACGAGCAGATAACCATACATAGCATGAAATGCACGAAAATGTAGAATATAAGGCAGGAAATGTAAAAAGTGAAGTACATACCTCTCGTGCCTGATGAGAGAGGTGGGACTCCGGCTCCCGCAATAACAGATCCACAGGTGCTCGAGCATCAAAGTCGGTAAAATGATAGAAAACTGCCCGAGGGAGGATGTGTGTCGGAGGGTCATACCTCTCGAGAATGAATGGCCGAATCCTCGGAAGTAAAGACATGATCTCTGGATCACCTCCGGCACCTGGAGAACCTCCGCCATGGGGAAAATGACCCGCCATCTCAAGAAATCTGCAAAAAGGAGTAAAAATGAGCGAAATGAGCCAAAATTGGAAAAAGTCAACAAAAGTCAACTCTCGGGAAATGAAAAAGTCAACAAAAGTCAACTCCTGAGAAAATCTTCCAAATGTTGAGACAAACTTACCTCAAGTGGTGAAAATGAGGAAAAGAGCTCCGAAATCAAAATCTAATCGGTTCAAAGTGAAGAAAACTGAAAGATTTCGCAAAACAACTTTGCGTGGGGCGTTGGAAAACGCGTATAGAGCGCAGATCTAAGAGGGAAAATGCTCTAGGAAGGGAGAGGGACTGATTTCGGACTTAGAGTTGTGAGCAAAAGAGCTTTGGCCGAGTGTTTTTAAAGAAACAAGTGTGAAAGTACCAAACTGCCCCGGATTTGGGCTAGGTGGTCGACCGACCACCTTTTCTGGTAGGCCGACCATCCCCCTTTACCAAACCTGGTCGGTGGCCTCCAATAGCCTCCAAACCTGGTCGGTGGTGTTCCCAAGGTGGTCTCTAAGGTCTCTTTGAACTCTCTGCAAATTTTGGTAGTGATCGGAGTCTCCGGCACCCGAGAAAGTACAACGAAGTACGCTTTTCGTCGCGAAATCCCTCCACGGGAACTTCAACTCCAACTTTCGATGTGTGCTTCATCGTTACTCGTCAAGAGCAAGATGTATCCTTTTTGAATACGTTGTGACCCTTCCGGGAGGTAAACCGGAGGTCGCGATTGAGTCGCACTCGTCAAAGCTTGCATTTCTTTGCCCGTTGTTTCGTGTCAAACATGGATTCAAGTTTGCACTTATCCTGCATTGTTATGCACGTCACTTGCATTCTCATGCATACCACTTTCATTGTTGTGCACATTTCATGGGTATTGTCATACCCTCACGCTTAACTTGCGTTGTCACGCGCGTGTCTCTCGCATTGCGATGCACTTTCCCATCGGTACCCTGTTTGTCTGCGTTCGATATAGCGTTGAACATGTGTTGTTAACTATGTTGTGCTTGTTAAGTTTCTCTCTTTTACAGGCACGATATTGTATGTACGGTTCATTTGAAGCTGGTGCGACCAGACGAATCGCGCAGGTATTGTATCTTCTCCGTGTGAGACGTAGCGAGAATTGTGATTCTCCACATTCTTAAACTGCATGAAATGTAGTTGTTGCTTTGCATTCTTGCTTAAAACTGTTGCGTGTGCACTTCGTTACAGCTTGCTGCTTTGCATGATCATGAGTTACATCCGGCTTGTTGCACATCATTTTGCATTTTGCCCCCGCCTACGGGCACACCTCTTTGTTTATCTCTCCTGTTTGTCTAAGTCTTCGGCCTTGTCAAAAATGGGTCGTCTCTAGGCTTTGACATTCACTCCCGTCAATTACAACTTCTGAGTTCTGTCAAAGAGGGGCAACTGTAGACACCCCATTTTTGACCGACCTTAAGACTTAGACGTCACCGATTGAGCGCTCGGTGATGATGCATATTGTGCTCGTTCTGAGGTTTCAGAGTCTCGGCTGCGAGCCATGCCTCCGGACTTCGGGGCTCTTTTGTGCTTTGCCTCGGTTTGCGAACCAGATCCTATTTTCTCTGTTTTCTCTTCCCGAAGGGAGGGAGAGGTCTCGTAGACCATCTCTCAATGGCCGTAGGCTACGTTTCGTGGTCATAGGCCACTTTTCTCGTTTGGAGGCCAGTTTCCGGTTTTCGGAGCGTCGGCCGTGTGCCTCGGTTCGGGACCGCTTAACTACCTCCGTTTGCTCCGGTTTTTGACACACACCTTGTTTCCTCTCCTTAGAGGGACACTGTGGCTCGAGAGACCACCTTCGTGGTCGTACGCCACCTCCGGTGCCTAACAGCCTGTTTTCGGGGCCCCGGGCCGCGCATTTTGGCCCCCGAACCCTCGTTTTGCATCGGTTAGGGTTCATTTTTGGTATGGACCCTATTTTCATTGCTAGGAAGGTGGTAGGATGGTTGGAGACCAGCAATTCTTTTGAAAACCATTTTCTCTCTCCTCCAGCCGATTTTCTTGACAGAAAGCTTGTTTTTCTCACTTTTGGGCCATAATTTCTGGTTTTTCATACCACCATTGTGTTGTGCTCATCTGGGAGGCCACCAATATGGGTAGGCCAACCAGTATTTCTTCTTTACCCTTTTGAACCTTGCTAAAAAGCTAGTTTTCCTCACTCTTGGGTCACATTTTCTGGTTTCCCACCATACAGCTGTGTTGCATTCACCTGGGAGGCCACCTTTTTGGGTAGGCTGACCAGCTTTCTTGCTTGAACCTTTTGACCCCTGGTCGGCTGACCAGGGGGAGTGGCCGGCCGACCACCTAAGCTGGTCAGCCAGCTTTCTGCTTTTGCTCTTTTTGAGTGCAACACAGTTGTGCTAGCTGTGAAGCACTTGACCCTTCCTTCGAGATTTTGAGCCTTTTGTTGGTCTTTTTAAGTTGGTTTTGCCCCTTTTGCTTAGCTTCTTAGAGAAGCTTGACCCTTTTGGTTAAGCTTCTTTGAGAAGCTTTGACCCTCTCTTAAGGCTTCTCCAAGAAGTCTTGGCTCTTCTCCTCTATAAAACCAACACTCCCCCTCCATTTGCAAGGGTTAGAAAAACCAGCCAAGGCATATACACTCCACCCTCCATATCTCTCTCATCCAAGCTCAAATACCCCATTGTTCTTGGCCATTACACCACACCTCATAGCCTACCACCTCCACCATCCATTCAATCATCTTGGAGATGTTTTTCAGAGGTTGAAGACCCACCTTCTTGGTCCAGAACTTGCTGCATTGCTGTGCTACAAGGGTAAGTCCTCATTTCCCCCATTTTTGCATTATTTTGCTTCATAACTTAGCCCTATTTGCAAGCATTTATGGGTTTTGTTATAAACTAAAAAGTGTCTTATTTTGAGCTCCTCTTGAAGTTTGATTAAGGACACTTTTCTGTTTGAGATCGTATACCTCCTTGTATGCTCTATCCCTCTTTGTAGGCTTATTTTGCTTCATATCTTAGCCCTACTTGTGAGCATTTTTGAAATTTTCCATAAACTGAAAAGAGTCTTATTTTGAGCCCCTCTTGATGTTTGATTAAGGGCATCTTTCTGTTTGAGGTCATTTACTTCCTTGTATGCTTGTTTGCCTCTTGTTTTGAGCCTTACATCTCGACCTTTGTTGCATGCTTTGTTTAGCCTTCTAGCCACTGAAATCCAGTGGATTTTCAGTGGCTAACACACTGTTTTGAGAGCCAAAATCAGAGGGGGGGTGACCCCCTCTCTCATTGTCTTGTTTGATTGGCTCTTTTGGCCTTCTAAAGGGGCTCCATCTTGCATGCTTTGAAGTCTTGTTTCAAGCCCTATTATGTGAGTTTTGAGGTCTGCCTTAGCTGTGTCTAGAGCCCTTTTGGCCATATTTTGCGTCCCTCATGCATGTGTGGAGCAATCCTCCTCAAGGCCTTTCAAGGGGACCTTTCATTGCATGTTTCATTGACCCATTTCAGGGCCTTTCTGGTGAGTTTTAGGGCTTTCATAACTGATTTCCAGAGTTGTTTTTGCCATTTTACATGTTTATCTTGTATGTGTTGAGTAATCCACCTCATGGCCCTCCAAAGGAGCCCATCATTTTTGCATGCATTGGATACATTTCAGTGGTTATTTGGGCATATTTTAGCATACCATGTTCCTATTTGTGGCTGGTTTGGTGACCTCTCTTGTGCTTCATATATATGCCATGTAAACCATGCTTACTAGCCTATGTCGCATGTTGTTTTAGCCCTTCATGTTAGCACTTTTTGGCCATGCTTGAAACTGATTTGGTGCACGTTTAGGACTTCCTTGGCTCTGTTTTCAAGCCTCATGATCAAATAATGCTTGCTTTGCATACTTGTGGTTCAATGCATTTGCCTAGTTTTGAGTTTCGGGGCCTATTTCATGCATTGGGTGACATGTTTCCATGATTCGGGACCATTGAGCATCTTATTTCAGAGCTGGAAATTACATGTTTGTATGCCATCTTTTATCCCTTGCCATGCTTTGGTAGAGTGGCATTTGTTGCCTTAGGATCGGTCCCTTGCATCGTGCATGTTTGCATGTGTTTAGGTTGTCTCATTTCCATCACATGGCCACTGATGTGGATGTGGCTGAGGTCCACTCATATTGGTGTAAGTCCATCGTGCATTGCGTATGCCATTTTAGTCCATAGCATTGCGTATGCTAGGTTGCATGTTAGTGCATTGTGCATGCCATGTTGTGTCTTGCATTGTGTATGCCATTTTAGTCCATAGCATTGCGTATGCTAGGTTGCATGTTAGTCGCATTGTGTATGCCATCTCATTTGCATTGTGTTTGGGATAGGAGTTAGCCCAAATGCGGGAAACGAGGGACGTTTCGTACTCCAAGTGACGAAACGTGTCTCAATTCCCAGTCGCCGACACTCCGGATTACCCATGATGGAGTCTAGGCCTTGTTGTGTTTATATGTGCATTCATTTCACATCGAGTCATGCAATTCGACTCCTCGGCCATCATGCATCAAGATGCGTGATTGCTGGCACGAGGATCGAAGTGTGCATACATATGTGAAAATACTTTGCCATGCCCCTTTCTTGCTTTCTGTTGCAGCAAATCAGAAATCAACAGCCTTCTAGAGCTTTGCACAGTATTCCGGGATTAATTGCAAACAGAGGCAAATCGGGGCATCGCGAGGAATTTCCCGACGAGGCAGCTCGAGCGTGCATGCATCTTTCATCATTCGGAACAGAGCTGAGGCGGTCCATGAATTTGCATACTATTTACTTGCTTTTCTAGTTAATTTGTTAATTAATTAGGGTTTTGTACTTATTCGGATTGTATTATTTATTTGGACTGTATTATTTATTCGGATCCTCCGAGTGAGGGCACAATTGTAATAAGTGTGCATGCGTGTGATGTATGTCTTCCAACCCCACGTCTTTCTCCCTTTTATTTACCAGCTTATGATGGTTAGATTAGGGCATGTTTCAATTAGCATACTTATGCTCGCATGTTTGCATCCATTCATCTGTATTGCATGCACCGGGCTCGGCGCATCATACTAACTGCATTGTATTTCAATTCCGAGTTGAATACGTGTTAGCTGTAGCATCTCATATGCCATTCTTAGAATAGCCGAGCCTATTTTGAGTTACATTTTGCATGTGTTGCATTAGGCATTTCTGTATAGTTAGGATCATGCATTGATTTCTAACATAGCTTCTGTTTTGGCTTGGAGTACTCGGTAAGTGTTTATGCTTTAGCATCCTTGCATGCGTGTGAGTGACTGCCATGATAGCATGCTTACCATGAGGTTATGTGCTTATGTGATATAACTGCATGTATGCCTGTGGGTGAAGGTTGGATTATCTGAATTGGAATAATGCATTGAATGTGAGTTTTAAGCCCACTAGATAGTGGCAAAATCATCTTTTCTAAGCCCACCTGAGGGTGGCAAAATCTGCATTTTAAGCCTACTTGCGAGTAGCAAACCGCTTTCAAAAACAAACATGAAATGTTTCGTTCCAATTCAGGCAATCTAGTCTATAATTGTATGCTGTGCGCATCACATAGTAAATCTAGGCTAATAACCGGAATAAGAACGCATAATGTTTTCAAAACTAGATATCATGGTTAGTAGAGGCCGATCTTTGATCGGGCGAGCGGGGGTGCTCACGAAGTGACCTTCCCTAATCGTACCCAAGTTCCCGAGCCGAGGCAACTTTGGTGATGACGGACACGTGGCCTTAGGCAACGAGTCAGGGTTTCCTAAATTTCCCCAAAAATAAAATATTTAGGTGGCGACTCTATATCTGGCAAAGCAGTCCATGTTTGGCACTTCTTTCAAAAAAATCTATTTTCAAAAAGGGTTTGCCGGATTTGGACTCTTTGATGATTCATCGGTCTTGCATTGCACTCTGCGAGATTAGATACAGGACCGTGACATTGAGTCCTGAACTGTAGTGAGCCCAATGAACAAAACGGGATGTCCCTCCCGGGACGTTCGGGGACGTCTACAGCGACCACGAAGGTGGTCTCCTGGGCCACAGTGTCCCTCTAGAGAGAGGAAACAAGGTGTGTGCCAAAAACCGGAGCAAACAGAGAAAGTTAAGCGGTTCCGAACCGAAGCGCACAGCCGACGGCTCCGAAAATCGAAAACTGGTCTCCAAACGGGAACAGTAGTCTACAACCATGAAACATAGCCTACGGCCACTGAGAGATGGTCTATGAGACCTCTCTCTCCCTTCGGGAAGAGAAAACAGAACCTGGTTCGTAAACCGAGGCAAAGCACAAGAGAGTCCCGAAGTCCGGAGGCAAGGCTCTCAGCCGAGACTCCAAAACCTCAGAACGAGCACAACATGCACAATCACCGAGTGCTCAATCAATGACGTCTGAGTCTTAAGGTCAGTCAAAAATGGGGTGTCTACACAAGTTGTTGCCGCTGTAGATGCTTGGAAACATTTAGATTTCCTGTGCAGAAACTACATCCTTAATGGCCTTGACAACATGCTGTATAATGTTTACAGTCCTTTGAAGTCAGCAAAAGAATTGTGGGATTCTTTAGAGAAGAAATACAAGACAGAGGATGCTGGCACGAAGAAATTTGTTGTCGGTAAATTTCTAGACTTCGTTATGGTAGACTCCCAAACGGTAATTTCTCAAGTTCAAAGTTTTCAATTAATTTTACATGATATTCATTCTGAGGGTATGTCTCTGAGCGAGTCTTTCCAAGTCGCTGCATTAGTGGAAAAGTTACCACCGGCTTGGAACGATTTCAAAAATTATTTAAAACATAAATGCAAAGAGATGACCAAACGCAAAGAGATGACCATGGATGAACTTATTGTAAAACTGAGAATTGAGGAAGATAACCGTAAGGCTGAAAAGATGAATGAGAAAAATCTCATTAAGTCCAAGGCTAATGTGGTTGAACAAGTTCATAAACCACATAACAAAAGGAGGAAGTTTACTGGAGATGGTCCTAAACAAGGCGACAACAATGGCAACATGAAGTTCAAAGGAAAATGCTATAACTGTAGCAAGACTGGACATCGAGCTTCTGACTGCCGCCACCCTAAGAAGGATTGCGGAAGTACAAGCAAGAAGACTACCAATCAGGCCAATGTAACTAAACTAGATTACATCTCTGACGGGGTGAATGACATCAACCTCTCTGCTGTGGTGTTTGAGGCTAATTTGATTGGAAATCCCAAGGAGTGGTGGGTTGACACTGGAGCAACTCGTCACATTTGTGCGGACAAGAAGATGTTCACTACCTACAATGAGACTGCAAATGGTGAACAACTTTTCATGGGATATTCTTCTTCTTCTACTTTTACTGTGGCTGGACAAGGAAATGTGATTTTAAAGATGACATCAGGGAAAGAACTGACCCTCAACAACGTACTGCATGTACCTGACATCCGGAAGAATTTGGTTTTTGGCTCTTTGTTAAGTAAAAATGGTTTTAGGCTTGTATTTGAGTCTGATAAATTTGTATTAACAAAGAGTGGTATGTATGTTGGTAAGGGATACATGAGTGATGGTCTCTTTAAATTGAATGTAATGACAGTTGTACCAAAAGTTGCTATAAATAAGAATAACACATCTTTTGCTTATATTCTTGAGTCGAATTTATGGCATGGTAGATTAGGACATGTAAATTTTGATGCTTTGCGTAGATTAATTGGTTTGGGTTATATACCAAAGTTTGAAATTAATCCTAATCATAAATGTGAAATTTGTGTAGAAGCAAAACTAACTAAGGCTCCATTTAAATAGGTTGAAAGGAAAACCGAACCTCTAGAATTAATTCATACAAACGTATGTGATCTTAAGTTTGTTCAAACTAGAGGAGGCAAAAAATATTTCATAACATTTATCGATGATTGCACAAGATATTGTTATGTTTATTTACTTAGAAGTAAAGATGAAGCCTTAGAAATGTTTAAACTCTACAAAACAGAAGTTGAAAATCAACTTGGTAAAACCATTAAAATGGTTAGAAGTGATAGGGGTGGTGAATATGATGCACCATTAAATGAATTTTGTGCACAACATGGCATTATTCACCAAATTACAGCACCTTATTCTCCACAGCAAAATGGAATTGCTGAAAGGAAGAATAGAACCCTAAAAGAAATGATGAATGCCATGTTACTAAGTTCAGGCTTACCACAGAACTTGTGAGGGGAAGCGATATTGTCTGCTAATTATGTTCTTAATAGAATACCCCACAAGAAAACCAACAGCACTCCTTATGAATTGTGGAAAGGTTGACCGCCTTCCTACAAATACTTAAAAGTGTGGGGGTGTTTGGCAAAAGTTGAAGTTCCTGTTCCTAAAACGACTAAGATTGGACCAAAAATAGTAGATTGTGTGTTTATTGGTTATGCTCAGAATAGTAGTGCATATCGGTTTCTGACTTATAAATCAGAAATACCAGATATAAATGTGAACACTATTATAGAGTCAAGGAATGCTGTGTTTTTTGAACATGTCTTTCCTTACATGAAATGACAGGAATTAAGTTCAGAGAAAAGAACTTATGATTGTACACAAAGTCAAGAGACTAATGACAATCAAATACAAGAGACTAATAATGGTCTCAACCAACAGGATTTAACTGATGATGAACCAAGACGAAATAAAAGAGCGAGAACATCAAAATCCTTTGGTCTAGATTTCCTAACATACTTGTTAGAAAATGAACCTCAAAGCTTTAAGGCAGCAATGACAGGTCCTGAAGCACCTTTGTGGAAAGAGGCTGTTAATAATGAAATTGAATCCATTATGCAAAATCATACTTGGGAATTGGTGGATCTTCCACCAGGTTCTAAACCTCTTGGATATAAATGGATATTCAAGAGAAAAATGAAAGCAGATGGTTCAATTGACAAGTATAAAGCAAGACTTGTAGTTAAAGGTTACAGACAAAAGGAAGGTCTGGACTATTTTGACACATATTCCCCTATGACAATAATAACATCCATCCGCATGCTTATTGCCATAGCAGCGTTGTTTAATTTAGAAATACATCAAATGGATGTTAAAACAGCTTTCTTAAACGGTGATCTAAATGAAGAGATCTATATGGAGCAACCCGAAGGGTTTCTAGTGCCAGGGCAAGAAAAGAAAGTTTGTCGGCTTGTAAAATCTCTTTATGGATTAAAACAAGCACCTAAGCAATGGCATGAAAAATTTGATCATGCAATGCTTACTAATGGGTTTAAGATAAACGAATGTGACAAATGCGTCTATGTTAAAAACACTAACCAAGGATATGTCATAGTTTGTTTTTATGTAGAGGACATGCTTATCATTGGAAGCAGTCAAAATATGATCAAATCAACTAAGCAAATGCTTAACAAACGATTTGATATGAAGGATATGGGGGTCGCAAATGTTATATTAGGAATGAAAATTACTAAAACATCTGACGGATATGCATTATCTCAATCTCATTATATTGAGAAAATTCTTGATAAATTTATCAAGGATGATTTGAATGTAGCTAAAGCACCTGTAGACATCAGTCTTTATTTATCAAAAAATAAAGGTGATGTCGTGTCTCAGTTAAAATACTCCCAAATCATTGGAAGCCTAATGTACCTAATGAATTGTACTCGTCCTGATATAGCTTATGCTATCAGTAAATTGAGTAGGTACACTAGTAACCCCGGAGAAGACCATTGGAAGGCGATCATTCAAGTTCTTAGATATCTAAGATTTACCCGTGATCATGGTTTGAACTTTACTCGATATCTAGCAGTACTCGAAGGTTATTGTGATGCCAATTGGATATCGGATACTAAAGATTCAAAATCCACTAGTGGATATGTCTTTACTCTGGGAGGCGCTGCTGTTTCTTGGAAGTCCACGAAACAAACATGCATCACACGATCCACAGTGGAATCTGAGTTCATTGCCTTAGACAAAGCAGGAGAAGAAGCAGAATGGCTTCGTCACTTCTTAGAAGACATTCCAATGTGGCCAAAACATGTGCCAGCTATTTGCATTCATTGTGATAGTCAATCTGCAATAGGTAGGGCACAGAATCATATGTATAATGGTAAGTCACGACATATTCGTCGTCGACATAATACCGTAAGACAATTGCTCTCAAATGGAATAATCTCAACAGATTATATAAAATCTAAAGAGAATATTGCGGATCCGTTAACAAAAGGTTTGACAAAAGAGCATGTGTATAGTTCATCGAAGGGGATGGGATTAAAGCCTATTACATAAGAGTCATTATAATGGTAACCCTACTTATATGACTGGAGATCCTAAGAACTAAGTTCAAAGGGACAACTAAGTTATGTGTGGCTCGCCAGAAATCACCAAGGGATTAAAATTCCATACCCATTTCTATGGTGAGAGTGATATCTGCAACATGTGTTGTCTGCAGGGGTATAAGGATAAGCTTTGCTTTTAATGATTACTTATATCTTGATTAAAGCATAAAATCAAGGCGAGTATAAGGAGATACTCACAATAAGAATCACCTATATGAGTGTTGAACTGGGGCCGGTTCTATGAGAATGAAGAGGCTAAATTCTCTAGAAACACTCATGAAAACCAGGAGCGTTCAAGGCCAAAATGAACACAACAGTGAGAACCACGATGTGTTAGAAAATATTTTGTGTGAAATCTATTGTCTTGGTTTACACAAACGGCTGAACAATTCAAGGCATTGCGTCCATTGGTTAGCTAGTAAGTCCGATAGGTTATCACTAGGGAAGGTTCAAGGCTGAAAGCTACCTATCCTGATGCAAGATATTTTTGACTTATACTCTTTCGACAAATTTTGCATATTGTTGCATTTCCGTTGTCATCAAGTTCCATTCATGTGGGAGATTGTTGGAAATGGTTGGAAAAATTCTGGATAAAACAGAATTTTTTCTAAGTTTGGCCTATTATTATAGTGGGACCCGTGCGTCGATTTTCGCAGGTCGAAGTGGTAACACGTTCTATGCCACATTGTGATTCACGTTGTATATTTGGTTGCTCAAAACCATTATCAAGTGAATGGGAAATTGAAGCCAAAGTGTGCTCCCTGAAAATGGAGTTTTGGTGGAAAATCCTTAAAGGATGAAAAATGGCTTGTCCCACATTAATTTGATGGGAAGTTTTGAGTGGGTTTATAAGGCATGGGATTGGAACTTTGGGTGTGCCCCAAAGGGTACCCAAGTGTTGTAGAGAGGGAGGTTATGTGCAAAATGGGCCAGACCCATTGGACCCAAAAATCACCACACGCGCGCCGTTGCCGTCCGTCCGTCCGGTCGGCGGGCTGGGCCTAGGCGCGAGTGCGCGGTGTGTGGTTGGGTTGGGCTTGTTCGGCCAAAAACATTTGGATTTAATTTTATTTTTTGAAATAAAATTTGTCCAACTGTCTAGAATTGAAATTAATTTCGGAATTAAATTGTTCCGGTTTTTCCCTACACCCAAACAAGACCCTACGGTTTTTTATCTGTTCAAATTTGAATCCAACAGGTTTGTATCTGTTTATTCAAACTGAACAGGTATCATACCTGTTCAAACGGGTTTTGCACCTGTTTAATTCAAACCCAACAGCCATAAATTCTCCTATAAATAGACAAGTCTCTCATTTGTTTTTTACTCCAATTTTCGTACTTCTCCTCTGCTATAATTCTCTGTATTTTGCTGCATTTGTTCTATTATTTTTTTGTGAGAAAAAGTGTATACACTAAGTGTGTTCTTTGAACAAATAAATTGTAGTGCTGCATTTATTTGTTGATTGATCATTTTATCCTGAGATAAACGTCCATATTCTGAAAGCACCGAGAGAGGACGAATCTGTCTTAAGGACGCAGTGTCGAACACTAGACTTGATCAGATTATTATTCGAAGAAATTAATCAAGTAAGTTATTTAATTTATTTTTCTGTTTTATTTGTTTATTTAAATCAGATTTTAATTTTGTTTTTGTAACAAAATAAAATCTATTTTTATTTATTTTATTTTATTTTCCTAGTTTGATTTTTGTAATCAAACAAGTTCTCTCATTTCCTTTATTTCTTTTATATTCTGTTTGTTGTTTAGTACACAACAGAATTTATTTTTCAAATACAGTGAAGATTGTCCAACAATTTCTGATCTTAATTTCTGTAAAAAAAAATTTATATCTTTTTGTGTTTTGTGATTGTTGTTCGAGTTTCTATATATGAATTTTTCTATAATTTTTGACCTGATGGATTTGATGAATGATTTTTTTTTTTTACTTCCCATTCATTGACTGATTGATATCAGGAACTTCTTAATATGTATGTCTGTTACTTTCTTTTTTCTTGATGGATTTCTATCTTGTTGGTGTTTGATTGAACTACTACAATTTTATAATTTTATATTTTGCTCACCATGTGTTTGACAATATGCCCAATGATGATACTATGAAAATAATGAGTGTGTTCCATAGATATGAATCGCATAGCTGCTTTAATTGTTGGTGTTACACGTACTATACTATAGTGAGAGTTATAACTTGAGTTGCTCAAGTTGGCTTGCTTGAGGTGCACCTTTTTGTGTAACTTAACTTGAATAATAAACATATTGTTCTTCATTAGATGTTTCTAAACATGAAAGGATGATGTTTCAAAATTTGCTATCTTATGGTGTCACTTCTTACACATTTTCTTCCATTAAAATGCATCTTAATAAGCAATCATGCCCTTTCCTTTCACAGGTTAATTTAAAACCAAAGGTTCCAACCAAAGCTGTATGTGCAGAGCATCTTGAAGTGAGAAAAGAAATATTGACTTTATTCAATCTTCAGAAACAGGTACTTCTACCTAAGGTTCATCTTGAATTTGCATCTTTTTTCGTTGTTCAAATATTTATATAATTTAAGTTTGCAAATGTTCTGCTGTGCTTTGACAGATATTTCAAGGTTGTGAATTTTCTTTATTCTGCTTTGCCTTTTTATAGTTTATAGAATCCTTAAAGTAAATTTAGGCCATGTTTGGATCTTAGATTTATTGAGGGAAAGCAAAATGAAATAAAAAAAAAGATAAGAAACGAGACTAAAGTAAAAGGAGTTAAATTTATTTATTTATTTATTTTAATGCTTTATCTGATAGAAACAACTTCTTGAATAAACTTGTAATCTTCACATGTGCTAGCAACTTATAGCAAATTAAACAGAAACTTCAAGATTTACAATTCTGGATGCTCTAGTAGGCTGCCCTCTGCCATGTTATATGCATACATATTTATTTGTTTTTTCTTTTTATAGTTCAACGAAAAAAAGCATAGAACATATATCATTTGCAAATTCCGACTATTTCAAAGGCCCATCTGAAGCCTTTGTTGATGCTGTAATGTTCCTTGCTATTTAGTATCCTACATAATCCATCTAATCTCTTGCTTTTTACATAGCTAAATATTTTATAAAGGTTTGGTAGTGTTTTCATCAAATATGGGTCATTTTCTTTAGGGAATTTGGAGACCTTACTTGCAAAATACGTTTTTGCTAGCTACTGTCATGTATGGGAATGTTTTTATTTCTTTTTAACATTTAGAGTAAGGAATTAAGGATCCCTCTTTTTCTGAACCCTTGGAATTTTTTTGATTCTAATAAATCTGTAATTGTCCGCCCAATACCCTGCCTATGCCTCCTAGTGTGGGTCACTTCTTTTCGGTTTATTCTTACTTGTTTCCTTTATTTTGTTGTTGATCATTTGTGAGCAGATATGAAACTTACAAGCATCCTAAGCAATGAATTCTTGTACTCATGCGGCGACCATGAGAAAGATATTGTGAGAAAAATGATACTGATTAGCTCGTGTGTGGTTGAAAATCTAGATTCAGTCATGAAAGATACTCTCATGGTTAGGCAAATTTCACCAAGAGTTTCAAATTATCTGATAAATGCCTCTTGGCAACATAAGTTGTGAATATTGAACTTCCTTTTGGTCGTTTTTCCTTTATAGGATGCAGCAGACAACTGTGTTTCAGTTGAGTTTTTATTGCTGGAGCAACAATCAAGCTGTCATACCCCAAAACCGCCCCTAAAAGTTTTGGGTATGACCACTTCAGAAACAGACATAAAACCGATATATGTAACATATGGGGCCTGAACGGAAGCACCTGGTAACAAAAATCTATTCCATTGAGCTACCACTATTATGCCAGGATCACAACATCACATTAGGTAAATAATATACAGAAAGCATACACACATATACCTTGCCTCAGCCCCACAATTGGGCGCGTAACAGAAACATTAATGAAAGACAACCAAAGCATAAGCCAAAAACCTAACAACACTTTAGAGAGTGCACGGGCTTCAGCTAAGTGCCTGGACACACCGAGGTTGACAAGAGAGAGACAAGCCTTAAGGGTTCGGACTGGTCTCCCAGTTGATTACCTACAGAAACAGACAAAATACATAATGACCGAAACTCAATGAATAATAGTACATAAATAATGTAATGTTTAACTTGAATAATAAAGCATACAACTACAGAGGCATATAATTAACTACATTCTATAATTACTTCCAGAACAGCTATGGGTCCAGTTTTCTTAATAGAGTGGCTTTAAGCCCAGTAATGTACAGAACGGCCATAGGCCTAACAGATATAGAACGGCCATAGGCCCAGAAATAACAGAACGGCCATAGGCCTAACAGATACAGAACGGCCATCGGCCTAGAAATAACAGAACGGCCATAGGCCTAACAGATACAGAACAGCAATCGGCCCAAAAATAACAGAATGGCCATCGGCCCAGAAATAACAGAACGGCCACTGGCCCAGAAATATCAGAACGGCCATCAGCCCAGAAACATATGTATGGACTCAAGAGGTGGCTCGCACGGATTCTAGAGGTGGCTCCCACCAAAGTGTAGCACTTAGTTCCATACAACACTTTGTTCCATACCAAAAATCAATAGGTCTCATCATGTCATATTATAAACGGAACGAATTAACAAAAAAGAATACATAACAGAACGAATAAACAGAACAGAATAACCTCCAAATTCATAAGAATATCGTCACACTACAGTGTATATAAATCACCTCATGGTTTATTACAAATGGACATAATCGTCTCGCGTATATTAGAACTTTAATAACACTTTTGATAGAAGACATGTGTGTCATTGTAATGCGATCAATAGAAACCGAACAATTTACCTCATAACAGTCTTGCTTCATCATTGGCAAATAGAATGATTCGGGGTACACAAGCATCATGGTTTCGTTTGTTCACTAGGAGTCAATAAGGTTAATTTACAGATAACAGAACATTAACAATGTCTTTTAACAGTAAGCAAATGCACTACTATAGCACTATCCATGATTCTATCCAGTTATCCAATTATGTTCCCCCCCTTTAGGCAGATGTCTACGTCACAAGACATATATTGAACCAAACAGATGGTAGGTGTCACTGATAGAACATTTGGGGTGTGACGTTCCCATTCAAAATATCAATTTCCCGGCACGCGGGGTTTACTTCCACGAGCTTTTTTTGTTAACCAATTCTATTCTTTCATATCTTGTATGCAGTTTTTATGCGAAAACATAGATAATTATGGGTTATAGCGCATTACCGATAACCATTAACCGTAGTCGAAATGCATAAGGGTTCCAGAATCATATCGATGTGTGCTAAAGCTTCTAATGTTCACATCAATTCCCAATCAACATACATGTTAACATATTTGCTCACGGAGAATAGAATGTTAATAACAATAATAATTAACGGTAAATAATATACATTTGTAGTACTATTACTCACAGTGATTGGCTTCCGGTAGTAATGGGACGATGTCCTCGTCTCGACATACAAACACAGTGCACAACACATAATATGGGATTATAACCGATCTTTTACTTATTCCCCTTGATCAATTAATCACTTAGCCATGGTGGTCCCAAGATCATTATTCCTTAATAAGTTATAATCTATGACTCAGAAGATAGGAGGAATCGATAGGAAAAAGGTTCAGACGAAGAAATGGTACAAACCCGGTAAATAGAAAGTGAATAGTCGTCACTAATTTAGGCATAACTATTTCTATACTTAGAATTTGGGAGTGAGACCACCACCGTTGGAAACTAGACTTCTGGGGATTGATTTTAGGCTCAAGAATCACTCAAAACGGAGTCCGGATGCAAAAGATATGCTTGTTCAAAGTTACACGGTATAAGCTGAAACAGGGTTGGCCGCTCGTGCGCCCACTTTGGCCGCTCGTGCGGCCCAATTCCGCTCGAGCGAAGAACCCGGCCGCTTGAGCGCCCAAAAGCAAAATGAAAACCTCTTTTTTTTCCTTCATGTCCGCTCGTGCGGTGCCCGTGGCCGCTCGTGCGGTCTGGGCAAAAACAGACAGTCCAAAAATTCATACAAAATCCCATGTTTGGTGATCATCAATAAGGTCCAAAATAGATCCTTTAAATACCAAAATATTGTTCAAAGATCATGTAAATAAGGATACAAACACACAACCATTTGAACATGGATTTGCTCTTCTTCAATTACTCACCACCACAATCCATTTCTCTTACATACACACACATACATATATAGCCATATATTTACACAAGTGGGTTCCAACGTGGTAATTCAAGAAGCAAGTTGTAGATTTCTTACTAGATGGCTCAAATTAGATTAGAATTATCAAGTGGTAGAATTATCTTACCAAAATATCAACACATACACCCAAAACCTTGATTACAACCCTAGGGTACACAAGATCAAGAAACTCCTTCTCCAAATTAAAAAGAAAGGATTGAATTTGGGGAACTTAGACTTACCTTGAGCTTCACTCTCTAGATGCCCCTTCAATTTCCCAATTCTCTACCTTCTTTGATGATCTTGTCTCCCTACTCCTCAAACCCTTCTCTAATCTTTCTTCCAGGAGATATTTTTCATTGAGGCTTCTAAGTCAAAGTGTTTAAAAAAGCTTTGATACATAGACATATATAACATATGAATAGGACAAAAATCATTCGTTTAATCACCCCAAATTGAAATTTCACAGAAAATCTCATTATAGCTTAAAAATCATGCAGATTTCAAATGTCAAATCAATTTCAGAAAATTAAGTCTCTAAGGCTTCCAATTTCTGATTCCAACTTCTTAATTGTGACAGATGCCTCCCTAGTGAACAGATATGAATCACTTTTCATAAGTTTTGTTTAATTAAATCTCATTTCACATGAAATTTCACAGAAAGCAAGTAAATGCACAGAATAAAGGACCGAAAATATACCAGAAACAGATATGAGGGTCGGGTTATTACACAAGCCATCTTGGCGATTTATCTGAAAATATCAACAATTTTGCGAAGCAAATTTCTGATCTTGAGAATTGTTCATTTCATGCCTATCTGCCAGGTTAAATACATCTCTGATTGTGTAGGAGACAGTAATTTAGATCATTGAGTGTAATACCTATTTGTTTATAACCATTAACTATTGAATGATTAAAACCTAGTGGCATGCACTTCAGTTTCTGAGTACAAAGTTGCTGAAGTATGTTAGAGAGGGCTCTAATTATAGTATAGATTAATGTATAATCAGGATTGAGTCAGTCCTCCTAGATACCAAATGTAGGAATGCCAAAAATATCCTCAATTTATTATTTGAAAGTGGATGGGGAAAGTGTGGTTTATCATGAAAACTACTCTTTCTGTTTCTGTATTTTAATGGAGATGGCTGGAAGAGCATTCTTATGGTAAGATGAGAGAGGAGAATAGGTGGAACCATGGGAACGATCTAAGAATACATTTATTCTTTTCTAGCCCTTCAGTGAAGCCTGGGATTTTGGTAGTTTTTTTATGCTGTCTACAAATTGGTTGACAAGACTGGGACCAAAAATCTTGATCTAGATTTAAACACAGGGTCTTGCATTGAGGGACAACTAGTGAATTGATATGCATATATGTACATTGTAGCATATAAGAACTACTCTCAAGTAGAAAACTTGGAAAAGTATCTATATTAAGTACTAATAAAGAACAAATCTGCAGATGCACAAGTATTGTGTGGCCTGGTAAAACAATGGCTATAGGAGTTGAAGGATGACATGGATGAACCATTACAGGCTCGTTTTGTCTTCAAGAGCAACTTTTTCTGCTCTCTAAACCTAATATCCTGCAATTTGTCTGCTTCTTCCAATCACATAATCGATGAGTTCAGTCCCTGTTAGGTATTTTATAAAAAGTATGCATTTGTATATATTCTGAAGCATCTGATCTTGAATTATTCATACTGGTTGATCACCAATTTAATTTTTAGACAGCCAAACAATTATCCTGTCTCATGAAACCAAGTTGTGTAGACAACTCAACTAAGCATCATATAACTTGGTGTGCTAGGTGACAACTACTATTGGTCTTATATATTGTACATAGTGTGTATATATATTTTATCTCCGACTTTGCCATAAATGAAGCTTTCATTTGTTATTTCCAAGGAGGTCTTTATCTTGGATACTAGGTAGGACACATCAAATGGTGTTCTTGAAATTCTATAATGTTTAGATTGATATATTTTGAGGAGCTATTCTTTATGTTACACTTAAACTAGCTACATCTCGTTCTTTATTTTGTTAGCTTGTGAGGTTATTTTCTTTGTCAAAAACCATGTGTGGTGGCATCTGATTTGTGGCTTTCTAGCTGAACATGCTATGGATCCTATAATCCCTCTGTTTGGTCTGAGGCTGTTATATTTTCTCACAAATCAAATCATATTGCTACTAGTTGCTGGTTCACCAAGCCTCAATATTCATGAGATATTGAAACATTTAGTTCTGTGGAATCAAATATCTGTTGTATGCAGAACAGATTAATTTTGTGACAGCAGTCGTAGAGAATATCCAATTACTACCAAGCCAGGTCACTTTCTGATTGTATTGTTTGACAAGGTTGAAAAGAATTGAGATCCAAAAAGCCTCCACCCAAACCATGTTAGAAAATAGGAAGATCAAGAGAGCAGAGGCTCTGATATTCAAGTAATAAAGCAGTGGTAGATAATTTATGTAACTCTCTGCAAGAGGCCTAATAATACTTCATTGTTTTATATTTACCAGGGTTAGCACTAACGAGTTGTGTGGCTGCTATTTTCAGTAATTTAGTCTTACGAGATCTTGTCTAATGAGTTTGCCTCATTTCAATTTATTAGTTTAGCATACATTGTTAGAATTTTGTATTATCCTTGGCTCCTAATTTTGTTGGTCTAGAAAAGCTTTTTATGGGAAGAAAATTCTTTACCATTTTAGTATAATATTAAATATAATACAATGTATCATTCCTAGATTGCTTTTATGTCATCCATGCATTTGCCAAATAACTTGAATACTTCCAAATATGTAGAAATATAAACATGTTGATGTTAGGTAGTTAATTATTTAAATTATTTTGCAAAGAAATATTATTAATCAAAGATGATCCATCTCACTTGGGGGGGGGGGGGTGAGGAATTGAAGATTGTTTACCTGTGTTGCTGATAGTGATTTCCTCACAAGTTCTTTCAGAATGAGGTGTACCTGAGGAAGAAAAGAAATATAAACTAATCAATGATAAGAACTAAAATAAACTAGGATTTATATTTGAAGAGGATGCTCTAGAAAGAACTAAAATGTAAATAGCAATTACATTTCTTAGATCAAAGCAATGTATTAAGAGACATTGCAAGTAAATTGACCATTTTTTTCACTTTTTTATCTATTCACTGTTGTGGGGATTTCTGGGTATTAGGCTTTTAGATTCAAATTGGCCTTGTTGTTGTTTTGATTAATGTTCTCTTTTCTTCTTTGTATCCCTAATTCATTAGAGGTATCCACTGCATACAAAAATAAATAAATAAATAAATTGAGAACAACTATGCCATCTGAAGAATTTAAGAGGAATTGGAAGAGAATTAACAGTCAGTTTGAAATATTCATGTAAGCTTATCAATAACTTTAGCAAATTCCCCATTCTTAAACAAAGTAAATAAAAAATGAGTTTCTTAATTAGGTGAATGATCCTTGTATATTTAAAAAGTTGAGAATGTGACAATGTGAACTGGTATTTCTTTAAGATGTAGAAGTGTATAATCTTCTAATGATTATCTTATATATTCTGCAGATCCTTCAAAAATATCGGAAGAATTAGATATCAATTGCTATACCATTCCAGGATAACTGATGACATACCAGTTGACAAGGATACTAGCTTTGAGATTGCAACTTGATATGTTAATGTTTGAAAGTTCTTTAAAAGCAAAATCAAACATTTTGGAAACTTTGAATTTTAATTTTTATAAAATTTTACTTTCTATGTATTCATTGTGATTTGGGAATAGAGTGTCTTTGATGTATGGATGTCAATTTTTTTTTTTTTTTAATATGATTGGATGACATTTAATTTTTGTGCCTTTTTAGCTATCCCAACTTTGATTTTTAGCAACGAAAATGTGTGGTAGAGAAAGTTATTTGTCTTTTAGTGACCAAGTTGTTAAAAATGTCATTTTTTTTTTTTGGCGACCAAATTGGGATATTTCGTGATGAAGTATTAGCGACCAAATGTTTAGTCTTGTAAAATCAAACATTTTGTGACAATATAAAATTGGTCGCTAATTGTCATTGTTGGCGACATTTTTAAAAATTCGTCACTAAAGACTTTTTTGGACACACTTTTAGTGATTTTTTTAGTGACAAATTTAATTTTGTCACAAAAACTATTTAGAGACCAAAATAATGGTTTTAGGGACTAAAATAATTGGTCAGCAAAAGTCTTATATGTTGTAGTGATTTCTGGCATATTTTGCAATAAAATACATTTTCTATAAATGTTATCAGATTTAGACTCTCATTTTTTGTTTCACATTTTACTTGTGAGACTGGATTAAGAGATCGGGAGTTTAAACTATGGGGCATGCTCGGTAACCTCGAAAAGCATCCTATAGAACACAGTCCCTTCTAACTCCTTATTGGCAGGACTTTGAACCTCGAGCATTGGTTGGTTGACTTCCTCAATCCAACAGGAGTCCGTTTTTTGTGGAGTTCTGTGGCTTGTGGCCTTGTAACTCGTAGCCTTATGACTATGAGTCCTTTGACTAGTCTTGCTTCATGGCTCCGTCTGCCCCGTAATATCAATGCAAGTCCTGGAACGGGACATGGTTTGTTCTGGGCTGCCCTCTCCTGCCTTCTCAAGTTTAGAAAGGCTCTCATATCCTGAATCGGAAAATCAGAAACCTGGGATGGTCCTGACCCCATAGGTCTTTTTCCTCGTGCCACTTCCCTTCTACGCAGGAAGAACTTTACATCGTTTGGGCAAGCATAATGGAAGTGGTAAAGTTTTGTTCTTGGGAGTAAGGTAAACTACTAGCAATGTGGCTAGTTTCTCTTGCCCTTTGTGTCGGCACAGGTCTCTGATGTGTTTCAAAACGATGCTTTTCTTTGAACTGGCAGGGAAGCTTTTTCCTAGGGGGGGCATGCACCTCCCTCCATTTGCTGTTCACGCGCTGGTGACTGGTTCTGTCCTTGCTTAAGGACTCTGACTTGATCAGCCAGTTCCTTAAGTTGCTAGTCCATGATGTTAATGATCTGATCACGCTGAGCCAACTCTTGCATCCAAAGTGCTTCCCTCCGAGTATTCAGTAGTGGGAAAATCATGTACTTCCCTATCATGTTGTTCCTATGATGTTTTAACGTCGACTGGACACCTCCATTGGTTTGGGGAATGTGGATCATCTTGTTCTTCTCCAGTTGGGAGATTCACGTTTTCCGCCACCTTGAATAGATTGAAATCTTTCACGGGTAAAGCAAGGCTTTTCGTTACAGATTCCCACAGACGGCGCCAAATTGTGATGGGTAAAAATTGAACCACTTTGTTGTGGCGGTGCTCTATCGAGGATAAGACTACTTGAGACCTGAAAATACACTCACAAAAAGGTAAATGAGTGGCTGAGGAGCAACTTGGGGACTCTCCGATTCCTAAATTAGCAAAACGGTAGACAATGGAGCAAAATGTGGGAGTATAGATTCAGGAAGTGTATTGAATTGTGTGTCCCTTAGATTTTTGTTACCTTCTTTATTTATACTCTGCTCCAACTAACCGTTGTGGGCAGTTAAGCCTCCTCCCCACTCCTCACATCATCCCATTTTCTCTAAGGATTGTGCACTAGACTGTCGCGTTTATCTAGGAGTTAGTTGGGCCATTATTTTAGGAACACGCCTTTGACTGAATCTGACCCTTGCAGGCGCACATCTGGTATTTCTTGGTCGTGATCATCTGGACTCCTAATTCCTAGACCCAGAGGCCAATGGTCCTGCACTTCTAATATTCTAGACCCAGATTTCTAGTCTTGTTTTATGGTTTAATTTTCCCTCCCACAGGAAGTAATGGAATCATATCTGGTTTAAAATTAAAAAGTATTTGCATTAGGATAAAGAATAATACAAGATGATTCATTACTCCTTGTAGGTTGCAAATAATCAGGTAAACACTGAACAAGTTGAGCTACCTGAATTGGATGAATAGGACTAGTAGAAATGGAAGTCCGACCAATCCATATAATGAATATGAGATGGGAGTTTTCAAAGATAGGGAAGTAATCATTATTACCATTATTATCTGCAATGATGTCAAGAGTGTGTAAGTGACCAGAAAAATCATTTTAGATTTAAAGAGATTACCAAATAATATCAAAATTAGAATCAATACTTACTAAACAACCGTACTCATCACGATACCAAAGCATGCAAAAATAATAATAATAATAACTTAATAACAAAGTAAAATAATAATAATTTTTTTTTAACAATCTTCTTTAATATAAATTAATAAAAGAAATCTGATACTTCTAGAATTGAAAAATACAAACCAAACAGCACATTTAAAAGTTTTCAAAAAATCTCATCTAATGTGTAGCAGTGAGTGCACTTGACTGTGCACCGAATTTGTTCGAAACTAAGGATATATGCTGTAAGCATGAAAAATTTTAGTCCATTATAAATTGTCTCGTACTATAAAGGTTTATGTGTGTGTCAATTTCCGACCATACTGCCAATCAAACACTCAGTTGGAGAACACTGGCAGAATAGATTAAGCCCGAACGACCTGTCACAAAAGAAGAGATTCTGGCGGTGGTTCATCCACCCGGGGGCAGTCCGACAATCAAGTCAGTTATCTCTCAAAGATAACAAAAATGCTTAACTCACTATTCAGAGCATAAAAGCATACCTTAGACCCATGAGGGTGCCTCTCTTTTATAGCCAACACAAACCTAGTCCCAATAGAAGCCTAGCTTCAATGGACTTAGGATTACTTCTAATCTTGGACTCCCAGTAGGAGTGGGATAAACTCTCTAAGAGTCTTATCTTTACCCAAACTGAAATCCTCTCTCATTCTAGGACTCTTGTCCCTTATCTGCTTATCCCGGATTCTGGTATCTTCGCAGATAACCTCGGCCTAGCCGAGATCATCTCGGCGTCATGACCAAGACACGTGGCACCTCGACTGGCACTTCGGTGA
The DNA here is from genome assembly GCA_030407325.1 of Camellia japonica. Lineage (NCBI taxonomy): Eukaryota > Viridiplantae > Streptophyta > Magnoliopsida > Ericales > Theaceae > Camellia > Camellia japonica. Next base: position 122,340,241 of record JAPPVO010000007.1, read on the forward strand.
CACCTCGGTCACGTGTTGTCATTCAAAAATTATGTCCCCACAACTGCCCCCTAGGTTGTATTACCTCGGCAACCTGAGGTGATGGAACCTATATCATTCCTTCCTTTAATCATGACCCCGGTTTAACTTCAGCTTGTAAATTTTTCTTAAAATTTCAACAAGTGTTAAACACGACCTCGGTTTAACTTCAACTTGTAAATTTTTCTTAAATTTCAACAAGTGTTAAACATGACCTCAGTTTAACTTCAACTTGTAAATTTTTCTTAAAAATTTCAACAAGTGTTAAACCGATCTTGGCTTGAAAATTCCAACTCCCAAGCATCATTCTCCAGTCCTCTGCATGGCTTCCACCTACTCCTTTGTGGACCTTATATAAAAAGTCTTTAACTTGGGCTGAGCTTTTCTCTTCTCGGACTTAATCATCTAGGCCGAGATCTTGTCTTCTGGAATTTGGGATCTACTCACTTTAGGCTGAGCTCTTCTCTTCTCAGACCTAATCATCTAGGCCGAGATCGTGTCTTCTAGGATTCTCCATGCCCGACCTCCCGCGAAGGCCGGTGATAATGTCCCTTGGTCCCGCCATGTTGAGGGACTACAAGAACCATTTTCTTCCCCCCTTTCTAGGAACCTTTCTTGGCCGCTGAAATCAGCGTATCTTGCGGCGGGAACGGTGGCTGCATGACGTTGTTCTGCATCAGGAAATTGACGACTGTTTGCAGGTCCACCAATTTGTTCGTCATTCCCTTCATTTCGTCATCCCTCCGCAGGCATCTATCTTTCCATACCTGGAGGTCGTCCTCATTATAATACCCACTCCGGTCCGATTTCTTCGGTACGCCGCCCTCCTAGCCGACGTTCTTTCCTCCGTGATTCTTATCACGAGTCTCTTCGTTGCAGTTGTTTTCTTTGACGTCAAGGTCAATATGTTTCTCACTCTCAGTAGAGGTGTCGTCCCCAACCTTCGCTTTCTGTCCGTCGTTGGCCATCTATTCTCCTTTTGTTCCCACAGACGGCGCCAAATTGTGTGTGTCAATTTCTGACCACACTGTCAATCAAACACTCAGTTGGAGAACACTAGCAGAATAGATTAAGCTCGAACGACCTGTCACAAAAAGAAGAGATTCCGGCGGTGGTTCATCCACCCAGGGGCACTCCAACAATCAAGTCAGTTATCTCTCAAAGATAACAAAAGTGCTTAACTCACTATTCAGAGCATAAAAGCATACCTTAGACCCATGAGGGTGCCTCTCTTTTATAGCCAACACAAACCTAGTCCCAATAGAAGCCTAGCTTCAATGGACTTAGGATTACTGCTAATCTTGGACTCCCAGTACGATTGGGATAAACTCTCTAAGAGTCTTATCTTTACCCAAACTGAAATCCACTCTCATTCTAGGACTCTTGTCCCTTATCTGCTTATCCCGGATTCCGGTATCTTTGCAGATAACCTCGGTCTAGCCGAGATCATCTCAGCATCATGACCAGGACACGTGGCACCTCGGCTGGCACTTCGATGACACCTCGGCCACGTGTTGTCATTCAAAAATTATGTCCCCACAGTTTACAAAATATAATATAGTTATTAGCAAATTAAGATTTTGTTTGGTTTAATTTTTGAAAAGAATTTTGAGTTTTAAAAGATAGGTGGTTAAAAAAAGTTTTAAAAATTTGTTTTGTTATAAGTTTTTAAAATAATTTTAGGATGATTTGTATATATATATATTTTTGTAGTTGAATAGATGGATGTGAGAGAAAATTTATTTGATTGATGTGTAGAATGTGAGAGAATGAGAGAGGAGAGAGAAAAAGTGATTAATTGATTTATTAATAAAAAAAACAAAGAGAATGAGAGAGGACAGAGAAAAAATAATTTTGAAAAGAGTTTTAAAAATTGGTTAACCAAACATGTTTTTTGATTTTTTGATCCAAATGTTAATTTAAAAATTAAACCAAATGTTGCCTAAATCTTGCAACATGTCTAATTGGTCTCGAATCAAGATTACATGGTGGTCAAATTAAATATTGCCATGTGTTAAAATGTTGCGGTAAGTATTTGACTAATCAAATTAAGTTATAGTGATGGAGCAAATAAGTTTTTGACTAATCAAATTAAGCCACTTGTCACATTGTGGTGGTCCAGCTAATAAAATTATGGCACATCATTAAAGTGATCAGAGATAATTGTCAAAGAATTTAAAGTTTATTAAGACTCTTCTCGTTCTATTCCTATAAATAGGGGTCTCCACTAGCATTTTCCATACAAATTCTGTATACATAAATCAAGTTGTAGAGATAATATCAAGCAAGAGAAAACTCCATCAGATTCAAGCCTAAAGCCCTGAGGTCTCTTCACCAAAGCCAATCAATCTCCATAAAACATAAAGTTCGGAGATTCAAATCAAAGTTTATCATCAAATTCTGCAAATCTATAGTCGTCTCCTACTAAATTGGAAGGATTTTACAAATCTAATTTGAGAAACAACTGTCAAACCCTTAAGTCAAAGTCCTACAAATTCATCATCTTCTTCGCATTAGTTGGAGGAGATTTTGCCGCTCAATTTGGGAATAAGTTACCAAGCCCTCGAATCAACTTATTGAAGAGAATAATCAGAGGATTTTCTTCGGTTAGAAATTTCATCAGAGATTATATTCGTTTTATTTTAAATCAATAAATTTATATTTGTTATTCTATTTTTTTGTCTTTATTTTTGCAAACCAGAAATTTGTGTATACAAATTTTGGCATGCCGGTGTGACAATCTTTGCCTCTCATCTCTTCTCTTTGCAAATCAACTTTGAAGTTTACACATATTCTTCAATATACTGGGGGCAAAGAAGAGCACTTCTCTCATGACATTAAACTAGCCAATGACCTTCTTAAGTTCAAAGGGGGCAAAGGAGAACGTTTCTTGTATGGTTGAACAAGTGTCAACACACTCAACCATCTCTTGAGAGTCTACAACAAGCAAAGGTTCTACATCTTTAACTTCTTCTAAGAGTCTGCAATCTATGCTTGGAAAGCCCATGAAGCATACCGACTTTGATGGAGGCGATGATGTCATGCCGGTCATGATGGTGCAATCATCGTCTCTTGAAAAACAAATTGTTGCACTGGCCAAAGTTGTTGAGACGCTTGCTAAGAGCAATCAAGAACAAAACACTCAACTTACAAAGCTTTTGAACAAGCTTGAGAAAAACCCAACCAATGGCACGACAAACCTTCATGGATCCATGCCGGAATTAGCAAAACATACTCTACAAGATATTCTTGAAACCTCATCAAAATCAAAATTTTAAAGTAAAGATATTCAAGTTTCTGCCGATGGGTTGATTCATACCAAACAATTGAAGGATCTCATCATGGGAGCAATTCCTAAAAAAGAAACAAGTGGTTCTAAAACTTTTTAGTCCTACACAAAGCCATATACGTGGAGGATAGAATTGCTGAAGATGGTAGGAAACTATCGACCTCCAATGTTTCAACAATTCGACGGTAAATGCGACCCAAAGCAACATGTTGCGCACTTCATGGAGATGTGTAGAAGCGTTGGAACTGAAGGAGATTTGTTGGTCAAGCAATTCGTGCATTCCTTGAATGGTTATGCTTTCGACTGGTACATAGAGCTTGAGTCAAATTCTATAGACAACTGGGAGCAATTGGAGACAGAGTTCTTCAGTCGCTTTTACAGCACTCGATGTATCGTCAGCATGATCGAGCTCAACAATACTCGCCAACAACAACAAGAATCGGTCATCGACTACATTAATAGATAGAGAAGCCTTAGCCTCAACTGTAAGGATATTCTGTCTGAAACTTCTGCTATTGAGATGTGCATCCAAAGAATGAATTTGAGCCTTAGCTAGATCTTACAAGGTATAAAACCAAAGATATTTGAAGACTTGGCCACACGAGCTCATGATATGGAGTTTAGCATCTCAGTCTATGGAAGAGAAGAAGTCCGAATTGAAGAACCACAAAATGAAATTGGAGCAATGTCATATGTAGCTAGGATGAGCTTTATATCTTTGGACTTCATAACTCTACCAAATCAACAAGTCGATCTTCAAAATATATCACATTCAAAGCTCCTGAATACGAGCCTAAACTTATTGTCGTCTCCAAAAAATTGAAACTTTTGCGACGCACCTTAATACACGATCCCAAATTGCATGTTACGCTTTGTCCAAATGAGTTGAAACTATGAATGACACAAAATTGAACTACATTTGGATTGATCCTTTCGGGGTACGCAAGAAACTTGGACTCATGTTCTAAGTTCAATCAACCAAATAAAAAATATATATATTTCTATACATGGTGAGGTTTTGAAGCGTGGTTTCAAATTAGGACCCAAGAAGTAGATGCTAAATCGTCTAACAAATCTTAAGTAGTCAAGTGTCGAGACTGGCTCACTTTTCACACTTTTGGAACGTGTACGCAAGCAAGTCTCAATTCAATCAATTACAAATTGCCACGTAATACAAAGGCCTACAAAATATGATACAATTATTGACAAATTAAATCTTGCCACGTGTCTAATTAGTCTTGAATCAAGATTACACGGTAGTTAAATTAAATATTGCCATGTGTTAAAATGATGCAGTAAGACTTTGACTAATCAAATTAAGTCATAGTGATGCAGCAAATAAGTTTTTGACTAATCAAATTAAGTCACTTGTCATATTGAGGTGGTCAAGCCAATAAAATTGTGGCACACCATTAAAGTGATATTTTGGATATTTATCTCTAAATAAATTAGAGATAGCTGCCATAGAAATTAAAATTTATTAAGACTCTCCTCCATCCATTCTTATAAATAGGGGTCTCCACCAGAATTTTTCATACAAGTTCTACATACATAAATCAAATTGTAGATACAAAAATCTACATCAAGCAAGAGAAAGCTCCATATCGTTTCACCAAAGCTGATCAATCTCCATAAAACATAAAGTTCAGAAATTCAAATCAAAATTCATCATCAAATCTACAAATTTATAGTCGTCTTCTACTAAATTGGAGGGGATTCTACAAATCTAATTTGGGAAAAAGCTGTCAAACCCTCAAGTCAAAATCCTACAAATTCGTCATCTTCTACGCATTACTTGGAAGAGATTTCACTGCTCAATTCGGAAATAAGTTGTCAAGCCCTCGAATCAAATTATTCAATAGAAGAATTAGAGGATTTTCTTTGATTAGAAATTTCATTAGAGATTGTACTCGTATTTTAAACCAATAAATTTATATTTTTTACTCTATTTTTCTGTCTTATTTTTGCAGACAAGAAATTTGTGTATACATATGCCTTTTAGGGAAGACTATGGTACACACCCCTCAAAGGGTGTGTATACCATATGCACCATATAATTACAGAAGAAAATGACATAATTTCATACTTTCTAAATGATAACTAAAAAAAATAAAAAAAATAAAAGTCATAACCAAACACAAAGTCATAACTAAAATCTCAAAATAATGTCATAATTAAAAAAAAAAAAATTAGTCATAACTAAAGAAGAAAATGGCGTAACTAATAGTGCATATGGTTTGTGGGTGTATATATTAGAATTCTCCATGCCTTTATTATTATTATTATTGTTGTTGTTGTTGTTGTTGTTGTTGTTATATTTTAATTTTTTTTTTAAGTGAAGTAAAATAAATAAATAAATAGATATAGCAAAGAATTATTTATTTATTTATTTATTTTGAAAAGAGATGTAACTCTTACTTTAGTACTACTAACTTAATCAACAATATCTACTAAAAAATATCAATGCGTTAACAAGACTTAAATAGAACCTATTCGGCCCTTTATTTCTTTTCACTGCAGCAACATTACTTAGGTATGAATTTTGATTTTTAATTTTTTTAAAATGATGATAAAAATTCTTGAAAAAGCTAGAAATCCCCTAGATGTTGATTTGTGATTATGTATCAATTTTAAGCAATAAACAACAATCCCAATCAAAAAATCAAGACAAATCGACACAACGATTTTACGTGGAAAAACCACAATTGGAGCACTTCCAATTGTGATAAAAAACCACGGGCAACAGCCACAAAACAATCCACTAAGAAGATATAAAGGAATTACACAGATATACTCTCAATTACCTAGCGAATCCACGCCCGAATTGAACCAACCCCTATGTGCCTCTTCCAACCCCGTCTTCACCTCGGAATTGTCTTGACGATGAGCCACTCCAGAATCCACCAAAGCTTCAGGCTCGAATTCTTCAGAATCCACCGAAGAACAACTCTCTCTTTTGTGTAGAACAAACACATAACCCTTTGATGTATACTCTTTAAACCATGAGTAGAATACTTAATCAAAACATCAAAGAAAACTAGCAAAATATCTCCAGATATAAACCTTAATATCCAAGAAGAAGATCCAGAGGAGTAATCCTAGTTTTGGACTAAAACAAATACTTAAAGAAATCTGGGACTGCGAAGCTCGCTTGAGCGAAGACTCTCTCGCTTGAGCGAGGAACCAAAAATGCGTATTTTCCATAAGTGGCTTTGCTCGAGCCAAACAACCTTTGTTCGAGCGTACATTCATCATTCTCAGGTTTTTTACCAGACGCAGCCTTCGCTCGAGCGAGAACTCCTTCGCTCGAGCGAGCAAGGGCGGACATGCAACTTCGAATGCAATTTTGCATTTTGCTTCGAGGGCGCTGCCCCTCGACCCCGCCGGGGCGCTGCCCCGGACCCGCCAAGGGGTGCTGCCCCCTCGACCCTCGCGAGCTGACCGGGCAGCTCAATCAAGACAAATCGACACAACAATTTTACATGAAAAAACCACAATTGGAGCACTCCAATTGTGATAAAAAAAAAAAACTACGGGCAACAGCCACAAAACAATCCACTAAAAAGATATAAAGGAATTACACAGGTATACTCTCAATTACCTAGCGAATCCACGCCCGAATTGAACCCACCTCTATGTGCCTCTTCTAACCCCGTCTTCACCTCGGAATTGTCTTAACGATGAGCCACTCCAGAATCCACCAAAGCTTCAGGCTCGAATTCTTTAGAATCCACCTAAGAACAACTCTCTCTTTTGTGTAGAACAAACACATAACCCTTTGATGTATACTCTTTAAACCATGAGTAGAATACTCAATCAAAACATCAAAGAAAACTAGCAAAATATCTCCAGATATAAACCTTAATATCCAAGAAGAAGATCTTGAGGAGTAATCATAGTTTTGGACTAAAACAAATACTTATAGAAATCTGGGACTGCGAAGCTCGCTCGAGCGAAGACTCTCTCGCTCGAGCAAGGAACCAAAAACGTGTGTTTTCCATAAGTGGCTTCGCTCGAGCCACACAACCTTTGCTCGAGCGTACATTCATCATTCTCAGGTTTTTTGCCAAACGCAGCCTTCGCTCGAGCGAGAACTCCTTCGCTCGAGCGAGAACTCCTTCGCTCGAGCGAGCAAGGGCGGACATGCAACTTCAAATGCAATTTTGCATTTTGCTTCGGGGGCGCTGCCCCTCGACCCCGCCTGGGCGCTACACCGGACCCGCCAAGGGGCGCTGCCCCCTTGACCCCCGCGAGCTGACCGAGCAGCTCGATTAAGACAAATCGACACAACGATTTTACGTGGAAAAACCACAATTGGAGCACCACCAATTGTGATAAAAAACCACGAGCAACAGCCACAAAACAATCCACTAAGAAGATATAAAGGAATTACACAGGTATACTCTCAGTTACCTAGCGAATCCACGCCCGAATTGAACCAACCCCTATGTGCCTCTTCCAACCCCGTCTTCACCTCGGAATTGTCTTGACGATGAGCCACTCCAGAATCCACCAAAGCTTCAGGCTCGAATTCTTCAAATCCACCGAAGAACAACTCTCTCTTTTGTGTAGAACAAACACATAACCCTTTGATGTATACTCTTTAAACCATGAGTAGAATACTCAATCAAAACATCAAAGAAAACTAGCAAAATATATCCAGATATAAACCTTAATATCCAAGAAGAAGATCTGGAGGAGTAATCCTAATTTTGGACTAAAACAAATACTTATAGAAATCTGGGACTGCGAAGCTCGCTTGAGCGAGGAACCAAAAACGCGTGTTTTCCATAAGTGGCTTCGCTCGAGCCACACAACCTTTGCTCGAGCGTACATTCATCATTCTCAAGTTTTTTGCCAGACGCAGCCTCCGCTCGAGCGAAAACTCCTTCGCTCGAGCGAGCAAGGGCGGACATGCAACTTCGAATGCAATTTTGCATTTTGCTTCGGGGGCGCTACCCCTCGACCCCGCCTGGGCGCTGCCCCGGACCCGGCAAGGGGCACTGCCCTTGGACCCTCACGAGCTGACTGGGCAGCTCGATCCCGTCATAATCAGCGAAGTGGCAATCCTGAAAGTATTAACATCACAAACTTCTCTGCAAGGCATGATTCGGGTTGGATTCGCATCTAAAAACTCATAGCCTCACTGAAATAAAAAGTGCGAAAGCAAGTACAACTGAAAGGAGCTTTGTCAAACGGGATTGCCAAGAATAAAAACCTAACAATCTCCCCCTTTGGCAATGCCGTGACAAAACACACCTAACAAATAAAATCCTAATTACCCCAACCCATTACAGCCAACAAACACAAACTTCTTTCGCTAGGTTAAGATCTGCAAAACAGCTATTAGTTCCACAATCTCCAAAACAACTATTAGTTCCACAAGAGTATACGAAAAAAACAATAAACATATGGCTAGATTATCTTGAAGCATTTTAAGCATGAGATGGAAAACATGAATATCTTGAAGCATTTGAAGCATGAGATGGAAAACATGAATATGGAGATTTTAAGAACATGTAGCATGAAAACCTGAAAACTAAGACACATGCACCCGACACATGGCATGAGTACATGAAATCCTAAGACATATGCACCGGACAACATTACTCCCCCTTTTTTGTCACGAATTGACAAAGGAAGCTCAATCAACTAAAGCAAGATCAGAAACCACACAAGCAATGATAAGATTATGTAAATATCAGGAGCATGCAAAAAGGAAATAATAAAGAAGCAGTGCATAGCATCATGCAAACCAACTAAAGCCAATCTCCCTTTCACTCAAAGCAACCACAAACACTGTACAGAAAACAATGAACAAGAAGAAACCGACAAAAATAATATGGTGGAGCAAGCAAGAAATCTCAGATTTGTACCTTAGAACACACAAGATTATCCAAGAAGCATAATTACTTGAAAACACAATGTACACAGCCTCTAGAAGATTCCTCATAAAAGAAAGTGATGCATTATGTGAAAAGCATAGATCCCATGATAAAAGTGTGTGTGTGACTCTTGGAGTTTAACAAACACTAGATTTAAATCCTAGCAGTGATCTGAAAGCTGGACCTCCGGCAAGAGAATCTAAGAACAACAGCGGAAAGTCAAACCACTAGGAATCAAGGGGTATTTGGTGAGTAAAGGCGGAGGCTCCCCCTCAATCAATGAATCATTTATTTTTTTATTTTTTTATTTTTTTCACATCTTTTTCTTTTCTTTCTTTTGCACATCCTTTTTTGTTGTTTCTTTCTTTTGCACATTTTTTCTTTCTTTTGCACACTCATTGGCGGCTAACACGCTCAAGAGTATAGAAACCAAACCAGAGAAGCATGGATATAATAAGGATGGCCTGGTTGGTGACTCTGAGGTAGCCTTTTCCTCATGACTAGACTACAAAGAACAGAGGGAAAAGCCGTGGAGATGCAAAAAGATGGAAGGTGGTTTAAGAGACTCAACATCACCTATGATATGCTAGTATAGGTCAATTCCTCTAGAAAAGCAAAAGATACAATGCCAAAAGTCCATAGAAAAAAAAATAATCACTAAGGCGAAAGACTCCGATATTTGCTAATCCAAGAGTGTGTACAGAATGAGACATACTAATCAAAAAACACACACTCCAAAATGAGTAATGACCACAAAAAGTACACACATATTAACATGTAATGGATATTCTTATCAATTCCAATATGCACCAAGGTCCACTCAAAAAATTCAAGCTTGCAAAACTATACTAAGAAAATCTTTTTGGATTTTTTTTCATTTTTTTTTCTTAACCAAAGCAAGACAAAAAAACGAACATGCACACATTTTTCTTTTAAAACAAAACATGTCAGAAAACAAACAAGCACACATTTTTTTTCATTAAAAAAAAACACACAGAAACCCTAAAACTAAAACAAATAAACAAATTAACACAAGTCAAGTTTTCTCACCCAAACCGCTTTAGTATAAACAAAGTTATGAGCATTGTGGTTCTTGGGTGGTGTCTTGACGTTGTGGTTTCCTTTGCTTTCAATGGGAACCTGTCTCGACTTGGTTTCCAATTTCCTATTTCTAGGTCTAGGCAAATACAAACTCGCTCCATGTTTGGTCTCAAGCTGATCAAAATAACGAGGTCTAAACTGACCTTTAACCTCATTACTACCAATGAAGTGTCTCTTACCCCACGAGATGTTGGAATTTCTTCTATCTCTATGAGACACTCTCCCATGCAACTTATAACAATAAGGGCGAATATGACCATGCATACCACAATGATGACAAATAAAAACAGGGTGTATAGGGTGTACCTTTTTTTCTTTTACCTTACCAACTCTAGGAAGTTTGAGAAGTCCATCCTTATGTTGAATTTTTTGTTCTCCCTTTCCTTGAGTTCTTGTATCATGAGATGTAGATGCACTCTGTTTTTGCTCTTTGTTATCACCAAAGCCAATGCCACTCTTGTCACAACACATTTGTTGAGACCCAATGATATCCTCCAAAGTCTTTGATCCTTTGTTCCATAGACCAATGGTAGCCATAGCACACTTGAGCTCTTCCTCTTTCTTGACCATTAGTTCTTCCAAGGCAACTTGAGACATCTCGAGAGATTCAATCTTTTCTTCATACATTGCATAGATTTGCTGTAGCTCATTCCTCTCTGTCTCATAAGTCAAGAGTTTTGCACAAAGAGCTTGTCGATCATTAGCTATCTTGATGGCATCAATCCTAGCCTTGGAAATCTCCTCCTTTAGTTTGACATTCTCACTTTCACATGCTTTAAGTTTCATAGTGAGCTTGTCATTCAATTTGGATAAGTTAAGAGATTCGTTATACAACTTTTCATAAGCTTGCTCAAGCTCTTCATCATCACTTCTCGAGGATTCATCATCAATGGCATTCTCAACCGGGCTCTTCGGATACTCTATTCGTCCTTCAGTTTCAGAAGCTGCCATGAAAGCAAGGAATTGTTTATGTCCCTCTTCACCTTGATCTTCATTGTCACTTTCATCTTTATTAGATTCTGATTCAGCATCCCAAGTGATAGCGATGGCTTTCTTCTTCCTCAAACAAGTGGGGCATTCTGAAGCAAAGTGGCCAAATCCTTGGCATTCATAGCATTGGACTCTTTCAGAGTTCCCTTGTATCTTTCATTTCTCCTTCTTGGCTATAGAATTAATTTTGAGTTTATCTTTGCCTTTAGATTTATGAGTATGAGTAGATTCCAAAAGATTAGGATTCTTTTTCAAAAAAGATTTTTTAAATTGTTTAACAAAAGCAGCCGTAATCTTGGAATCTATCTCACAATCCTCATCAGAACCCTCTCCAACTCTATGAGCACTACTAAAAGCAATAACATCTTTTTGTTTCTTTTTAAAATTCTTATGTGCCTCATAAGTTTGGAGATTTCCAACCAAGTGATCCAGCTTGAGGTTGTCAACATCTTGAGCCTCCTCAATAGCCGTAACTTTTGGTTGGAACTGATCGGGCAAGGATCTCAAAATTTTTCCCACAACTTTGGATTATGGTATTTTTTCACCTAAATTGAAGCTGGAATTTACAATGTCACTCAACTTCGCATAAAATTCATCAAAGGTCTCTCTATCTTTCATTGAAAGGTTTTCGAAACTAGATGTGAGCCTTTGAAGTTTTGAGCGTTTCACAGAAGGAGTGCCCTCATGAATAGTTTGTAAGATATCTCAAGCCTCTTTTGCGACTTCACAATTACAAATACGACTAAACTCTTCAGGTGTGACAGCGCAAAAAAGAGAATTGATAGCTTTACTATTCCAGCTACTATTTTGGTAATCAATTGTGTCCCACTTATCAATTGGTTTGGGGAAGGTTATTCCATCAACAGTAATCGTCAGTTCAATCCACCCATACATGACAGATTGCCAAACATTTTCATCAATAGATTTTAAAAACGATCTCATCTGAGCTTTCCAAAACGAATAATTGGATCCGTTAAGTAGGGGTGGTCGAACCATTGAATTTCCCTCACGAATTGAATCCATTATCACAAATCAAACAAGATCTTGTTCTAAAAGATTTAAAAAAAAAAAAAAAAAAAAAGAACGACCCGCTCTGATATCAATTGAAAAATCTAGAAATCCCCTAGATGTTGGTTTCTGATTATGTATCAATTTTAAGCAATAAACAACAATCCCAATTAAACAATCAAGACAAATCGACACAACGATTTTATGTAAAAAAACCACAATTGGAGCACCTCCAATTGTGATAAAAAAAACCACGGGCAACAGCCACAAAACAATCCGCTAAGAAGATATAAAGGAATTAGACATGTATACTCTCAATTACCTAGCAAATCCACGCTCGAATTGAACCAACCCCTATGTGCCTCTTCCAACCCCGTCTTCACCTCGGAATTGTCTTGACGATGAGTCACTCCAGAATCCACCAAAGCTTCAGGCTCGAATTCTTCAGAATCCACCGAAGAACAACTCTCTCTTTTGTGTAGAACAAACAAATAACCCTTTGATGTATACTCTTTAAACCATGAGTAGAATACCCAATCAAAACATCAAAGAAAACTAGCAAAATATCTCCAGATATAAACCTTAATATCCAAGAAGAAGATCTGGAGGAGTAATCCTAGTTTTGGACTAAAACAAATACTTATAGAAATCTGGGACTGCGAAGCTCACTCGAGCGAAGACTCTCTCGCTCGAGCGAGGAACCAAAGACGCGTGTTTTCCATAAGTGGCTTCGCTCGAGCCACACAACCTTTGCTCGAGCGTACATTCATCCTTCTCAAGTTTTTTGCCAGACGCAGCCTTCGCTCGAGCGAGCAAGGGCGGACATGCAACTTCGAATGCAATTTTTCATTTTGCTTCGGGGGCGTTGCCCCTCGACCCCGCCTGGGCGCTGCTCTGGACCCGCCAAGGGGCACTGCCCTTGGACCCTCGCGAGCTGACCGGGCAGCTCAATCCCCGTCATAATCAACTACTACAATGGACAATATTGTAGGATTTTAGGGTTTTGATTTTAGGTATAAAGTTTTAGGGTTTTGATTATCAACTACTACAATTAATTGGTTAGGTAGTTGTAGGATTTTAGGGTTTTGATGAATTTTATTCTCTCTGTATACCTATATGTATATGTAGTGGGGGCATTTTTTTTTTTTTTTTTTTGTTTAAAGGGGCCTTTGAACATTTTCACATTATTTGTAGTAGTATTCATTTTTACATTTTTATATTATTTGTAATAGTACCCATTTTTACATTATTCCTTTTTAAAGCTAGAATAATGTCTGATAGAAATATAGTTCATGTTGCTAAATGACCTACTTGGACTAAGATAATTTTATAATCAATGTTTCAAATGACAAATTTATGGAAAAAATGAATGTATGAACTTAGGTATTAGATAGTTATCATATTCAAAATATTTGTCAGTTATAACTCCCTATTATATTTTAAATTTATAAGAATTTTTTATTTTATAATACAAAAATGAGTATAAAAAATTATTTGAATTATACATTCCCGTGCATAGCATGGGTTGCCGCTAGTTACATATAAATTGAAACTAGCAAAAAATGATGACTCACCGTCTTCGGTGGATCTCGATTATTCTCATAATAGATTACATATAAATGACAGAGCATTAAATAAAACATGGGTAAATTACAAACATTCCCTCTGAGATTTATTTAAATTATAAATTATCCACTGTGGTTCTAGAAATTACATTATGCCCCCCTAAGGTTTCTAATTTCATAACAAATAGGTCATTTTATTAATACATCATCAAGTTAATTAACATTTTTTAATAATGTTAAAAATTTATTTCAATTAATAATTCAGATAATTTTATTATCATATAGGTGAACAGTTAGAAATTTCACTTTTTCAGTTAATTCTGTTAAATAAAAAATTCTAATAGGGAGGTATTTGTAATTTTCAAAACCACAAGGGAGAAATTCATATTTTAAACAAACCTCAGGGGGTGTATTTGTAATTTACCCATAAAACATTAATATATATGTCTGATTTGAAAACTATTGCGAACTCTATGATTTCATTAGGCTACGGCAAAGAGTGCGTGAAGATTTACAAAATTATTTTAAAATTCATTGTTGATGAGAGCTTGTGCCATCTCAGAGTTGAGAAGCTGAATCCATCACAGTTTCAGAAAATTAATTGGATAATCAAGGTCAATATCAAGAGCTAGGTCCACGCGATGAAGATTGTGGTGAATACGCTCTTCTACGGGGAGAGAATCCTTCTTTGGCAATCTTAATGAAGCACGATTCAAAAATTCTGGAGCACCAGAGATGAAGTACGAGCTTCACACTACTCGATCTCCTTAATTTATATCTACGGTAAGATTTGTTGGAACAATCTTCTGTGTAAAAAAAAAATTGAAACCAAATCAAACAAATAAAATAAATAACTTACTGAATTTATTTTACCGAACCAAATGAATAATAAAAAGATCAAGTCGAGTGTGTAACACTCTATCCTTCAGACAGATTCGCCCGCTACGGTGCTTACGGAAAAATGGCGTCTATCTCCCAAGATACAATGATCTTCACAAATTGTAGTAGCACTCCAAACAATTTGTACGATGAACAAAACCAGTGTTCTAATACTCTCTGAATTTTTCTCTAAATAACTAATATGAAGAATAATGCAAACAGAGTAAGAAATAGACTGAAAAAGATGATTTTTTGGATGTTTTCATCATGCCAAACTGCTAGAAATGAATATGAATTTATAGGCTTCAAGACAGACCTGAACAGGTCTGAAATTTAAATGAACAGATGCAAATTCAAATTGGACAGGTGCAACAGATAACTGCTAGGCAGTTTCTATCTGTTGGAAAAACTACTGCAGTTAAAAACCTATCTGGCAAATTTGAATCTATCCGGGTTCAAACAGATTTGAAAACTGTTTGGATAGTTTAATCTGTTTGGAGAAAATGGACTGGAAGAGGTAACATTCGACAGAAAAATTTAAATTCAAATTTGGTGCAAATTTTGAATTAAAATTCAAATAAATTTTGTTCAAAAAATTAATATTAGAACCGACCCGACCCACAACCCACACATGCGCTCGGCACGGCTCGGCTCAACTGGCTAGTCAGACGGACGAACGGACGGCGGCGCGCGCGTGTGTTGTGGTTTGGGCTATGGTTCACAATGTTCAAAACTCCTTCCTTCTACAAACTTGGGGTACCACTTGGGGCCCAACCCAAGTTAGTACACCAAGAGCTTATATACTCTCAAAAGATCTCTTAAAGTTTCAATGTGGAACAACCCATTTCAAAGAAACCCATATTCACTTCTTTAAAATGTCCATTCCACGAACGCGAAAACGACGTCAAGTTCTCATTCACTCATAAATGGTTTTGACGAACTGTCTTCACCATGTGACTTGTCACGCAGCAAGGAACACGTCACCTCTTTGGACCCACCTCAAAAGACGTGTGGACCCCACTCAATTTTGGGCTCAAAGTTGGCCCAAAATAAGCCTATAAAAACCAATTTTCCAACAATCCCCCACATGAATGAATTTGACGGAGAGAAAATGCAACAACATGATCTAATTACAGAAAGTACAGAAATTGGAAATATTCTGCAAATGATAGGTAACTTTTAACTTTGAACCTTCCATTGTGAGACACTATCGGATTTACTAGCTAACCAGTGAACATGATGTCTTGAACTGTTCAGCCGTTTGTGTAAACTAAGACAATAGAACTCACACAGTATATCCCCAGACACAGTTTAGTTCTCACTATTGTGTTCATTTTGGCCCTGAACAACCTGGTCTTTCATGAGTACTCTAAAGACTTGTAGCCCTTCACAAATCTCATAGAACCGACCCAGTTCACACTCATATAGGTGATTCTTATGAAGAGTATTCTGCCATACTCCACTAGGTATACCTAGATATAAGAATCATTAAAAGTATTACTTAACCTAAAACGCTGCAGACATCACTATTTTATCATAGAAATGGGTAGGAGTTGGACTCCTCAGTGATCCTTCTGAGTCATACACAACTCGATTGTCCCTTTGAACCTAGATCTTGGGATCTCCAGTCAACTAGGTTGGGTTGCCATTATGGTAACTCTTATTTAATAGGCTTAAGTCTCATTTCCATGAATTTTCAACTAACTCTCTTGCTAACCCTTTGGTTAGTAGATCCGCTATGTTGTCTTTAGACTTCACATATTTGTAGACACCCCATTTTTGACCGACCTTAAGACTCAGACGTCACCCATTGAGCGCTCGGTGATGTTGCATATTGTGCTCGTTCAAAAGTCTCAGAGTCTCGGCCGTGAGCCTTGCCTCCGGACTTCCGAACCCTCTTCTATGCCTTGCCTCGGTTTGCGAACCAGACTCGGTTTTCTCTGTTTCTCTTCCCAGAGGGAGGGAGAGGTCTCGTAGAGTATCTCTCAATGGCCGCAGGCTACATTTCGTGGCCGTAGGCCATTTTGCCCATTTCGAAGCCCGGTTCCCGGTTTTCGGAGCCGTCCGGCCGTGTTCCTCAGTTCGGGACCACCTAACCATCTCCGATTGTCCCGGTTTTTGGCATGCATCTTGTTTACTCCCTTTTGAGGGACACTGAGGTCTAAGAGACCCACTTTGTGGTTGAACGCCACTTTTGGTGCTTAACAGTCAGTTTTCGGGGCCTCGGACTGCGCGTTTTGGCCCCGAAACCTTTATTTTGCATCGGTTTTCGTTCATTTTTGGCAGGTACCTCTGTTTCATCACCGGGAAGGCCACAGAAGGGTGGGAGGCCAGCAATTGTTTCAGCAACCAGTTATATTCCTCCGTCGCCCTCCGACGCCCGTTTTTCTCACTTCCAAGCCAATGTTGACCACCCTAGGGTCACTTTCTTCAATCCTAACCCCCATATTTGTGTTGTAGACACCTGGGAGGACACAAATATTATATGGCCGGCCATTAATTCTACTTGAACCTTTTGAACCCCTTTGAAAAGTGGCTTGTTCTCTCTCCTGTTTTACAGTTGCCAATTTTGAACCACAGGGTTGTGTTGAGGACACCTGGGAGGCCACTAATATCTGGTGGCTGGCCACTAATTCTATTTGACCTTTTTGACCCTTGGCCGGCCGGCCATGGGGGTGGCCGGCCGGCCACCTGCAACTCCACTACCTAGCCGGCCAGCTTCCTCAGGATGAGTACATTACAGTTGTGCATTGTTTTTCCCTCCAAAACCTGTATCCGGAGGGAACTTTTTTGGAGGGAAACTTGATGCAATTTCCCTCCCCTTTTTCCCTCCTTTTCTCCCTCTCATTTGTCTACACAACTAGCTGCAAAAACCTGGTTTTAGGGTTGGAAAAAAAATTGCTTTGAGCCTTGCACGCATATCTCCCTCCATCTCTCTCATTTCCTTCAAAAATCTTCCAAGTTCTACCCCTTTTTCACACCACCACCTAACACCACCACCACTACTCCATTTCCAGCAGCTTGGGGAGTTTTTCAGAGGCTAAGGGTGCTGCAACTTGGTCCAAGAAGCAACCAAAGATTGGTCTACAAGGGTGAGTGCCAATTCCCTCTTTTTTTAGCTCATTTTTGCAACATTTCTTAGCCCTATTTGCTTGCTGTTTTGAGCTCCGACCAAAACTGAAAATGTCATTTTTTTTTTAGCTATATTCCATGTTTCATTAAGGGCTCATTGCAGTTTGAAGCTACTTTTTGGTACTTGCTTCATTATCCTCTTGAATGCCATTATTTTGCATGATATTTTTAGCCTATGTGTGATCTGTTTTGGAGCATGTCATAAACTGTATATAGGCTTATTTTGAGCCCTTATTCAACATTCAAGAAGGGCTCAACACTGTTGGGGACCTCCATGTATCACTTGCCATTGCACCCCTCTTTGGTCCCCATTTTTGCATGATTTATTAGCTTATTAAGCTTCTGTTTTTCGACCTTGATCAGAACTGAAAGTGGTCATATTTTGACCCCCTTGTCATTTTTCATTAAGGGTCTTTGGCTGTTTGATGAATATTTTGTATACTTTGTGTTATAGCCTCTTTTGAGCCTCATCTTGCATGACATTTTGAGTGTGTTTGTATACTGTTTTGGGGGCTACCATAAACTGTAAGTAGTCATATTTTTAGTTCCTCTTCAGTGTTGTAGAAGGGTATTTTTCTGTTTGGGCTTTGCATCTACCACTTGCTTCATTGCCTCCCTTGCGGAGCCATTTTTGTATGCTAATTTAGTCCCACTTGTGCTTACTGTTTGGCCATGCTTTGAACTGTAAAAATGCTTATTTTGGGGCTTCCTTGCTTCTGTCTTTTCATTCCATGTACCAATTATGCATGCTTTGTATAGCTGTAAGCCATTTCATGTACCTAGTTTTGCATTTCGGGAGAGATTCCATGCATCGGGTGTCATTTCGCCTTGTTTCGGGGCTGTTTTGCCCCTCATTTTGCTACTGATTTTTGCATGTTTGCATATCATATTCCATGTCTTTGCCATGTCTCATTAGAGTGGTATTTCGGTGCCTGAGGGTCGGTCCTCGGTTTGCGTGCACGCGTGCACGCATTTCGAGTTGTCTTGTTTTCATCTGATGGCCCCCTATGTGAGTGTGGCTGAGGCTCTCTCATGTTGGTGTAAGCCCATTATTGCATTGCATATGCCATTTCATCCATAGCATTGTGTATGCTCGGTTGTGTATTACCTCGTGCAGCGTGTATGCCATTCCATAACATTGTGTATGTTAGGATTGTATCTTAGTTGCATTTCATGCATGTCATGCATATTGCATCGGGTTCGGGATAGGAGTTAGCCCGGGCACGGGAAACGAGGTGCATTTCGTACTCCGAGTGACGGAACGTGTCTCAATTCCCAAGTCGCCGACACTCCGGATTATCCATGATGGAGTTAGGTTTTGTTGTAGCTTTCATGTGCATTCATTCTATATTGAGTTGTGCAAATCGGCTCCTCGGCCATCATGCATCGAGATGCATGATTGGTGGCACGAGGATCGAGGCATGCATATATTTGTGAAAATACATTGCTATGCCTCTTTCCTGCTCTCTGTTGCAGCAAAATCAAGAATCAGCAGTCTTCCGAGGCTTGGCGCGCTTTCCAAGAACAGGTGCAAACAGAGGCTAATTGGGGCATCGTCATGGATTTCCGCACAAAGGCAACCCGAACATGCATCATTCATCACCCGGAGCGGAATCAAGGCAGTCTCTGGCTTGCATGCCAGTTTTACAGCTTTCTTAGTTAATTTGTTAATTAATTAGGAATTTGTACATTATTTGGACTGTACTATTCTTTCATTTGGGACTGTATTATTTATTCGGACCCTCTGCGCGAGGGCATAATTGTAATAAGTGTGGGTGAGTGTGATGTATGTCTTCCAATCCCACGTCTTTCTTCCCTTTTATTTACCTGCTTATGATGGTTAGATTAGGGCATATTTCAATTAGCATACAGTATGACAGCATGTTTGCATCATTCATCTGTTTTGCATGCACCAGGCTCGGCGCACCATAATAACTGCATTGTACTTCAATTACAAGATGAATACATGTTAGCTGTAGCATTCCATATGCCATGTTTAGAATAGCCGAGCCGGCTATAGTTTGCATCTTTGCATGTGTTGCATTAGGCAATTCTGTGTATCTAGGATCATGCATGGATTTCTAATGAGTTTCTGTTTTGGCTTGGAGTACTCGGTGAGTTTTTATGCTTTAGCATCCTTGCATGCGTGTGAGTGTTGCCATGAAATAGCATACTTACCATGAGGCTAACTGCTTATGTGATATAACTGCCTTGAATGCCTGTGGGTGGAGGTTGTGTTACTTAAATTGGGACAATGCATTTGTGGGAGCCGAATTCACAGGGAGACGAAATCTGATATACCCGGGGAGCCAGGAATCGGACGGCTCCATTCGGCTCAGCTGAGATGCCGACTACGAATGTAAGGCCGAATATAACTAAAAAGGCATGCCAGGACAAAAAGAGGAATATTAAATAGGAAAGTAGACTCTGGCCCCGAGGCCCAAAAAAAATAATAATGGATATAAATACAAGAGCTTCGGACCTGTGGAGAGGTATGTAAAAAAAAATCACTTCTAATAACTTAGTAAACAAGCTTTCTTGAGGAAAACTGACTTGTCCGTTGGAGTGCTAATTCCGGCACCCCCGACCGGAGTATTTGTGTCTTTGCAGGTGACTGCCAGAGGATCATCAGCGTCTCCCAGGATCCAAAGAGTATTTCCAACCCTTTTCCCCACAATTGGCGCCGTCTGTGGGAATACTCGAATACATCCATGGAAGACGCGACCGAAGATCCTCCGATGGCCACCGACGGAACTGCGCAGAGAGACGACTTCGCTCCGGCAAATACGCTCGGAAAGGAAACTGTCGCGCAGCGACGCGTCTCGAGCTCTAACTCACCAACGACTCCAACGAAGGAAATGATGCAAGCAACCGTAGAACAAGCCAGACAGATCCAACAGAGTTTGGACGACATCATCGCTGAGAACGAACGCCTTCGCCGCGATTTGGCCTTAGAAAAAGCAAAGTCCGAGCGGGCAAGGCTCAAAGTCTCTGAGCGATCCCTGAAGGCAGGCCCTCAA